>OY757913.1:48175186-48310186 GCA_963585895.1 Sepioteuthis lessoniana
TTGTTGTACCATTCCAACAACTTCTGGAAGGCCCCATGGAAGTCCTCTTGTGTGAGCGTGTCAATGACCTTCGTCACAGCCTCTTTCATCTCCTCAATAGTCTCATAACGACAGCCTCTAAGCTTAGGAAATAACCAAAAGTCACAGGGAGCAAGGTCTGGACTATAGGGAGGGTGAGGAACTGTCTTGATGCCCATCTTGGTCAAATAGTGTGTGACAAGGATGGAGTTATGGACTGGGGCATTATCCTGCTGGAAATGCCACTGAGCCGATTTGAAGAGTGCTGGCCTCTTTCGACGGAGTCTCTCCCTGAACTCCCTTAAAACCTCAACATAGTAACCCTAACCCAAACCGTTTTGGCCAATCAACTCTGGTGTATTGACTTCCTTACTCCTCCCACACCTGTCATCATCCCTCACAGACTCCCTGCCTTCCTTGAATCTCTTATGTCACTGAAAATTCATGCAAGACGATCCAAAAGCGATCCATACGTTTCTGTGGGGTTTTTTCCCAAGTTTGTGTGGTTGTGTATATATTTCAACCTTTTTTCCAGTTCAAGGTTTGTAATTAGTCTTGAACCTTCACTGTCACGATGGCCAATGACGTTTAAAATCTTCTAAACGTTGGATATTTTCATCTAAACTTTGAGTGCTATACCTTTTATTTTCTCTTCAGTTCATATCACAATAATAATGACCCTGTTGACTTACCCAGTCGACTGCTTCTTTGCTGAGGGGTAAGATTCCTCAAACGAGTGTCCTGGATACTAAACCATCTGATGGTGAAGTTCCAGTAATATTGGAGCTTTGGGGAATGCGGAATACCCTTTATTGCCATCACCCCGAGGTCCCTTCAGGCTCGGAGTGGTAGAACCTGATAGGGTCCTATCTATGGGTCAAATAGAACTAAACTGCGTACTTATGCTAAGCTGAACTGCTTGAATTAGCATTGTCTGATTAAAGTGAATAGCTTGAAACAGAAATGATTTTTACATTTAAACTGTGTACTTACATTTAAAGGTTTGGTTTGGTTTCTTTGTTTAATGGCATATCAACCTTCGTTGGTTATTTAATGCCAAAGCCATTCTCCTAGAAGAACAGTAGTGATACTATTTAACCCATAGCTGGGAGGATAAAGGGTTTCGTACCTTTTCCAAGGGTATTTGACCGAAAGTTAACGTAATAGCGCGACTGGAGTACGAACTCGCTTACTATGATTAGGCAGTTCATCGCTTTAACCATTACACCACGAGGACACCTCCTTACATTTAAACTGCGTACTTATGCTAAACGGAATTGTTTGAAATGGAACTGTTTTTATGGGATAAAGAGAACTGTTTGACTAAACAGAATAGCTTAAAATAGAAATGTTGTTGAGAATTAAACTGTGTACTTTTGTTACACTGAATTGTTTGAAATGAAACTGTTTATTTGTATAATTCACCGCGTTAGTTGAAATTATATAATTGTACGAAATAAATGAAACCATATAATTGATTATATTAGATAGGAATATTTGAAACCATATGATTAATTTTATTAGATAGGAATATATGAAACCATAAAATTGATTGTATTACACAGGAATAATTGAAACCATATAATTGATTGTATTAGATAGGAATATTTGAAACTATATAACTTGGAGAAAACAAATCTTTATTTCTTTCTTCGAAGTTGCAGTCCATGATTATTTGTGAGTAGGAATAGTTACTTGAAAACATATAATTCCTTAATTGTAATTATATAACGGTGTGAAAATTCTTTGTATCAAAAATATTTATTTGAAGTTATAATTGTTTACACATAATTTTCATTAGTTACTTGAAACCATAGAACTGCTTGCCAAATAAATTGACTTCAGCATTAGACAAACGAAGGTTCGACATGCTGTAAAACCAACCAAACCATATCAAAACAAACTTTCAGTGCATTGGGTTAATCCAAGTACTATGCGACATATTATACTAGGCTAACTGGTACCCGTTCTTATCCGACTAGTTATTGAAAACTCAGGATGGATTGCATTTTACAAAGCTAAAAGGCTCAAAAAAGGCTATTTTACTCTTTGCAAGAGGGAGAAGTGGATCCGTGCCTTCTCAATTGTCTCTAACGGGAAAGGAATGCAAACTGTTCAATTCCTTTCTCCACGCCAGTAACCGCCAGACCACCTACTCTTTGAAATTAACTTTTTTCGACCCTTCTATTTTTATTGGTTTAGGACATCTTAGATCGTTTCATTTTTAAGCTTTCTTGAGATGGATTTCTTTTGTTGTGATAAGTTCATTAGCTTAACAGACTATACGGAAAGAGGTCAGTATTTTTACATGGGCAGTTTATATTGAGGAAAGTATATATACATATATATATATATATGTGTGTGTGTGTGTGTGTGTGTGTGTGTTTGTGTGTAGGATTTGAAGGTAAGAAAAGCACCAAGAGAAAGAAAGTACGCACATGTGTTTATGTCTATGAGGAATATTTTTCGTGTGAAATAGTGATATATATATATATAAAATCACTCCTTCTCTCTGTATATATAGATATTTATATATTTATATATACAGTGAGAAGTAAAGATTGGTTGATTGATTTTAATGATATGTCAACCCATCTCGAGTTATTTTAAATATAGAGGCATTCATAATGCGTGTTTATGCATATTTCTTGCCCTCCGTAATATATTTCAAGTATTCCTATCTAGATGTATTAAAGAGGTATTCTTGAAATTATATTCCTTACTGGTACAAATAATTTGCACACTTGCATGGTTTCAAGTATTCCTATCTAATACTAATAATTATATGGTTTCAAGTAATTATTACTATATAAGAATAGTTTATTGCTTGTACCCAGTTAGGTTTGGTTTCTTTGTTTAGCGGCATATAAACCTTTATAGGTTATTGAGTGCCGAATCCACCCTTGTAAAAGGACATTAGTGCTACTATTTAACCCACAGGTTTAAGGCTGGATAAGAAGGTTCATACTTTTCCCAAGAGTATTAGTCCAAAAGTGAACGTAATTGTGCGACTTGAGTTTAAACTCACTTAATACGATGCAGCACGCTTGCCACTACATCACGGGTCTCAACGATTATAATAACCCTTGGCGCTGCGGATAGAGGCGTTGAGTCTCTACGGTTCCAGGTGAGCATTGTCAGAAGATAACGGTTTCAAATCCTACCCAAGCCGGCCAGAGGTTTACTTGGTCAAAAACGTGGTGCGATAGACAACAAATATGGAAGGCAGTAATTACGGGGGATACGGTTACAAGATTCAACATTCCTATCTGAGGTCGCGGTAAATCAACTGAAGAAGACCAGAGGTGAAATTTGGCCGAAACGTTGTGAAAGAAGAAACAACACAAAAACTACGAAGATGAGGACAAAAAGTCTGCAATAAATAAAAATTAATTCTCAGATTAAGAAGCCTCATCTCAAAATGATTCCAATTAAAGACAATTTATTTAAGTTGTTAAACTTTGTCATAGAACTAAAAAAAGAAGCTCTAGAACATGAGAGTAGCGGTGATACCAATTGTATTTGGCGGACTTGGAAAGGTGGCTGGAAGAGTTGGAAATCGGAGGAGGAATCGAGACCATCCAAACTACATAAGTGTTAAGATCTGCCAGAATCCTGAGAAGAGTCCTGGAAACCTGAGGAGACCCAGACTCAAGTGAAAAGCCATCAACTAACTCTGGTGTGAAGAGACTTTAACATACAAACGGATCACCTAATCCCGTCCAGAAGACCAGACCTCATAATAATCAACAAAAGAAAGAGAATCTGAAAAATTGTTGACTTTGCTGTCCCGGCGGACCACAGAATAAATCTGAAGGAAAGTGAAAAGAAGGATAAGTACCTCGACCTTGCTAGAGAATTGAAAAAACTGTGGAACATGAAAGTAACGATTGTGCCAATTGTGATTGGTACATTAGGCACAGTAACTAAAGGATTATTAAAGGGCCTGGAGGACTTGGAAGCTAGCGGACAGGTAGAGACTATCCAAACGACAGCATTGCTGAGGACGGCCAGAATACTGAGACGAGTCCTGGAGACTTGAGGAGACTTGCTGTCACTCAAACTCCAGTGAAAAACCATCAGCTAATACTGATGTGAAAAACTCTAGAGGAGTAAATAATAATAATATTAATAATCGTACACAGTTTTATGGGTTCAAGTATTCCTATTTGATTCAAATTATACATACACTATTATTATTAATCTACAATATAAATGTAACAACCAATTCATCATTGAATGCTTTTCCTAAAAGCTTCGTGTTACTGAAAGCAGCTTTTTAAAGAATCCAGTTGTCATCAAATATACATCCCATCAAATGGTTTTCACAAAACAAAACCTAATAATAACCGCTAGATTCTTTAAAATCACTGTTCAGTGCTAGATATAGATATCAGAGTAGCACTTGCAAATAGTGATCGATTGATTTCAGCGGCACGTCAAATCGTCTTGGGTTATTTTATACCTAGGGGTTAAGGAATAGCATTTATTGTACGTTGATCTTTAGAATTTGTATGCAGTTATTTTTTAAAAACTTTTTTCCCCACATAGGCTTATCGAATACGAACAATTTCTTTAAGCAAATCTATTTCACCCATAATACCAGATCGATCTGATCCGTATACAACACCGGGTCAGAGTGGACCAGGGACTAATAGCAATAAAAGAGTACTCTGCACTCCCTAGCATTCTAGAACTGGATCCTCACCACCAGATGTAGCTTAGGGTCATATCCAGAACACTCCTTTATCCTGGAGGGAGAGAGTCTTAGCCCTCTACAGGGGATACAGTCAGTATATTCTGAATCCCACCGACAGGAGAGAGAGTGAGAGTGAGAGAGAGAGACAATGATAGGTAATATATGGTTTTGCGAGTCTATATTTAAATGCTGGTGCGTATATCTACGGTACAGTTAGTGTTCATTGACATGGAAGAGTGAGTCCTTGCATTGGGCCTCCGAGCAGCATCTGCCTTGCCATTGTGGATTTCGTTCAAACCTTTACACTGAGGACACGAACGTCTTTTGATTTTGGGGTTTTCCGGTTCAGCATTATCCCGTTCATAGGTAAAGGAAATGTGACCTGTTCAGACCATTTAAGCACGACAAATATGTAACACCGAATTCCGTTCAATGGAACATATTGACACTTCCCGCCAGCCGACAGTGTCTTAATCTTCATCGGAAAAGAAAATCTGAACGCGTAGAAAAACCTCAAGTGTGATGTGTTGATTTAGAGACGAAAATATATGTAACTGAGTGTGTTGAAAGATTTAAATAGAAACGCCTATTTCCGCTTTCCTTCAAATGCGAAGGGATTTGCACACACACACACACACACACACACACACACACATATATATATATATATAGAGAGAGAGATATGCCGTAGTGTAATGGTTATCGTCGTAAGAAATAGACACGGCGACCTGAGTTCAAATCCTAGTCAAGACTATTTGAATTTGCATTTCAAATAGCGCTAATACCCTTGGGGAAAGTATGAATCCAATTATTCTCCCTCCAGCTACATCCTGCTCCCCGAGTATATTAATATATAAGCGCAAGCTTACATGAACATATCTATATATATATATATATATATATATATATACTTCCATATAAAAGAAAATCGTTTAAAAATTACTCATATTTTTTGGAAATAATATTCCTTTCAGCAGACCCTAAATTTTTCTAAAATATTAGATCCGTATCTTCAGACAGAAATAATGACAAATTTCTAATGAAGATTTAGAAAAACCCACAAAATTCCGCCCACCTAATCTCCCTAACCCAAATTTCATCTTTTATATATATGTGTGTGCATGTATATATATATATATATATATATACGTACGAAGGTCACTGAAAAATTTCTTATCCAAACCCAGAGGGAAGAGCAATATATTAACAGTTTTGTAATGGCAACATAATATCACTTATAATAAAAGTAGTTAAACTAATTCAAATTTCATTCTTAAATTTTGTGAAGGTGACGCTTATGAAAAGGGGAGAGATGTGACAAATCTAAAATCTTGGGGAGGCTTAGAATCTTTCTAACAACCCTGGTGCATATATATATATGTGTGTGTGTGTGTGTGTGTGAGTGAGTGTGCCAGGGTCTTTAAAAAAATATATCTACACATAGAATTGCGTTTGTGTATATATATATATATATATATATCGAGATGGAGGGAGAAAATGTTGGCAGTTTTTCCTTGAGGATTCTCGACCCGTATATCATTTTTTTATATATTAATCCATCTTCCCAGACTTCTTTTAAATTATTCCAAATCGTTTGATTCTAAGCATGTATCTGTCCACATGACTACTATCCAAAAAAGTCCAAAGTGAAACATTATTTCTATCTCTTACTGATCCCTGTCAATCTCACATATGCATCAAAAGATTAAGCACGAAACTTTCTCTATTTACTTTCACATGGCAAATCCAAGGCTGCTGCCTTTCAACGAGATGAGCCACAACTTTGACAGATAAATATTGTTTAATTAGCATCATCTACAGTCGACGGTATAGCAGACGCAGTACGGTTTTATTCAATACATTGATTCTCGTAAGAAGAATGAAGCTATAACCTGTGTGGCTTATAATTAGTACAAATGTAATATTTTCTTACTAATATAAAGAAAAGTGAGTTGGCTTCAGCTGACCATGTATTGGAAAAAACAACTTCAAAATAGGAGGATGTCGTTGCATGACAAATGCATATCGTCAATATTGAAAAATGCTTATCGTTTTCATTGTAGGCGTTAAAGTATTTTATATGTAATGCAATGCTATATACATACATGTAAATCAGTAAACATAGGGTTCATAAATAACAGTACAAATGCGTTTATATATATATATATATATATATATATATATATATATATAGAGAGAGAGAGAGAGAGAGAGAGAGAGAGACGCATTTGTCCTATCATAGTCGACCCCCCCATATATATATTTATATATATGTTGGCTTGACTATGACAGTTTTCTCAGAGAGTGAGGAACTGATCCTTAAAAAGCAATAATTTTTTTATACTTCACCAAATTTCGGAAAAGGACGCAGATTTCGAGTAGAAAGACAATAGAATGAGCCTACAATTGAATTACGATTAAGTGAGAGTGAAATATATATATATATATATATATATATATATATACGTATATATTTATATACATGTATTACAGAGGTGAAAGCGAGAAAGAGGGATAATAAGGGAAGGAGATAGATAGATAGAGAGAGAGAGAGAGCGTGTAAATATTCTTTTTTCATTTCGTGTTGGTATGTGTCTGTAAAAAGAGAGAAGACGAATACGCACGCACACGCACCCACACATTACACACGTATATTATTGTATATCACATATATATGTATATGTAATCTATTTACTCATCCACACATAATTTCAATTCCTGTAATTATATATATATATATATATATATATTTTTGAGTCTGAGAGAGAGAATGAGAGAAAGACAATGTGCTTCTGTGTGCATCTTTTGCATTACGTGTATGTATGCGTGAATATGCAAAGACATATATAAACACCCACAGAGATCATAAATATACGCAAGTATATATGATTGTTTTCTCCCTTTCATTTTCTATCTCTCTCTCTCTCTCTTTCTTTCTATATATATATATATATATATATATATAATAAGATTATATATATGTATATGGGATTAATTTACTCATATATATACATACACATGAGTATCATTTCTAATACTAATAATACTCATTTTCAATTGAATTTAGGTATATTAGATCATACATTCCTTAGTTTATATATATATATATATATATGGAAGGCTCCAAGTTATATTCGAAAGGTCTCGAAATTTAAAGTTGGGTTTATTAAAACAGAAATCTTCTTTGGCATTTTACACACTCATTCCAGGGAGTTTTCTATTAGTCCAAGCACCTCTGAAACTCATCGCTTTGTATAGTATGACACTTTACCTTCTTATTTCTTGAAATTTCCTCCATGCGTTTTATTTTCTAAATTTGACCATTTTAACGCTATATATTATACATGATATAAACACCTTGCTATATAAAATATATTATATAGTTTGCTTTCCACATACTACATAAGATATAGTCTCCTTGCTCTATATTACATAGCATATCGTCGCTTTGCTACATACTACACATGATATAGACTTTTATCTATATATTATACGACATAAACCCCTCGCTATATTTCTGATATAGACTCCTTTCTATATACCATATATGCTATAAACTCCTTGCTATATATTATATATGATATTTCCTGCCTACTATATATTATATAAGATATAATCTTATTGCTGTGTATTATGTTATAGGCTTCTCGCTATATATTCTATAAACTCCTGCTATCTATCATATATGATATAAACTTTCTATATTTCAAATATGCTATAAACTCCTTCCTACATATTTAATAGCCTGCTTTCTATATATTACGTATGATATTCTCATTGCTCTATATTATATAGACTTATAGCTATATATCATATACGATAAAAAACTGCTTGTGATGTATATTATATGCTATTGACGATATGCCATATAATGTATACGATATAGACTGCTTGCTATATATTATAAATGATATATACACCTTGCAATATTACAAGATACAAACTCCTTGCTATATATTATATAGACTTATAGCTATATATCATAAACGATAAAAACTGCTTGTGATGTATATTATATGCTATAGACAATTTGCTATATAATGTATACGATATAGACGATATGCCATATAATGTATACGATATAGACTACTTGCTATATATAATAAATGATATATACACCTTGCAATATTACAAGATACAAACTCCTTGCTATATATTGTATATGATGTAGACTACTTGCTATATACTGAATATGATATAGACTACTTGCTATATATTGTGCATGATAGACTCCTTGTCTTGCATATTATTTAGACTCATCACCATATACTATATATGATACAGTTACATTGCCATATATTATACTGGGGTGTCTTTGAAGCGTCGTGGCGAACATGCTGGACTGTAACATCGTAGTAAACAAGATCGAACTCCAGTCGCGCTTTTATGTTTACTTTCTACCTTTGGGAAAGATATGATCTCTCTTAAGCCTACCCAGCTATGGGCTGAATATCACCATTACTGTCCTTGTACAAGAATGGCTTTTGCAATAAACTATTATTAAACAACCGCCATTAACTGAGAAACCGATGTATTATCCATGATAAATAAATGGGTTTAAACTGCATGCTGCCTTACAGCTATCTAAAAGATAAATCCCTCTATTGTTCTGGCTCTTTACTACCCACTAAAGTAAACACAAAATTTAACGGTGACAGTAGTATTTTTTAAGTATAATTTTCTTTTTTTTTAACACGTATATTTATATTTTAGGACTCGTAAGAGATTGAAGTCGTTCAGATTTTTTCTTTTATATATTATCTTTTTATTAAGAACTGTTTCAAATTTGTAACGGGTCCGTGAAATTCGCGTCGTTCTTCCTGTTTTAAACTCATTTCTGCGGTTTTATATGTTCACCTTGAAATTGACAATTTTCCATCTTCATTTAGGGTATATTGTTCTGACCAAAGATATATGTTAATTCTCGCCCTTAGAAGATTAAAAAAAAATCTATATATTGTATATAAGTTTTTGAGGATTCGCAAAGGAAGTATGCAAGCGCGTATGTACACGCGAATTTGATATTATGTATCAACGCGATTTTATGAATGTTCTATGAGATAGAAAAAAAAAGAAAGAAAAAACTTACTTATACTGAATGAAAAAGCTAAAGCTACATGTAGACGACCTATTGTGTTCTTGCTGAACTAGGGATTGTTCCAGCCATTGTTGGTTTTATATGAAAAGCTTATACTGTGAACGAAACTTAGTTTTTATTTCCTCTGTATTCTTCTATACTTATATATATATATATATATATATATTCTTGTGAATAGTACGTGAGGTATTGAATCATGAACGCTGGCAATTGTATAAGCATCCCTTGCAATATAGAGCCTCGAGAAAGCGATCCACTGTTGTACTATGGTACACTTAAAAGATAGCAAATCACAACATGTGTACTGAAATATACACCAGATACCTGTTGTCGCTTTAAAAAGGAATTGTTTCACCTAGAAAAAAAACGAGTTTGTTGTTTAGCACTATGGGCTTCAATACTCTTACTAAAATTTGCTTGAATTCTAGCAAGAGCCGAGAGTGAAAAGCACACAGCATGCAAAATGACTTTTTCAAAAGACCCAATATTTTATCCAATAACATAAACATATATATATATATATATATATATATATATATATATATATATACACGTATGTGTGAGTGCGTATATATACACGCATACATGTATACGAGTTCTTATTTGAATATATATAGCGCTTCGGTTCTAATGAACCATCATCAGGATAGTGAGGGATGATATTAGTGATGTTAAATCAACGATGGATGTTTAAAAATACAAAAATCTGGGGGAAATCTCTATATCAAGAAAGAGTTAGGCGTTTGTTTTTAAATTACGTTATTTGATTTATTCGGAATATTGTATAGAATTGATATGTTCCATTTGTTCATCGAGAAAGACTTCGAATCAAAAGAAGAAATAGAAATAAAAATAAGTATTTTAAACATCCATCGTTAATTTAACATCACCAATATCACCCCTCCCTGTCCTGATGATGGTTTATTAGAACTGAAACGCTACAGTGTCGACTTTGTTTCTCAATAAGTCTCTCCTTCTGCTTGGAACCTAGTAATCAATTCTTTCTCTTTCGCTCTCTCTCTCTCTCTATATATATATATACATATACATATATATACATATTTACCAACCCCTCCGCTCGGGCAGCATATGACACAAGGTCAATTTTAAGCAGAGTTTAACAGGTTTGAATTCAGAGTTTTCCTTCTTCCAAGGCTGAAGAACCTAGTCTGCCCTACTATTTACCCATAGCTGGATGGAGAATAATTGGATTCATACCTTTTCCAAGGGTATTAGTGCTATGTGAAATGCAGTCTCGTCCAGGGTTTGAACTCGTGTTGTCGTGTCCATTTCCCACGACGATAACCATTACACCACGGGCATCTCCCTACACCACGGACATATATATAACAGATTATTTATAATACTACAATGTCAAGAAAATCTTACATCAGTCAACCGAAGTTATTAGACAATCTTACTGCTATGAATATGACACTTAGTTTCGAGAACAATAGAAAACTACTCTCTTAAACGCGCGATTTGCATGACCGTAATATTTGGGGTTCGTATTCGACTAAGAGATTACAAACTGCCCGATAATTGACGAGAAGTATTTGTCACCCGACGAAAATATGTTCAACCCATAGATTTACGGTCAATGGCGTAGAAAATGAAATCGGCGAACCAAAATCAAACATCACCTACTTTATTTTCGTTCATTTTGTGCTAATATTCTTTCTAAAGCCATGAGTTCACTTCTCTTCTTCCCATTTCAAGCGTTTGATAAAATATCAATAGGTTGGTTGTGTTTTATGGCATATTAACTCTTGTAGGTTACTTAATGCCAAATCCTCTTTATACATTTATTAAATATATGATTTGAAATGAGCTTTGGGGAATGCGGTATACCCTTTCATTACCATCGCTCCCAAGTTCACTCAGATCCGGGGAGGTAGCACCTAATACGGTCCTATCTATGGGTCAAATAAAACTGTTTGGCATTTAAACTGTGTACTCATACTAAACGGAATTGTTTGAAATAGAACTGTGTAAAGAAATGACTGATATAAATTGAATTGTTAGTGTTTTATAGCAATACTTGAAAACATTCAATTGTGCTCGTACAAGTAGTTAATAGTAAATAGAATTATTCGTTTAGATAGAAATAAGTGAAACCATTTAACCATGTGCAAACAAAATTATCTCAGGCTCGTTTAACAATGTTATCTACAAAATGTTTAGAAATCATATATTCAATATATATGTATAAAAAGAATTTGGCATTAATGACCTACAAGGGTTGATATGCCATCAAAACAAACCAAGGGAAGAGAAGGACGTTGCCATGTATTAACCATACAAAGGAATTAGTTGGTGTGGCATATACACATGCCTACACTGGTTGAGTGCTCAGAATAATGGTTATCGTCGTAGAAAATTGAATCAGCAGTCCGAGTTTAAATTCTGGACGAGATTGTTTGCATTTTCCTTTCCACTAATGCCCATGTAAAAGGCATGCATCCGTCTGTTATCCCACCTGCTATGGGTGAAATAGTAGGGCAGACTGGTTTCTTTAGCCTTGGTTGGGCAACTAGTTCTAGGAGAAGGAAAACTATATTCAAACCAGCTTTTCTCAGCTTAAAAACGATTTTCACAACCTGGCCATGGCGGTGGCGTTGGGTCAATAAATATAATCATCACCATCATCATCATCGATTGCACTGAGTTCCCTGACGATCTCTCACCATCTACCCCTATTCATATTTACCAACCCCTCCGCTCGGGCAGGATATGACACAAGGTCATTTTTTAAGCGGAGTTTAACAGATTTGAATTCAGAGTTTTCCTTCTCCTAGACTTGTTGCCTCGCCAAGGCTGAAGAACCTAGTCAACCCTACTATTTACCCATAGCTGGAGGGAGAATAATTGGATTCATACCTTTCCCAAGGGTATTAGTGCTATGTGAAATGCAATCAGTCTCGTCCAGGATTTGAACTCGTGTCGCCGTGTTCATTTCCTACGACGATAACCATTACACTACGGGCACCATCTGCCCCTATTGTCCATCGCACCTGGTTGGTCCTCTAGACAACATCCAGTGCCTGTACAGTGCTGATGCATTTAAATTCTTGCCGCTCAGCCAACAATTATGTGCCCATATGTAGAAGTCCATAAGAGAACGTCACTTATGAGTTCGTCCCTGCTTCTTTAGCAATTGCCAGCATATCTAGTTCTTCTTACTTGGATGCTTTGAGAGATAGGGGGGTATACAAATATACAATCGGTTTTTACTAATATTATCATTATGTTCGTATGTATTCCTCCGTAAATTATCAAAAGCGGCACATCATAGCGAGATTTTTATTAGAGCAATACAACTAGTAAACTCTAAGAGAGTAAAACTATTTGTCCAATTTGCAAATGAATGATAATTTTGTGGAGTATGTATTCTAATAAGAATTTATCACTCCTTCCTAAACAGGAGCATCAGTATCATCATTGACCACTGTTACAAAAGCATCCCAATGAGCTTAAGAGTAGTCTAGCCTAATATGAATAAAAAAAGAAAAAGAAAAACAAATGAAAACGAAAACAAAGAAAATAAAATTAAAATTACTTAAGACTTCGTGTCTATACTGCTATATGGATGCACTACTTGGACGCTGACTAAACAGCTGGAGAAGAAGCTAGACGGCAATTATACAAGAATGTTGAGAGCAATATTGAACAAGTCCTGGCAGCAATACCCAACAAGGCATCAACTATACGGTCACCTACCACCTATCACGAAAACTATCCAAGCTAGACGAACCAGACATGCCGGACACTGCTGGAGAAGCAAGGACGAGCTCGTAAGTGATGTACTCGTGTAGACCCCCGCATATAGCCAATCAAAAGCAGGATGACCAGCTCGAACATACATACAGCAGCTATGTGATGATACGGGATGTAACCCTGAAGACCTGCCAGAGGCGATGAATAATAGGGAGACGTGGAAAGAGAGGGTCAGGGATATCCGTGCTGGCCGCACGACATGATGATGAAGGCTTAATCAAAATACATTAAGTAAAGTCACATTCAGCTAAACAACCGATATACTAAATATATTTGATCCCTAATAAGTATAAAAACTCTGTCTGATTACATAAATAATGTTGGCGATCGTAGTCGAGAGTGACTAGAAAGATCCTTTTCAATAGCAACTACACCGAGGTGTAGGGGAGGGCGCTACTCCTCTCCCTAGAGTGCTCCACTTTACCCTTAATACGTACCTTATAATGCTGAATGTTAAGCATGGAGGTATTAAGTACCATTTTTTAAGTCTATGGCATGACGCGACCTGGGATTGAACCCAGGTATCCCGGACCGTTAGGCGAACACTTTACCCATTAGGCCAATGAGCTGATTACATAAAGAGTTTTAATTTGTTGTAACTGGTTGTAGCTGGTCGTGAACACGTGACTATCTGAATTTAAATTTTTAATGTATACAAAAGAAAGAAAAGAGAAAAGGAAAAGAAAAAAGATGAAATAAAAAAAAATCATCAAAAGTTCCTTAGAATTCAGTTGTAATAACACTGCCAATTTATCTTTGAAATTGACCAATGATACTTAAAATTGCCCTGAGAGCAAATGTTGAACAATTCTTCAACCAAACACTGCGCTAAGATTGAAGGAATTCGGTTAAAGAACATATCAACAGAAAACCTTGAGAACAATTGCTTCAGGACTATAGCGGGAACTTCTTGCATGAATCACATCAAAATGGACGATATAAGAAGTGACCTTGGAA
Organism: Sepioteuthis lessoniana; assembly: GCA_963585895.1. NCBI lineage: Eukaryota > Metazoa > Mollusca > Cephalopoda > Myopsida > Loliginidae > Sepioteuthis > Sepioteuthis lessoniana. The sequence goes on from OY757913.1 coordinate 48,189,736, forward strand.
TACCAAATAAAATCATCGATATTATCACGAAGAAAAGATTGAAGTGGTTTAGTCATACGTTACATAAAGATAATACAAGTTATATCAACCATTCATTCGAGAATGGCTTTACAAGCAGAAGACCAGATAAGAAAGTGATGCGATGAACGAATAATAATGATAATAATAATAATAGGTGATTAAAAAAAACTACCCCTGCAGACATTTGAAAAACTGGCGTAAGAAAGAACAATAAGGAGGTCTTGTGGGGACAAATATGTACCAAGGGAAACCCCGAATCCCATTCAGAATGATTGCCCTAGCGTTAATTAGCAAAAAAAACAAAAAAAAAAAACAAGTTTTCATCTTGTAGATTTTACTGTTCCAGTGGACTGCTGCATGAAAATAAAAGAAAACGAAAAGATAAACAAATACTTGCATCTTGTCAGATTACTGAAAATCTGTAGTTGGTGCGCTAAGGGCTCTAAGGGCTTGGAATAAAAACTGGAAGAATAAGGATGAAGAATCGAGACCATACACACCATAGCATTTGTTGATATTCGCTAGAATACTTAGGTTTCTGGAGATAAATTCCAGTAAAAGACCACCTGCTGACACCAATGTGAAAATTTTACGAGATGTAGTAATAATGATAAACCATTTATCACATAATAAAAGACTGTAGCAAACTAGTGCAAAGAGAGTATAAGACTAGACATGACTGGACGAGAAGGGGATCCACTGGGTTTGGTTTGTTTGGGTTTTATGGCATATCAACCTTTGTAGGTTATTTAATGCCAAATCCATTTTTATAATAATAAACAGTTCTATTTCAAATAATTAAGTTTAGCATAAGTTCACAGTTTAATTGTCAAAAAGTTTACTATTTCAAGCTATTCAGTTTAGTCAAACATTCCTGTTTCAAACAATTTCGTTCAGTATAAGTCGAGTTTCAATGTCAAAAACAGTTCTATTGCAAATAATACAATTTAGCGTAAGTACAGGTTCAATGTTAAAACCAGTTCCATTTCAAACAATTCAGTTAAGAAAAAGTACGTAGTTAGATATAAAAACAGTTCTATTTTAAGCAATTAAGTCTAGCATAAGTACTCAGTTTAGTTCTGTTTGACCCATAGATAGAACCATATAAGTTGCTAGCACTCCGGGTCAGAGTGTACCTGGGAGTAATAGCAATGAAGGGGTATTCCACATCCCCCAAAGCTCCAGTATTACTGGAACCTCACAATCAGATTGTTTACTCTCATATCCAGGACACTTGTTGGTGGGGGTACCTCTGTGCAGAGATGTAGTCGGTGTATTCTACAGCCCCAGCCGACTGGGCAACGATCAACTGGGAAATGTGCAAGAAATTGAAATTTGGCCATACTACCAAATGGTACATACTCAAACCACAATCCGTTTTGGAGACTGTCACGCATAAAATTCACAGGGATTTTGAACAGATTAACTAATCCCGGCCAAAAGACCAGAAATAATGATAATTACCACAAAAAAAAAAAAAAAGAATAGAACAAAGAAAGAACTTGTCGTATAGTGAACTTTGCCGTTCAGGCCGACCACAGAGTAAAATCAAAGAGAGTGAAAAGGTAGACAAGTAGTTGGATATTGCCAGAGAACTAAGAAAGCTGTGGAACATGTGGTTGACAGTGATATTAATTGTAATTGGCGCACTTTGAACGGACCCCGGAGGCTTAATAAAGGGAATGAAACAGTTGGACATCAGAGAAAGAATCGCAACCATTCAAACTACAGCATTGTTGAGATTGACCGAAATCCTGAGAAGAGTCCTGGAGACTTGAGTTGACTTGCTGTCACTCAAGCTCTTACGAAAGATAATTTTTTGAACACGGTACTATGATATAAAGGATTCATATTTAATTGAAATATTTTGCACACAATTGTATGGTTTCAAGTATTCCAATTAAATGTTAGTCATTATATAGTTTCAAGTAATTATTGCTGATTAATTATAGTGGTTTGTTTGTGCATAGTTATATGGTTTCAAGTGACTAAAAATAATCCTTTGTGAGCAATTATAGCTTGAAGTAACTATTCTTAATGCAAATAATTTACACACAGTTATATGGTATCAAGTATTCATATCTATTACAAATAATTTGCAAATAGATCTATTTGATCCATTGATGGGATGCTAAAAGATATTACCATTTGAAGTCAAAGTGGGCATGGGTGTAATGGCAATGAAGGGTTATTCCACACTCCAGATCTTCAGAACTGGAGCCTCACCACAAGATGCAATTTAATGATAATCCCATGGCACCACTGTGAAGTGGGGAGTATTAGCCCTCTGCAAGGGGATACACTCAGTGTATTTTAAGTTCAGCAGACAGGGTGTTTTTTTCGTCAACACTTTCATGAAGATTTTCGACTTGTAAATTTATTTTTTTCACATTTTTTCCCCAGATAATATAATTGAGAAGATTCATTTCAAAGAGAACTTAGCCGAATGAAAATTGAAAAATCATTAAAAAATAATTCTTATTTCATTCAACGTTAATAAACTCTCTTTTCTAATTGAGTTTGCAATAAAACTGAAAGAAAAACCATCTTAGTTTACTAAATACTGTATGGGTGGGCAAAATTGCTTTCATCTTTTCCGATTGTTTCAGAGGCAAAAAGCATTTCTTTATTTCTTTTTCCTATCTTTTCTTCACGAGAAACCGATTCAAAATTTTGTTAGAATCATGCCTAAGATTTATTGAAATTATTTTTATTTTTTAACAAGATGTGCAAATAAGTTAAGACTGTGTATGTTTGGAATATCGATATAATTTGTCTCAGATTGTTTGAAGAGAAGTAAACTGTCTCTTAATTAAGTTATGTTTACTTCCCTTTTGTCCAAAAAAAAAAAAAAAAAGGTTTATCTTCAAAGGAAATAAGTTTGACATTAAAATTATCACCAGACTTCTTAAAATATCAGTTAAATAGTTTATGCAATAAAATTCACTTTTATTTTTGTTACATCATCATTATCGTCTCGTACTGCTCGCACGGATTTCCCTAACTCTCTCTCGCCACCCGTCTCTATCATCCATCGCTTCCGGTGATTCCTCTAGGCTACATCCTGTATCCATACAGAGCTGTTGTAGATAAGTTTGAACTGGTCGTTCTACACTTACGCGTTCGTGTGAAGGGGTCCATAAGAGAACGTCATTTATAAGTCCGCCTTTCCTCCTCTAACAGTGTCTCACACCTCTTGTTCGTCTAATTTTGATGGTCTTCGAGATGGATAGTAGGTGGCCGTACAGCTGATGTTTTGAGGGATTTTACTTCGAGGATTCATCTAGTATAACTCATAGCATCCTTGTGCAACTACCGTCAAGCTTTTTCTTGATGCGCTTGGTCAGTGTTCAAGTGGTGCATCCATACAGTAATATGGACACGACTGCTGCTTGAAAAAAAATTGCGTTCTATTTTATCAGATAGCTCTGACTTCCATACGACTGATAGCCTACCGATAACTGTTGATGCCTTCGCTAGTCGCGTATTGATGTAATTTCCGTCATTTTCGGCTTGCGAGGTAGGTGAACTTGTTCACTAATTTCAGAGAGATACCATTTACTGTGGAGATATTGGCACTTTGCTTAAAGCACATGTACTCCGTTTTTTCTGCGTTCACATGTGTTATATAGCTACATAATACATATGCATGCAGTAACATAACGACACAATGAAGACGAGCGACACAGTTCTTTAGAAAAATATACCTCTCACTTTATTGAAAGGGTTGTGTGTGAGAGGGAGTTGGAGGCTGAACACAACTGCAATATATTGACCCCCACTCTTATGTCCATAACAGCGTTTCTTTCCCGTTCTGTGCAGCTCAACGGGGGGCTTGGGGGCCCAGCCTCTCTGGGACAGGTTCCTCATTCCAGCATCTTCTCTCCAACTGACTGGACTTCCTGTGCACCGAGTTATATAATAATTTGATGCCCACTCTTCTTCCTGCGAGTGTCACAATTTCGCACTCAATTCAACCCGTCCACGGTCAAGGTTATATCCTGATATTCCTCGACCGGATGCACCTGTTATTTACACTGGTACATTTCCTATTTTGACAGCTTGGCCGGAGTCAATATGTTACACATGGAGGCCTATTCTGCCTGCTGCTCGCTCTGGACTATGTTGCAGAGATTTGGCTTGGACAGATGTATTTGCCAGAAGCACAATGTCATTAGGATAGTCCATGTCCGTAATAGTTTGTGCGGGGTATATTCTGCTTCTTGCTTTTGCCAGCGTAAAGCCATTTTCTTTCATTAAATCTATTGACGTTCAAAGCACCTAGTCTAGGCAGAGAACTTAGCCGAATGAAAATTGAAAAATCATTAAAAAATAATTCTTATTTCATTCAACATTAATAAACTCTCTTTTCTAATTGAGTTTGTAATAAAACTGAGAGAAAAACCATCTTAGTTTACTAAATACTGTATGGGTGGGCAAAATTGCTTTCATCTTTTCCGATGAACAGGTATGGTGCTAACGTGTCCTCTTGTATGACACCTGCGACAATGCCAAAGAAGTCTGTGTCTCTCTCTGGTGACGTACTTTTACTTTTGTGTTTTTATCGAGCATCATTATGGCTGCAACGGTCTCTGGGTAGTCTGTTGACTAGAAGTATTTGTCCCATCTTCCCTTTGTGTATAGAGTCAAATGCTTTGAAGCAATCTACAAATAGGAGTGTAGGTTCGAGGTTTTTTGCACGAACACCTAGAATTCGACAGATTGTCAGAATTTGTGATGTTGTGGACCGATTCCTACGAAAGTCATTTTGGTTTTCCCTAAAAATTTTCTCAATTTCAGGTTCAATGTGGTTGAGCAGCAGTGCATTGTAAATCTTAGCCGCTATAGAAGTAAGGGTTAGACCTTGGTAGTTCTTGGATATTTCGAGGTCACCCTTCTTGGGGAAAGGGAGGATGCAGTACCCTCATATATATATATATATATATATATATATATATATATATATATGTGTGTGTGTGTGTGTGTGTGTGTGTGTGTGTGTGTGTGTGTGCACATATATCAGCGAGAATGTTGGATGTACTTTATTCATGTTGAAGGAAGTTGCAAGTGTATAAATCTATGTGTCTCTATAAATAAGAATATGTCAGATACATTTTGTTAATGTTCAAATGGAGTTTTCTTATATGTACAGAATATATTGGTGGGTTGTTATACAATTCAATAACATCAATATTTATTTCAGTGTCCAATGGCACAAGTGATGTAGACATTTATCCTTATTTGCTGGCGAAAAAGGCTTCATTTGGGTTCAGCTTTCTGCAGACGTCATTGAAACATTCAAGAAGGTTGAAACCAGATTGATGAAGTATTGGTTCCCAGTTTTATTATTATATATTAATCTCTGAGTTAATTTGTCAAATATGTTAATCCAAAGTGAGTTTAAGTTGGAAATGTTTGTTACAGTCTGCCTAAGTTATGGTAGGTACTGTATATCAGTTATTAGGTGTTGGTTAACCATCCTGTAGTAAAGGTTTAGATTTTAGCCAAGTCGTAAAAGTCGACCCCTCGCTTTTTTAGAGATTTTTTCAGGTTTAAATGTTGATTTGTACACTGCAATTTACGGTAATCTAAAAAAGCTGCCCTCGGCATAAAATAACCCAACATACCGTAAAACCAACCAACCAACCAACTTTCTTAATAGAAATATTAGAATGTCTTTAAGGATTCTATGCTTTTTCAGAAAATGCTTACTATTATATGATGGCAACAAAATAATTGCAGGACACTTCTAACAAGAAAGAACACAATACATTTCAAAGAGATAACGATGTTAAGAGCAGGTTTTGAAAACAAAAGAAAATGTCTATCATGTCATTTTGCCTTTGTCTCCGCCCAATTAGATTGTTTTATGTACGCATGCCAGTTTTCCACACACTGAAATTCATCTTGTAGTAAATTATCATTTGACAATCATGACTTCCTAATCACACTGTTAATATTTCCAACAGATTACCGTAACATTTATAATTCAATAAAATAAAGAAAACGTAATAAGATTAAACAGGCATTTAATTGCCTCCTACGTAAATTTCAAATACCGGGATCATTTATTCTTCGTATATTGATTATTAAGAAATTTGCTTGAATTATCTCTGATATCTAATTTTAAAAAAACGAAACAAAAAACAACAATCTTTTGATAAAGTAACTCCATTTTGTTCGGCGATAACATGAAACTGATATTCTGAAAGAATGAGATTGATCATTGAAAAGGGTAGCTTAGATCATTTTAGGTTTTATTAAGGCCCATAATAAATAATTAAATCAACTCGAAACGTTTAAAACACCTCACAGGGGCTTAGAATACGCTGCCTGTATCTCATGCCGAGGATTTAGATCCCCCTCCTAATAAAAAAAATCGATCAATCAATTGAAACGTTTAACAGGCTTGCTTACTTAAAATCATATTATGACAGAAGCATTATAATTTTTCTTATTACTGTTTTTCGTTATCTATAACATAATCGCCTATCATGACGCTCGCAAAATACCACGAACGAAGGTAGTTAGGTTGTTTGTTACACCAGCTTTAATATGTAGATATTGTGTAATACATGAAATATCTGATTGTGAGGCTCTTGTTCTGAAGGTCTGGGAAGTGCGTAGTTCTTTTTCAGTGACATTACTCCCAGGTCCATTCTCAGTCGTAGTGGTAGGACCTTTTATAGTCCAGTCTATGAGTGAAATAGATATTATTCGTAATCGATAGGTCCTATCGAATACAAATAATTTTCCAAAATGTATTAGAAAAAATCTTAAGAAACTAAACAAAAAAAATTGAATATGAAGGTGCAGTGAACGCGATTCTCAGACCTCAAAGCACAAAATAACCCTAAACAGGCTGACATGTTAAAATCAATCAATCAATTAAAGCGTTTAACAGGCTTGCTTGCTTAACATCCTTTTATAACAGAGGCATTATACTTTTTTATTACTGTTTTTCATTATCAAAGACATAATCACCTGACATGATGCACACCAAATACCAAAAATGAAGATAGTTAGGTCGTTACATCAGCTTTGATATGTAGATTTTTTTTTTAACTATGTGGTTCTTTTATATTCAAAGTCTCCCAATGCCACGAGAGGAACTGGCAGTAAAATAACAAATGAAAGAAAAGATTGTAACAAAAAAGGACAAGAAACCAGAAACCTGAAGAAAAACAGGTTAAAGGAATGATTAAATATGAACTTAAAAAGACCAACGTTTTTGCCAGAAAATAAACATTCATGACGAAGTTTGATCCTCAATGCAGATGTTCAAAGAGAAAAATGTTGAATTGGAAGACGCGTTTGGTGTAAGAAAATTTCAGAATGCTACTCGCTTGGGGCAGCAAAATATGTTCTTATTGGAAATTCTCCATACACTAAATGCAGTTCATTCAAACATCTCGCTCAAAAGTGGCGATAGAAGAGAGAGACAAGCAGGCTATATTCAGGCAATGATGAAGAGGCTGAAAGGGCGTGAAGCGATACCACAATGCCATGCAAACGGTTCTGTACTTTATCTACTTGAGCTGAGAAGAAACAGAGTTGATAGAAGAACAGTAATTTCTCCTTGGACAAATCCATCTATTGTATTGGTACAACTAAGCTTTAGATACTTTCTGAGGTGGTAGAATTACCCTAATATTTTTGCTGAACCCTTGAATTAGGTGTAATATAGGTGTCCCATCTTAAATCAGGAGAAAAGTGGAGACATAAGAGTTTGTTAATCTTACAACCAAGTAGCATTTATTAGATATGGAGTCAGGAGAGCTCGAATGATAAGAATATATGAATTTAGTCATAGAGATGTTGAAAGAAAAAACATGTTCTGCCCCATTGAACTATTAAACTGAAGTTATTCCATTCTAGGACTATTCTAGCCTTTGTATATATTTACCCAACCCCTTTACGAACAGTCTGGATGTGACACAAGATCAATTTTTAAGCGGAATACGACTAGTTTTAGTTTAGAGTTTTCCCTTTTCTTAGATCAACTACGATACCAAGGTTAAAGAGCCCAGTCTGTCTTACTATATCCTTATAGCTGGGAGAATAGTTGGATTCATGCCTGTCCAACGGGTATTAGCTCTTTGAGAAATGCAAACAGCTACGTCCAGTATTTGAACTCACTGCTGTGTCCATTTCCTCCCACGATAACCATTTTGGTCACTTGGTTTCGTATAGGTATAATAAAAAACAATGGGTATTAAATACTTTCTGAGTGATAGAATTCCTTTACCATTTTTGCTGTGCCCTTTGAAATTGATATAATATTGGTCTTTCTCTTTAAATTAGGAGAAAACTAAAGACCGAAGAGTTTGTCAAAGTAGTCAATATCTTTCAATCAGATTCTATCCATTAGAATAGTTGGAGGAGGAATCTAGAGAATTCTTATGGAGATGGAAAGATAACAGCTTAATCTTAGAGGTGCTGAAGGAAACAAGCTATTTTCTACCCCATTGCACAATCAAATTAAGGTCAGCTGTTAGACTAGAGGCAATGCCAAAATGTCTTGAAATTTCTTCAGGCAACAAATATCTAAAATAAATTCTAGAAGGATATTAAAATTAAATGATGATTATTTCAACTTTTCTATGAATTTTCTTCTGATGAAAACAGGAAAATAACACCAGACTAAAGTAAAAGAAAAGCAAATATTTTTTATGGAAGTATAGCAAATTTGATTTTTTCAACATAAATTTCCTAAAACCATAGCAAATTATACTTCTTATATGAATAAATTTCATAAAACTTTAGCCAATTAGACTTTTATGTATATACATTAAGAAAAAACTATAGTTAAACTTGTCTACGTAAATTGCATAAAATTTGAAGCCCCTATGGTAGAGAATAATAGGAACGTAGCCATCGACAAAAAGAACCCCAAGTAGGGTGTTTGTTGAGTTCTCTCCTGAGGAATGATTGCCTTCCAGGAGAAAGACAGGTGTTTATATTTTAAGATGTATACAATATACTTGAAGTGCCGCCATTAACTGTAATCTTGCAACCTATGTAAATTTCTTTCTGTGAACCGTCTATCAGTGGCACTATTTCGTTTGGGACAGATAAAAAATTTCTTTGGTCGGTGACACGCGGCGATCAAAGACAAATCAATGTATTTTGGTTCGATTCCGGTTCGGCTAACGTCACGTTCGCAGACAGATCATACTTCTTGACTAATTCCTTGAGTGTTTTTAAGCGATCAAAGACAAATCAGTCCAGTGATGTAGGCAACTTAGACGGCAAAGAGGATCAGAGTAACTATTAAAGTAAGTAAGACGAGATCTCAAAGTATGTGAAAGATCATGTCTCGTCGAAAGCTACTTCTTTATTCTCATTTCACGCTGTTTTAAGAACAAAAAGTGGCGTTATGTAATGAGTTTACCAACCAGTTTTGTAAACTTGAATCTGTGGTATAAAATCGTGCTATGGTTATCTGATTGATAAGTGACTCAGTAAACAGAGATATTTATATTTAAAAAGAATTTCGAAATTGTAAATCTTGAAGGTAAATGTCTCCAGCCATTATTCACCACATCAACCAAACAGAAAAAGCTTTTTCTGGGATCCATTGCGAAGTATAATAGAGGAGTTTCCTTTTTTAAGCTATGTTATGGGATTTTCAAAACTGAATTTTTAACTTTCAAAAGAATCCTTTTTAGTCCTGGCACTTACTCTTTAATCTAATTAGAGTTGTTTTTATATATATTCCACAATAGTGTTTGTCACTGAAGTATAAAAATTTACGGTAACTCACGGGTAGTGCCCCCAGTCACCTGGAGCTGTAGAATACACCGACTGCATATCTGTATAGAGGTAAGACTCCTCCCAAGAGATTCCTGGTTAGGACATTAAACAATATGATGGTGAGGCTCCAGTCTTTGGGATTTGGGGGATGTGGAATACCCCTTCATATGCCATTGCTCCCAGGTCCACTCTGACCTGGAGTGATTGTACCTGACAGTGTCCTATCTGTGGATCATTTTAAATTATTTGACATTTAAACTGAGTGCAAACAAATGACTAGCATTAAATTGAATTGTTAGAAATAGAACTGTTCAACCATTTAAATGTGAGTAAACAAATTACTAATTGAATAGAAAATAATACATAGTAATACTTGGAAACCATTTAATTGCGTGCAAACGAATGAGATTATCAACAAAATGTGCTTACAAATCACATATGATATATATATATATATACATATATATAAAGAGGATTTGGCATTAAATAACCTACAATGGTTGATATACCATGAACTCCAACCAAAGCAAATCCATCGCAGTTAGTTTTTATGTTAGAATAGGTGTTATATTAAGATTTTATGTGTACAAATAAAGGTTTAAAATCTTTGTTAGAAGCAAAGCTGGCATTTTCCAGCCTGACTTTTTCAGGGACATTTCTCGATAAACTCCTCAGACTATATTCATGAGATTCTGACTTTAACGTTGTTTCATTTTATTGTCTCAAGATATCTTCAATGGCTTCAAATCTTTAGCTACATCTAAAAAGAATATAAGTATAAGTAGGAATGTTTTCACTTTGGCTTTCGGACTTCTGTCTGCCAAGAGATGATTTAAAAAGAACTTTCCTTGTTAATGGATCACAGTCTTATTTGGGGGTATTGGTTAATCATTAATAGTTTGAATGGCACTAAGGTTGCATGTGTGTTTACTTACCAAAGTCTTACTCTTGCTACTTACAAGGGCTGAGAGAAAAATTTATAGGCTGACCAAGATACTCCTATAGAATGTGACGAAATAAGGTTTATTTTTCAATATAGTCTCCTTTGCATGACAGACTCTTCTTCCATCGGTGGTGCAGTACTCAGATGCCATTAGTTAGAAAGACATTAACAGCAGATATTACCTCATCATAAAAACCTTTCAGCTAATTAACCTTTACGCTCACCCACGCATATAAGACACACCCCAGTTACATCAGATTTTGCTTTGAAGGGACTGCATATATCAATTGAAGGGACAGCATACATCAATTGAAGGGACTGCATACATCAATTGAAGGGATTGCACACATCAATTGAAGGGACTGCATACATCAATTGAAGGGACTGCATACATCAATTGAAGGGACTGCATATATCAATTGATGCATCACGTGTCGATACATTATTAGCTATAGTTTTTTTTCCTAGAACCACATCAACTGGTACTTACCTAGCAGGTTGAAATTCGGGTTTATGTGACATAAAAAGCCTGTGCTCGTTTATGTGTATATCTGGCCGGGAAAATTTAGTAAAGACAGCTGAGTGGAAGAGGGAATTAGAGAACTGAAAATGATAACAGGGAATAAGCGGACAGTCGATGATCTAACAACACTAGTCCATTAGAAGTGGTTAGTAACTGTCAAGAATTCTACATTTCGAGACACCTATAAAAGAAATTCCGAGAGAATAAACCACAAGGATTCTTCACTTTAGAAATCGTTGTTGTTGAGTTGCTACTCCCAAAATACACTCTTAGAGATTGGCTTCTCCCTAAAACCTCGTCCACTAAACAATCACTCCCCAATACTCAGCCATAAAGTCAATATACCCTTCATAAAATGAACTTGTTAAGCTTTTTAAAAAATGGCGAAAATCAATGAAAAAAGAAAAATATGTTTAATAAATAAGTTGAAATGATTCTAGGTTTGATTTGATTTCTTTATTTAACGACATATCAAATCCTCAAGGGTTATTTAATGACGAAATTTGAATCATTTGTAATCGTTTGACTTATAACTACATTTTCAATGATCCATTGCATTAAAAATACCCTTAAATTTATTTAGAATCATTTGTTTGCACACTTCTATATGATATCAAATATTTCTAATACAAATAGCTTGCACACAATGAAATGGTTCCAAGTATTCTCATCTAACATTAATCATTTTATTTAATAATAATCATTCGTTTACAGTTATATGGTTTCACGTATTTCTATCTTACACAATTTTCAAACATATCTTTTTGACTGATAGGTGGGACACTAACTGGTATTAATACTCTAGATTAGAGTGAATCTGGGAGTAATGGAAAAGAGTTACTCCACACCCTCTAAAGGTCTAGAATTGGATGCAGTTTTGAGTCATAACCAGGACAGTAAAATAATTCTACTACTTAAAACAAAGATTATCTTATTAGTTAAGTTCGTGTAGATCAGAAACTGCTTTTCATACCTTTTTGTATTTGCTACATCAAAAGATTTTTTTAAAATGACGTCATTTCCCACCCGGTCTTTTCTGCGGATCTGTACAACCGGAAGTAGTTATTCAAGGCAGACTTAGAGGCAGCCGAACAAGAACCTATTTACAAAGACTCAAACGGAACAGTCATCTTCGACCGACGGATGGATGGTGAAGTGGAATTGGTTCTTCTATCGCCTTTGAGTATATCGTTCGGCACTTTTAGGATTCTACGATTTTTAAGACATGCACCTTGAGCGAAAAGATGCTAAAGTCTCTGCATCAGCAAAGCACACCGACAAAGGTTACGTAACTTTAAAATGTCTTTGTAAGGGAAACGTCGTCATAAAAACACGAGAATTCTAAAGTATTATCTATTGTTACGATAATTTATCCAAGGGCATAAACGTTAGCATATTTTATATTTCAATAACATTCTCTGTCTTTTCTCTTAATCTGTCAAAGTTTCCGCTCAGCGCTCGACTTTCAAATGTCAATTGTCAGGCGACTGGTCCGATGTATTCTTCTTTTGTTTTAATGCTGAGTATTCTAGAATGCATGTAAAATCTGCATTAAGTTGTGCGATAGATATTTTACCATTTGAGTATCAGAAATATCACATGACTTCATATTGAATAGCATTCTTTTTGTTGTTCTTTTTAGAACGTATGTTTTGTTACATAGCCATATAATGTTCATTACTATAGAATATATAAAGAACATAGGAATCTCAAAATTAGAAAACATGTAACGACTTCTTGTTCAGGTACGAAACCTTTTTATTAACTTTGAGTTAAAGGTTTCGACGTAAGAAGGAGAGACACAATCTTCTATGCTGTCTTATTCATTTGGCCCCCGTCTCGAGCGGCCCTCATAGGGCGCACGTTCGCCTCGCATCTACGAGCTCCAAAAGTCGAGCCTTCTCGTTTGGCGTCTAGTACCCAACTTTCTTTCTTCAGATTCTCCACAAACCTCTGCGCGCTTCCGGTCACTCGTCACTCGCACTCCGTCACCCGTTTTGTCTCGGAGTATTGTGACATCTGAGTGACACCTCCATCGGCCCGTGCGCGCCCGCCTCCATTAACACCTGCCTCAATGTTGCACCCAACTAACCCATGTGCTGAGCCGAACGGTTCTCAGCCTAACTAAACTCAAAGGCATGAACCAAAATCCTTCGGCTGTTATATAACAGTTAGTCATAAAATATATAATCCAAAAAATTACCTTCACCTGTTCACAAACATCGGCATAGGGAGTCGAAACTATAATCATAAGAAGAACTTTTTCCTCTCTTTCATTCACTCTTTTTTTCTTTCTTTCTTTCTGTGTATCTTTGTGTATATTCAAATATCCTTTTTTACTTTCTCTTTTGGACTTGTCAGCGAAGTAGAGAACATAATGTTTTCTCCTGTAGAGGGGTAAAACCACCCAAGAAGGAAGGTCATGAGTATGATACTAAATTAAATCTGATGGTGTGGTTCCAGTTCTGGATATCTGGAGAGTATTAGGTACCCTTTCATTGTCATTATTCCCAGATTCACTCTATCCTAGAATAATACCTTTTAGGGTCCCATCTTTCCTCTATTAGATTTATTTGAAAATTATTAGTATTAGATAGGAATATTTGATATCATATGACTGTGTACAAAGAAAGGATTACAGACAAATACAAAAATCAAATAGAACAGTGGTATTTTAGCTATGATTGTAATCAAATATTTAGGCATTAGCTAACCCATAAAAATTGATATGCCACAAAACAAATGAATTAAAACAAAGCTTCTGTCTCTTTGTCTCCTTTCTCTCTAATGGCTGCTTGGTTAGTTTTACGGTATGTCAATCCTTGCTGGGTTATCTAATACCGAAATTTTGTAGTAATTAAATAGTTTTAGATAACTAATGATAATAATCACTTGTAAATAATTCTACTTTCAAGTAATTATTTTTAATATAACTTACACTTGTTTCAAGTTAATTATAATAAAATGTGCCACGTTGATAATGAGAAGTGGAATAGACAAATAACGGAAGAAATAGAACAGCTAAATCAAGAAAGTATCGGAACATTTGGAGAAAAAGAAACTTAAAAGTACTTAGAAGGCGTCCTCATGGTGTAATGGTTAAAGCGATGGACTGCGGAATCGTAGTAAGCGAGTTCGAACTCCAGTCTCGCTATTACGTTCACTTTTGGGCAAATACCCTTGGGAAAGGTATGAACCCCCTTATCCTTCAAGCTATAGGTTAAAAAGTACCACTACTATTCTTCTAGAAGAATGGCTTTGGCATTAAATAACCTACAGCGGTTGATATGCTATTAAACAAAGAAGCAAAAAAAACGTACTTAGGAATATTGGAACTGGAGACCATCAAACAATGAGAGATAAAAGAAAAAACTAATAAAGAGTATCTTGGACGAATGAGAAAATTTCTCGAAACCAAGCTCACCTAACACTGGTTTGAAAAAAAAAACCGAAAAGAGAGATAAGTATCTAGACTTTGCTTGAGAACTATAGAACATGAAAGTGACGGTGAAACCAATAGTAATTGGTGCGCTCGATATAGTCATCAGTGGATTGGTACAAGGACTGGAGGGCTTGGAGATCTGAGTCCTGGATACTTGAGGAGACTTGCTGTCACTCAGGCTCCAATTGAAAACCATCAGTCAACACTGGATTAAAAAAATCTCCCAAATGAGTAAAATAATAATAATAATAATAATAATGAGAATAATAATAAACATATACTTAGAAATATTGAAAGTAGACAGAATCAAACTAATAGAAATTTAAAAATATTGGAGTACCTCTGAAGAACAGAAAAGCTTCTCAAATCGAAGCTCTCCAGCAGAAATCTCATGGAAGGAATAAACATTTGGGCAGTCCACTTTGTAAGATACTCTGAACCATTTTAAAAAATATACAAGGGATGAGCTCAGACATGAACCAAAGAACAAACAAATTGACGACGATGCCCTAGGCCTTACACCCGAGAGATGATGTAGACTATGTATAAAAAAAATAAGAAATAAAAGGATTTTCCAGCAGTGAGGATTTCATAGATGCAACGATTTGAGACCTTGAGAAATACATAAAGAAGAGCAAAGAAAGACTAATTACTGCAGCCAGTTACAGCAACACAAGGCAAAACTGAAAAACCATAAGAAGTTAAAAACAGAAATGGTAAGCAAAACAACTTTATGGATATATCAAGCGAGTGGAGAGATTGCACACAAGATAACCTGGACATGACTAAGTAATGGGAAACCTTAAGAGAGAAAATTAATGCCTTTTAATAGCAGCGCAAAATAACGCCATAAGGACTAATCATATCAAAGAGAAAATTCATAAAACGAAACAGAATAGCAAGTGGAGATTTTGTGGAATCAGTGATGAAACAGTTAATCACACTATAAGCGAATTCAACAAATTAGCACAACAGAAATACAAGACTAGGCATGTTTGGGTGGGAAAAGGGATCATGTGGGAATTATGTAAGATATTAAAATTTGACCCAACCACACAACAGTATTTGTGCAAATAAGAATCTATTCAAGAACATGGAACGGATAAAATTCTCTAGAACTTTGAAATACAAACGGATCCCGAATTCCCGCCCAGATTACCGTACCTTGTTTTAATTAATAAGAAAAGAACTTATCCTCAAGCGAACTAAAGAAGAAAAGTGAAAGAAGGTAAGAAGCTATAAAAATTAATGGACTTCGCCAGAGAAGAGAAAACGCTGAGGAACATGGAGGTAATTGTAGTTGGTGCACTTGGAACGGTCTTGAAAGGCCTAGAAAAGAGACTGTGGGAACTGAATATCAGAGGAAAATCGAAACCATCCAGTTACAGTACTGGCAAAATCAGCTAGAAGAGTCCAGGAGAGACCTGATGAGACTTGCTGCCACTTTGATTTCAGTGAAAAACCAAAAGTAAAAACAAGTGTGAAAAACGCGCAAGGAGTAAACATAATAATTTGTAAACAATTCTGGCTATAAGTTAATTATACTTAATACAAAGAATTTGAACAGAATTATTTAGTTTCAGGTATTTTTCTCTGATACAAATATTTTTCAAATAAATCTGCTTCATGCATTGATAGGAAGTAAACAGGTAGAAATAATTCAGATGAAGGAAGAAGTGACTCGGCACGACCCCAGTCTTCAGAAATGAAGACTACCCACCGGATATAGTTCTGGGTCATACGCATAGCCCTTTTTAGGAAGGTATTCTATCTTACTACACGGCATGCAGTCGGTGTATTCTATCTCTCTCTCTCTCTCGATATATATATATATATATATATATATAGAGAGAGAGAGAGAGAGAGAGAGAGAAATGGGAAAAAGATAAATAATCTATGCTCATATATATATGTATATATACACACACAGTTGGGAAAAGGAAAATAACAATTTATGCTTATATATGGAGAGAGAGAGAGAGAGAGAGAAATAATAAAAGGATAAATGATAATCAATGCTTATATATATATATATATATATATATATTTAGAGAGAGAGCGGGGGAGAATAACAATCTATGCCTATATATTCATATATATAGTATCCGGTAAGACAAAATGTAAACAAACGAAAGCTGCTACATAATACCTTATAATTCCCGAGCTGACGTGGTTCGCCTGCTGGCTGAGCGGTATGATACTAAGTTCGGCGGGTTTCGATCCCAGTTTCAAGCATCCTTCGTGCCTAACCACACTTGAGAGTTGTGATACAACGAAACAGTCTGTCTGCTTATATATACATATATATGTATATATAACCATATTTACCCAACCCCACCGCTCGGGCAGGATATGACACATGGTCAATCTTTTCAATTCAGAGTTTTCCTTCTCCTAGACTAGTTGCCTCACTAAGGCTGAAGAACCTTGTCTGTTTTTCCATAGCTGGAGGGAGAATAATTGGATTTATACCTTTCCCAAGGGTATTAGTGCTATGTGAAATGCAATCAGTCTCGTCCAAGATTTGAACTCGTGTCGCCGTGTTCATTTCCTACGACGATAAGCATTACACCACGGGCACCTCCTATATATGTATATATAAGCATAGTTTGTTATTTATCCTTTCCCCATTTCTCTCTCTCTCTGTACATATATACATGTGATACACATATATATATATATATATATATATTATACACGTGTGTATATATATATATATATATGAGTAAAGCATAAAAGTATATATATATATATATATATATATATGAAGAGAGCGATGGGGAAATGATAAATAACAATTTATGCTTATATAGGGATAGAGCGATAGATAGGAAAAGGATAAATAGAAAAGCTTATATATATATATATATATATATATATATATATATATATCACTCCACGCTCCTCTTCTCGAGGTGCAATCATTAGCAAGCTTGACTTGTCGACTATTGATCCGCACCGAGTGATTATGAGGGAAAATAGCGACGTCAGCGCCAGGAAATACTCTCTTCAAGGTGTAAATAACGAAAACTATAAGAAATTTCAAACTATATTAAGGCGAAAAAGGACGTGATCTTTCTGCCCGTCCAAAGAAAAGTTACTACCAAACAATATTTGCTTATTTGTTCGCCGATTCTAGCATGGCAGGCGTCGCTAAAATGGATGATACATCGATATCAATGACGAATGGCGAATGTCAATTCATTTATCAAGTTATAACGATCGAGTGTGATATTTAGTATAGAGCGTCGGCTATTGAGAAAATGCCGCTAAGGGAACCGAAGCAGAATGTCTGTTCGTCGACGTCGACTTTGCCTTTCTGTAAAAGCAGCTCCGGCGACAGCTGCAAAGAAGAGGTTGTGATAAGAAATATGAGATAAGCGAAGCTTCATAAATCTATTTGCAGCCGGTGGTAGGGATGATTCGGACACGGACGAGAGTGAGGAAATGAGAGAGCATCATTAGAGATCTTTTGGTGATCAAGAAGAGGAAGAAGAGAAAAGAAAAAAGAGAGAAACAACGAAAAAGAGGAGGAAGGAGAAGAAAGTAGATGAAGAAAAACAGAGAGAGATGAAAGAATGAAAGTAAAGGACAAAAAAAAGTAAGAAGCATAGAAAGTGAAGAAAAAGAAGGGATGATGAAAGAAAGAGAATGAACAAACAAGAAGAGTAATTGAAGTCAGATGAAAGTGAAAGAAGAAGAAGAAGGGATGAACAAAGAGAAACAATGAAAACCAAGAGTAGAATAGAAGATAAAAGAAAGAAACCAAAAGAAGAAGAGTGAAAAAAACAAGAATTTAAGGAGAGAACGAGAAAAATGATATATACAGAGAATCGAGGAAAAGAAAATAAACAAAAAGAGGAGGGCGAAGCTTGGAAAGACAAGGGAAAACAAAGTAAAGAGATGAGGAAAAGGACAAGAGAGAGAGAGAGAGAGAGAGAGAGAGGGAGAGAGAGAGAGAGAGAGAGAGAAGAGTTACAAGTAAAGCATAAAAGTAAAAGAGAGACATGGAGAAAGAGAATAATGAAAATGGAAGGGAAAAGAAAGGTGCAAAAAAGGATGGAAAAAGAGGGGGACAAATAAGTCAAATAATATAAAAAGATAGAAAAAAAAAGAGAAGGAGATGAAAAAGGACAATGGAAAATAGAGAGAATCAAGATGAACGAAGGTGAAGTTGAAGACGAGATAAAGAATAAAAGGAGAGAGAGAGAGAGAGAGAGAGTAAGGAGGAAGATAGATAACTGAAGAGGAAGAAAATAAAGAGGAGAAATGAGAGGAGAGAAGAAAGAAAGAGGAAGAAACAAAGGAAAAGGAGAGTAAGGCGAGGAGAGAAAAAGTGGAGGATCAAAAAGAGAAAGAAGGAAAAAATGGGAAGATGAGAAGAAGGATAAAGAGAACAACCGAAAAAGCGGAGAAAGAAAAGAGGAGAAAAAAAATGAGAGACAAGGAAAAAAGCGAGTAAGGAGAAAGAAGAGACCAGAAGAAAAAGAGAAACAATAAAAAATAGTGTAAGCGAAAGGACAAATGTAGAAAATTAAAAAGAGTAAGAAACAAAGTGATGAGAGAGAGAGAGAGAGAGTGAGAGAGAGAGAGAGAGAGAGAGACAATGGAAAAGGAGAGTAAGGAAAGCAAGAAAAAGTAGCGGGTAAAAAACAGAAAGAAGACGAGGAGAAACAATAAAAAAAAAAAGAAGCATAAAGCGAAGGACCAAAGTGGAGTACGAAAAAGAGTAAGAAACAAAGAAGGAATGAAAAGGAGAGAGAGAAACAATTAAAAAAGATGAGTAAAGAAAGAAAGAAGAAAGAGGATGAAAAATAGAAAGAAGCAAAGAAAGAAAGAAAGGAAGAAAGAAAGAAAGAAAGAAGAGAAACAATCAAAAAAAGGAGGAGCGTAATTTGAATGAACAAAGTAGTGGGCGAGGAAGAAGGGATGAAGAAAGAGAGAGAAGCAACAAAAGAAGAATAAGTCGAAGAAAAAAGAAAGTAAAGAAGCAAAGAAAGAAAGAACTCTAATAATTTAGGAATCGGGGGCACGCACATACACACATACAGACGAACATACGTAAACAAGCAATTTAAGCAAAAGAAACAAGACTTGTATTAAATGATTGTGTGTATATACATGAATCTGTTTATGAAAAACTCAATGATTTTCGCAAGAAACAAAGATTTCTGTTTGCCAAAACTAGCAATGAATCTAGTAACCTTTTTATTCATTGCATATGTATATTCATAGTATATGTAGATTACTTAGTCGTATTTATTTTAATGGGTAAATCGTAGGGCAGACTGAGCTCATTAACCTTAGTAAGGCAAAACTGAACCGAAAAAAAAACAAACTTGTGCTCCACTTAAAAAATTGACTTTGTGTCACATCCTGCTGGCAGCGAAGGCGGTGGATTAAAACGAGGTCGATCAAAAAGTTCTCAGCCTCTCCAAGATTTTAGATTTGTCGCATACCTCTTATCATTGTATAGGCCTCAGCTACAGGGAAATTAAGTCAGAAATCTGAATTAGTTTTTCTGATATTGTGTTTCCTCAACAAAAATATTCAATTATTGCTCTTCTTTTTGGATGAGGTTTAGAACTTTTTCAACGATCCTCGTACATACACTATTCATATAATAACCTTAATCTATAAGTAACACTTCATATCCGACAAGTCATATTCATTTTCAATGCAATATGTGCCATATGTATTTAACTGCTGTCAAGTATTAGGTGAAAAAGCGAAAGTTGATACTATTTGTCATTTAATATTGTCGTAATCATTGTTTAGTATTATCACTAAAATAAAATAAAAAATTCATCCGCCATATGATAGCTTTATTTCGTAAGTAACATCTATTCTAAGTTCTTGACTATTGATTCATTTCTCCAAATCATTCATTGCCCAGTCGGCTGGGGCTGTAGAATACACCGACTGCTTCTCTGCAGAGGGGTATGACCCCTACCAACGAGTGTCCTGTATATGACACTAAACAATCTGATGGTGAAGTTCCAGCAGTGCTGGAGCTTTGGGGAATGTGGAGTACCCCTTCATTGCCATCGCTCCCAGGTCCACTCTGGCCCAGAGTAGTAGCACCTGATAGGGCCCTATCTATGGGTTAAATAGAACTAACTGCATACTTATGCTAAAATGAATTGTTTAAGTAAACTGAATAGCTTGAAATAGAAATGATTTTGACAATTAAACTGTACTTACATTTAAACTGCGTGCTTATGCTTAACTGAATTATTTTGAAATAGAACTGTTTTTCGACATTAAAACTGTATTTACACTTAACTGAATTGTTACATATAACTGCTTGAAAAGTTTGAAATGGAAATGTTTTTGACAATTAAACTGTGTACTTATGCTAAACTGAATTGTTTTAAATAGAACAGATTATTTACATAAAAATGGATTTGGCATTAAATAACCTACAATGGTTGATATGCCATAAAACCCAATCCAATCCAACCCAACCCTCCAAATCATTCACAATAGGTTTTTATATTGAAGGTTGGTTCTTTGGTGTTTAATGGCAAATTAATCCTTGAGGGTTAATTAATGCCAAATCCGTTTTTATTCAAATAAACAGTTCTATTTCAAACAATTCAGTTTAGCATAAGTACACAGTTTAAATGTTAAAACATGTCTATTTCGAGCTATTCCGTTTAGTCGAATAGTTGTAATTCAAACAATTTAGTTTAGTATTAGTATAGTTTTTGTATACCCACAGATAAATTTCAAAACAGTTCTATTTCAAACAATTCAGTTTACAGTTGTACTGTCAAAAACAGTTCTTTTTCCAACAATTCAGTTTTGCATAAGTACGCAGTTTACATATCAAAACAGTTCAATTTCATGCAATTCAGTTTAGCATAAGTACGCAGTTTAGTTCTATTTGACCTATAGATAGGACCCTATCAGTTGCTACCACTCCGGGCCAGAGTGGACCTCAGAGCGATGGCAATGAAGGGTACTCAGCATTCCTCAACGCTCTAGCATTACTGGAACCTCACCATCCGATTGCTTAGCGTCAAAATCCAGGACACTCGTTGGTAGGGGTCTTACCCCTCTGCAGAGATGCAGTCGGTGTATTCTACAGCCCCAGCCGACTGGGCAAATATTCGTAAGAGATTAGTTTGTAGGTAAACATTTTTGTTCTTAAACGAATAGTTAGAGCGCCAGATAATGTTCCTTCATAAGTTTGTTTTGTATACAATCTTGCTTCGTAGAGTTATCTTTTACCGGCTCATTGGCCGTGTTGGTAGAGTGTTCGCCAATGGCCCGGGAGACCGGCGTTCAATCCCAGGTCGAGTCATACCAACGACTTAAAAAATGGTACTTGATACCTCCTTGCTTAACACTCAGCATTATAAAGTACGTATCAAGGGTAAAGAGGAGCAATCCAAGGGAAGGAGTAGCGCCCTCCCCAACACCTTGGTGTAGTAGCTATTGAAAAGGGAGCCTTCGGGTCACCCTCGACTACAGTTACCAACTTTACTATATATATATATATATATATATATCTGCCAGATTGAGATTTGCAATTATGTTGTCAGTTTCAGTATCCATACTTTTTACAATTTAGTTTGGTTTAGTTTCTTTGTTTAATGGCATATCAATCTTTGTAGGTTATATAATGCCAAAGCCATTCTCCTAGAAGAACAGAGGTGCTTCGTAGAGTTTAACGCATAGCTGGGAGGATAAGGGGGTTCATTACTTTCCCAATGGTATTTGCCCAAAAGTGAACGTAATAGGGCGACTGGAGTACGAACTCGCTTACTACGATTCCGCAGTTCATCGCTTTAATCAATATATCACGAGGACACCCACTTTTTACACTTTACAATTTATTTCGGATTTTGTTTTTATATGTTAGTCTTATTTAATGATTTTTTAGAGTTATTTTATACGTGATGTTGGTGGTTCTCTAGATTGAGATGAAGAGATATATAGCGATGGGGGATATCATTATTCTTATTGGGTTTTTAGGTTTAGTTGGTTTTGCGTTGGTTATGTTGGTATTACGTTGGTTGCGTTGGTATTACGTTGGTTGTTATCCCCTCACTAAATGTTGACGGAAAATAAAGGTGATGGAGAAGAACGAAGACGTCGTTAGGTTTTGTATCAAGGTTTTAATGGCAGCATGAAGTAAAGGGGTTTACGCTGGTATGTTGCGAGTCTCGTAGGAAGGTAGGAAGTTGTTAGAGTGTATAATCTAATTTGTTTTTTTAACTAGGATCCCTTGGTCTGGAAGAATAGACCCAAGGGGGCCATAAACTAGATGGCTCTCATCATAGTGTATGATGCTGCTACCGCTTTTTGCTATTCAGGAGCAGACGATAAGACGTCCGTTCCCATTGAGGATTTCTGAGCTAGAGAGAGTTTCGCGGGCTTTGTTCAATTTTTGGTGCTGCTAGGAAATATGGTTCGGGCTGAATAGGACAAATCATCCTGAATGGGTGAAAATATTCGGCGATCCTAACGTTTAAATCAAATTACGCGCCAAACAAAAATGCAAGTTTCTTTCTGCTACAGATATTTGATATTTTCATTCATTTTTGTTCAGTGGTTTATTGAATATAATATATTTTGGATTGATGGGAAGGTTCAAGTTTGGCTGAGGTAGTTAGAATCTGTTTTAATTTTTCATTGTGCGTTTGGGTGTGAAATTTGAAATAAGTATTATGAGTTTTTGCAGAATTATCTTTTTTGGGAATCGATAAACCGATCAGGGATCAATACGACCTTTCCTTATCGGTACTTGTTTCAGTTTGGGATTTTATGCTTTCTGTAGATATTTTTTTCGGTTATGTGGGACTTCATTGTGGGTTCTTTTAGTCTAATTAGTGTTTGTTCTTGATAGATTTCAGCTGAATGAAGTTAGTATAACTGTTTTTCGAATTTTGGTCAATTGTTTGGTCTTAGCTGCTGTAGTTTTTCAATGAGAGTTCTATATTTATCAAGTTGTTGGTTGAATTGTTGCTACAGCTGATTGGACTCATCATCTATGCTATATTGGTGTATATAAAAAAATGTTTGTAATTCATTGATATCATAAAATCACAAGCATTTACATGATGTATATAATAACGTTATTCTGCCAATGATGCTTGGATTAATTCATGATAATTCTTTTTTCCTTGATGTCAACATTTTTTTAAAGTAATATTATTTACAGATAATTTTAATAATAAAATTGATTGCAATTCATTCTATTATAAGATAACAAACCCTTCATTTACATGATGCTTATAATCGCTTTATTCTGATTTTAATTCCTTGTCATATCTTCTTGATTTTCAATGCACAACATTCAGTTTGTGCAACAAAAGTTGCCAACGGAAGAAAAATTGTAAAATTTGTTACTATCGGCATCAAAATATAGTCGTAATCCTATTTACCAACCCCTCCGCTCGGGCAGGATTTAAGCGGAGTTTAACAGGTTTGAATTCAGTTTTCCTTCTCCTAGACTAGTTGCTTCATCAAGGCTGAAGAACCTAGTCTGTCCTACTATTTACCCATAGCTGGAGGGAGAATAATTGGATTCATGGCTTTCCCAAGGGTATTAGTGCTATGTGAAATGCAACCATTCTCGTCCAGGATTTGAACTCGTGTCGCCGTGTCCATTTCCTACGACGATAACCATTACACCACAGGCACCTCAAAATATAGTCGTAATTATCGTTTAGTTTTATCCCTACAGCCAAAATTGGCCGTGACTATTTATCGTTCATACATTGAATAAAAAATTTAATGTATTGGTTTAATGAATCTTATCATTGGTTACATTAGCTGCTAATTATCAATGAAAAGTTAATTTAGTCGTTTTCATTTGTGATTGTTTCTTTTGTTATATCTCAAATAAACATTTTTTCTTCTTCTGTATTAACTTTCAGAAGATTCAGGACATATTTTCAAAATGCTCGCAGGTAAATGTACATTTCTTGTTGAATTATAGGGTGTGAAATACGTTTACACGCCACAAAATTCTTGTTGGAATAACTTTTTCTCTCAGCTTTAGGTAAATGTTAATTCACTTTTATCCAAAGAAAAGATTTTCTAAAAAGTTACGTATTCTTAATGGTTCCCCGAAGCCAGAAAGGACACTGCTTATGCACGAATATAACTCATATCCTTTGGACAAATTTACAGATAAATTTGTACACCGCATTTTCTTATTTCTTCTACAAAAGACTCATTTTCATCTCAATCATCCCCCAAGTCACTTAGCTTGACAGCAATTATTGAACACAGGTTGTTTATCTTGGAAAACAAGCTTTTTTTTCCTAATTTTCCTCTTTAGCTTTGATTCGAAATAAAAATGCCTTTTTCCTGGCAATTGTTTATACAGAATAAAAGTTGTTGAAGCAAATTTCCAGGCTATAAATTTACGAAATAAATGAAACTTTTCTTTTTTTTTTTTCGCATCGAGGTCAACAAACGAGAAGCCTTAAGATTTTTTCCTTTCAATTTATATATTCTTTTTTTTTTTTTTTTTTTTTTTCAATTCTGTAATTGAAGGGCGAAGAAGATAAGGTTTTTTTGTTTTTTTTTCAGAAAAGTCGATTTCAATGCTGAGTTTGCTTGACCGATCTAAAATGTCGTTCACCTCTTTTGATTGAGATCGATCTTTTTCTGGTTAAATAAAGGTAAAGTATCGTCTTTGAGAAGATATTAAAAGTGTGTGTGTGTGGGGGAGCTTTAGAACATTTTTGGGAAATCGCAATACAAGAAATTAATGAGAAGGATTAATTTCTTCATCCCACTATAATAGCTGTTTTTAAGGAGGTAATCAGTAGAGACGCTGATGGCATAATAATTAGGGAAAGAAAATCGACTTGGTGAGCTGAGTTCAAATCCTCAAAGCGGCTTTTTGAATGGCTTAACTACGGTGATATGAGAGAGAAATGTTGTTGTTATTTGGTAAGCTTTGCTTAGATATGGCACACTGGCTTCAGACTAGTTACAATACGTACTGTTGCTCAAGTGATCACCCATCTAAATATTGAACCGGTCCATAACTGCTTAACTTTAGTGATCTAAAAGGAACTGCTGTTTTCAGTGTGACCTCATCTTAAGTCATTTCTTGTTATTTACTGTAGAATCACTCACCCATCACCTTTAATAATTGATTATTTGTAGAAAATCAAAGAAGTAGCAACTGTATATGACGGCATACAAGACGAACTTTTTTTACTAAAAATATCTTTTAAAATTTTCCCTGCGTCTTATATGCCATAAGTAGGTTTAAAATTCGTGATACTATTTACCAACCCCTCCGCTCGGGCAGGATATGACACAAGGCCTATTTTTCAGCGGAGTTTAACAGGTTTGAATTCAGAGTTTTCCTTCTCCTAGACTAGTAGCCTAACCAAGGCTGAAGAACCTAGTCTGCCCTACTATTTACCCATAGCAGGAGGGATGATAATTGGATTCATACCTTTCCCAAGGGTATTAGTGCTATGTGAAATGCAATCAGTATCGTCCAGAATTTGAACTCGTATTGCCGTGTTCATTTCCTACGGCGATAACGACTACACCACGGGCAAAAATAAAATTCGTGATAGACGGCCGAAGTTAGATACCTGGCAACTCCGATTAGCTTAGACTTTAGAGTAACTTCCATATACCTATTGTCATTATTCAAAAGGCTATTAAGCCGATTAAAAGTGTTATCATTCATAATATTTATCACGTTTAATATTAGTACTTCATAGTACTTATATTTCACTAAATTTTTTTCTTGGTTTGCCCTGCCGAAATTGGGGTGCGTTTAATACACTTGTGTGTCTTATATACCGTCAAATACGATAATTAAATTGGTAGAAGTAACATCAGTGATTCTATATGGATGACGATCTAGCAAGTAACAAACTCAATGAAATAGCTAATTAAATAATTAAATTGATAAATAGTTATACCAATGATCCAATTCAGCAGTTCATCGATTAATTTCATCTTAACATCGACCCAAAAATAATTTTAAACGATATTTTCCATCTCTGATTTTTATATAAATGCAAATATCATCTTTTTTGTCTAAATACGAGAGGCATGCGAAGTAATGCGAATATTGCCTATGGAATTGGCACTAAGAAGTATTGTTAATAGTTGCATCTTTTTGAAGAAAATTAACAGTGATGAGTCCTTTCATGTCACAGATGAGTATCAGCATGACCCTATTTACTAACAGCTACGCCTGGAATTTTTCTTTACCAGAGAGTCAGAATGTTTTCATTTCATTGACTTTGCTTTCGACTTACGTTGGTAGTGGCAAACCCATATTTAGCCCATTTCTAAATATCTTTTTTGACTAAAATATACTTCTCCGTACGATATCACTCATTCTTCGGTAAATTTCACATTGTTTGCAATTTCCAGCGAATAAAAACATAATAATTTCACATGGTTTACATTTCTCAACCACCAAAAATTAAATGACAGACCTCTGTTCAAGCCTGGGGCACTCTGTTTGATTTACCGACATAGCCCCAAAACAATTTCTTGCGAAATTAAAATAATTTTTGCTCTAAACTAATTTAAAAATATATAGATTTTCGATTTAAGGAAAAAAAAAATTCTGAAATTTAAAAAAGAATTACCCTTATTAAATGATTCTTGTATAAATAATAGGTCCCTCCCCAGTACAAAAAATCCCCTTATTTATTGAATTACCATTGTATATGTAAGAAGTCCTTCCTGAGTAAAAAAAATCTCCTTATTTATTGAAAGATCCTCGTATATATAATAGGTCTCTTCTCAGTCAAAAGATTACCCTTATTTATTAAATGATCCTTATATATGTAATAAGTCCCTCCTCAGTCCAAAAAATCCTTACCCAGTCGGCTGGGGCTGTAGAATACACCAACTGCTTCTCTGCAGAAGGGTAATACCTCCTCCCTCAACGAGTGTGCTGGATGTAACACTAAACAATCTAATGGTGAGGTTCCAGCAATGCTGGAGCTTTGGGGAATGCGGAGCATCCCTTCATTGCCATCGCTCCCAGGTACACCCTGGCCCGGAGTGGTAGCACCTGATAAGGGTCCTATCTATGGGTTAAATAGAACTAAACCATGCTTCTTTCACTATACTGATTTTTTGCATTTAAACTGCGTATTTATGCTAAACTGAATGGTTTAAAATAGAACTGTTTTGATATTGGAACTGCGTACTAGTGCTGAACTGAATTGCTCGAAATAGAACTGTTTTTTGGCGTCTAAACTGTGTACTTATGCTGAACTGAATTATCTGAAATAAAACTCTGTGTATTGCCCAGTCAGCTGGGGCTGTAGAATACACTGACTGCACCTCTGCAGAGGGGTAAGACCCCCATAACGAGTATCCAGGATATGACACTAAACAATCTGATAGTAAGGTTCCAGCAATGCTGGATCTTTAGGGAATGCGGAGTACCCCTTCATTACCATCGCTCCCAGGTCCACTCTGGCTCGGAGTGGTAGCACCTGATAGGGTCTTTTCTATGGGTTAAATAGAACTAACAGCATACTTATACAAAACTGAATTGTTTGAGTAAACTGAATGGCTCAAAATAGAAATGTTTTTGACAATAAAACCGTACTTACATTTAAACTGCGTGCTTTCGCTTAATTGAATTATTTGAAATAGAACTTTTTTTCGACATTAAAACTGTATTTACACTTAACTGAATTGTTACATATAACTGCTTGAATAGTTTGAAATGGAAATGTTTTTGACAATTAAACTGTGTACTTATGCTAAACTGAATTGTTTTAAAAAGAACAGATCATTTACATAAAAATGGATTTGGCGTTAAATAACCTACAAAGGTTGATATGCCATAAAACCCAACAAACCAAACCAAAAAATCCCCCTTATTTATTGAATGATCTCTTTATATATAAGAGGCCTCTCCCAAATTCAAAATATCCCCCAATTTATTGAATGATCTCTTTATATATAAGAGGTCCCTCCCCAGCTCAAAAGATCCCCCTTATTTATTGAATGATCCTTGTAAATGTAATAGGTCTCTCCCTTGTCCAAAAATTACCCATATTCTTTGAATGATGTACATATAACAGCTGGCCAATTTCTTGTTGCTTTTGTCTCATTTCTGTCGTAGTACTGAATAAAATCAAAGGCACACGCAACAATATTATTAGGTGGTTTCATCCTGAAAAATTGAGTGCATTCGAAGACGACACTGGCTTTCTATTGGTACGCAGAATAGCAGCATTAATAGTGATATCCTGTAATTAAGCTTGTAGTTAGTTTTTATATTTGTAAGTCTGGTGGCCTTTAAAATCATAAAGATAATCCAAAGAAACTCCGCCCACTTTGTCAACAAGGCGACATGTTTCGATAAAACTGTTTTTCTTGTTTATATTTTTGATTAAACAAAGAAAAACTGATTTTTTAAGACAGACATGTTAAATGATGATACTACAAAAACTACTACTACTACTACTCAATACATGAAGCGTTTATTTTATACTAACTTACGACAAAGTGGTCGGAATGGAAATCTGTCGTCAATCGGGATCTATTCGCCCAAATAAATAAGAAGGAAAAGACTCAGGAAGAAAGGACGGAAAGGAGAAAAAGAGAATGAAGGGAAAGTAATAAATAAGGATAGAAAGAAAGAAATTTAGCAGAAAGGAAAGAAGGATAGAAGTAAAGAAAAGGGAAAAGAAGAAGGGGAGACTGGGAGACGGAGGAAAAGAAAGGAGGAAGAAAATTAGGAAGGAATCAAGGAAGAAAAAAGTGGGTAGGCAGAAAGAAAAGAAGAAACAGAAGAAAGAAGGAAGAAAAGGAAAAGGAAACGGAGAAAAGAAAGAAAAAAAAAAAGAAAGAGAGAAGGAAGGTTATGGAAAAAGGAAGACAGGCAGAAAGGAAAGAAAGTAGCAAAGAAAGAAAATAATTGTTATCAGCATGGAAAAGGAATAGGAAACCAAATTCAAATTCTCGCTAAAACTGTTTATGTTAATTTCGTACTCATTAAGACTCATAGAATGCAGAATACCAAAAGACACAAGCCACAAAAATAAAATTGTCTGAAATCTCTCTTTCCAGAGCGAGACAGCTAGATTTTAAAATTAAATGTTCAGACGCTTTACATAAATTACGTTTCTCTCCCTTCAAAGTGATTCGTTTTGATAATAAAATCATTTGCATTCGAATGACGTTAGACATCTAGAAAAACATGTTAATCAGATTTTCTTGATTATTCATTTTCTATCCCATTCGGAATTCATTCAACATTTTACTCTCATATATATAGGATTAAATAGGAATACTTGGGTTGGTTTGGTTTCTTTGTTTAATGACATATCAACCTTTTTAGGTTATTTAATGCTAAAGCCATCCTTCTAGAAGAACAGAAGTGGTACTATTTAACCAATAGCTCGGAGGATAAGGGGGTTCATACCTTTCCCAAGAGTATTTGTCCGAAAGTGACCATAATAGCTCGACTGGAGTTCGACCTCGCATACTACGATTCCGAAGACCATCGTTTTAACCATTACACAACGAGGACTCCCAAATAGGAATACTTGATATTATAAGTCCTTGTTCGTCCACTCCGATCACGTTTCCACCGAAGATGTATTTCTTTTATAAATATATGAAACTTACGGTCATGAGAGTGACATAAGCAGATAAGAAAAAATTTATCTATTTTAGGATTTATCCTGCTCTACAAACCAGTGTCTGAGCACTTTTCTTATTTAAGAAAAAAAGGTTTTTTAACGATTTTTATATATCACTCCGGTAGCTGATAGCGTATACGTAAAAATTCCTTTACTTGCGCTGAGATGACGATGGTCCTGGGGTAAGATATCCAACTGATGTAAAGTTAGGCGGGTTTCGATCTCGGCTTGAAGAATCTCGTGGGTCTTCCCACATGGAAGCGTTGTGATACATCTGTTTGTCTCCGACGCCGACTACGCTGATGACATAGCGTTACTGGTGAATACGCCTAATCAAGCAGAGACACTACTGCATAGTTTGGAACGAGCCGCAGCAGGCATTGGCCTGTTACAACCAAACAGGCAACATTACCACACTAGACGGAGCCTCTCTGAAACTAATAGACAAATTCATCTACCTAGGAAGTAGCGTCTCATCAACCGAAAAAGACATCGACACACGTCTAACGAAAGCATGGACAGCTATCGATAGGCTATCGATCATATGGAAATCAGACCTGACCGATAAAATGAAACGCAGTTTCTTCCAGGCAGCGGTCGTATCGATACTGCACTACATGGACGCTAACTAAACGGCTGGAGAAGAAACTAGACGGCAATTACACAAGAATGTTGAGAGCAATATTGAACGAGTCTTGGCGACTACACCCCACAAGACACCAACTATACGGCCACCTGTCACCCATCACGAAAACTATACAAGTTAGACGAACCAGATACGCAGGAAACTGCGGGAGAAGCAAGGACGAGCTCATAAGTGATGTACTCTTATGGACCCCCACACATGGCCAAGCAAAAGCAGGACGACCAGCTCGAACATACATACAGCAGCTATGTGAAGACACAGGATGTAACCCTAAAGACCTGCCAGAGGCGATGAATAATAGGGAGAAGTGGCGAGAGAGGGTCAGGGATATCCGTGCTGGCGGCACGACATGATGATGATATATATATATATATATATATATGTGTGTGTGTGTGTGTGTGTCCAGTCACACCTTTGCATTCTATTTCAGATTAATATCCTTGGGGAGGTTTGAACTCCCTTATCTCCACCCCATTCACTGTCCTTCTCCAAGGTTGGGTTTGACATTAAATAACCCATGAAGGTTGATATACCATTAAACAAAAGCCTAAACCAAACCAACTATATATATATATATATATATATATATGCAACACTGTCGGGTACAGCGTTCAGTTGCTTTTCGTACGCAATCAGATACGTTGGGTTGGGCACCTTGTTAGGATGGAGGACGCTAGGCAACCCATGCAGCTGTTCTATGGAAAGTTACAACACAGTAGACGTTCAAGGCAAAAACCTAAGAATCGTTTTAAAGATGTCGTCAAAAAGAAAGTCAGGACGCTAGGGATAGACATTGGAGATTGGAAGCAGATGATAGTAAATCGATCAACTTGAAAGAAAGTGATCTACGAAAGCTGTAAAGCGTTTGGGGCATGGAGAATCGAATTTAAATAATATCAATAAAGCCCCGTCGGATGGAGCTGTACAATACACCGACTGCATCTCTGCAGATAAGTAAACCCCACCCAACGAGTGTCCTGGATATGATATTAAACAAGCTGATGGTGAGGCTCCAGTAATGCTGGGGCTTTGGGGAATGCTGAGTACTCCTTCATTGCTTTCGCTCCCAGATCCACTCTGACGTGCAGATGTAGCACCTTATAAGTTCCTATCTGTGGGTCAAATAGAACTGTTTGACATTTAACTTGAATGCACACAAATGACTTATGCAAAATTAATTAGTTAGAAATAGAACTGTTTGATCATTTAACAGTATGTAAACAAATGGCTGATGTTTAATTGAATTGTTGATGATATATAGCAACACTTGGAACCATTTAATTCTGTTGTCTTTTGCTTAATTGAATTGTAAAAAGGAGAACTGTTTGATCATTTAACTGAGTGTATCTACAAAATGTGTTTACACTTCATATATCTAATATATGTGTAAAAACAGGATTTGGCATTAAATAACCATCAATGATTGATATCCCAAAAACCAAACCAAATATATATGAATAAACCGTATTTGACATTAAATAACCAAAAATGATTGTTATGACATAAAACCAAACCAAAATCAATTAATGTAAAAAATAGACAATAAATGAACTGATATAATTGGGTTTTTTGTTGTTGGTTATTTAATTCGTTTATCAACTGGATAAATTTAGTAAGTAAAGTTAATAATCAAAGCAAAAAACCACATCCACGAAAGAAAAAAAATCAGTGTAAAAAGTGAAAGTATTTTGTGTTGATATTTTTATATCTAACATTGATAGATTTATTTATTCATTTTTCTTCAGTTTATTTTTCATCGATTTATTTTACTTAAGCAAATGAATAAATAAATATCGTAATTAATCTTTAATTAATACTTATTTTATTACAACTTAGACAGTCGAAAGATATTCTTTTCTCTCTCTCTTTCTCTCCCCACCATCCTCTCTCTCTTTCTCTCTGTGCAAATAGATAAATATTAATTTTATTAATCAAAGCAAGACAGACTCTTAGAAAACAAAATGATTCAAATTTTTGAGTAGCTGTGATAGCAGTAAAAGGATATTTGTTTATGTGTTTCACTGATAGATTTATCGATTTATATTTTTATATATCATTTTATTTTTAATCGATTAATAAAGTGATCTCTTAAGTAATTAAAAATTAAACGTTATTAGTCTTTTAAAACATTTCATTTATTAAGGTAGTAAAATCGAAGAATAGAACAGCTTCGACATTAGCTCTTCCCATCACTCCAGGCTTTCAATGATAAATTTTCCTAATTTAAAAATTTAACTAAATTAGACAGTAAATAAGAAAGTTGGTTATTTCTTCTTGTTAATGGATTTCTTTTAAGATTTACCGACGGAATTTTTGTTCGTATCTACCAAATTAAAACTAAATAATTAGAAATCAATAATACCCAGCAAAGATTTATCAAAATCAAATTTTTAAAATCAATATTCAAATTAGCCTTTTTTTCACACTTTCAACTGTTATTTAGTTGTGTGTATAATTACAATTGCACGCTGTTAGCATATAGATAACACCATCAGTATAATTAATATAAAATCATTTTCTGTATCATTTAAATACAAATAAATAAATAAGTAAATTGTGACTTTAGTGGTACTATTTACCAACCCCTCCGCTCGGGCAGGATATGACACAAGGTCAATTTTTAAGCGGAGTTTATACAGGTTTGAATTCAGAGTTTTCCTTCTCCTAGACTAGTTGCCTAACCAAGGCTGAAGAACCTAGTCTGTCCTACTATTTACCCATAGCTGGAGGGAGAATAATTGGATTCATACCTTTCCCAAGGGTATTAGTGCTATGTGAAATGCAATCAGTCAGGTCCAGGATTTGAACTCGTATCGCTGTGTTCATTTCCTACGGCGATAACGACTACACCACGGGCACCTCCAAACTTTGTGACTTTAGTGGTGATATAGTTTCTATTACTGTCAGATATATAATCCTCATTATAGTATATATATATATAATATCACTCGTAAATAAATACACCTTAATATTGTTTTGAAAAAAGTTAATTTTCTTCTAAATAAATGAACTAGTAATACATTAGACATTCATAGTGGATATTATTAGCTATTAATTATTACTAACCTCACAGCATTAAGACCATTCAAACTACATATCATCATCATCATGCCACTAGCACGGATATCCCTGACCCGCTCTCACCACTTCTCCCTATCGTCCATGGCCTCTGGTAGGTCTTCAGGGCTACATCCCGTATCCTCACATAGCTGCTGGATGTATGTTCGAGCTGGTCTTCCTGCTTTTGCTCGGCCATATGTGGGGGTCCATAGGAGTCCATCACTTATGAGCTCGTCCCTGCTTCTCCAGCAGTGTCTTGCATGTCTGGTTCGTCTAACTTTGATAGTGCATAAATCATATATATATATATATATATATATATATATATATATATAGTGTGTGTGTGTGTGTGTGTGTGTGTGTGTACATATTTTTGTACTTCTATGTACTCATTGTCCGGTATAGAGTGTTCGCCAATGGCCCGGGAGACCTGGGTTCAATCCCAGGTCGAGTCATACCAAAGACTCAAAAAATGGTACTTGATGCCTCCTTGCTTAACACTCAGTATTATATGGTACGGATCAAGGGTAAAGTAGAGCAATCCAGGGAAGGAGTAGTGCCCTCCCCTACACATTGGTGTAGTAGCTATCGAAAAGGGAGCCTTCGGGTTACCCTCGACTATGGTCGCCAACTTTACTTTACTTTTATGTGCTCATTGATTTGGTCGGTTTCTTTGTTTAATGGCATATCAACTTTCGTGGGTTATTTAATGTAAAAGATCAGTATTGGAATTATCTAACCCATAGTTGGTGGTGGGGAGGGTTAAGGTAGTTTATACTTTCCTTAAGGGAATTAGTCCGAACGTGAAAGTAATAGTGGGACTGGTGTTCGAACTCTCTTACTCGGATGTTACAGTCAAGCACGTTTGCCACTAAGCTTCTTGGAATATCCCATATGTTTCCTTACAGAGTTTCAATGCTGAAGGATTCATATAATGTTCCACTAGAAATGATCATATTATGTTTAATTTAACTTTTTTTAATAAAAAGAAGTAGGTTCGTTGGTGTTTTATGGCATATCAACCTTTGTGGGATATAAAATATGTTATATATATATATATATATATATATATATATATATATATATATATATAACATATATTATTATATCTATATAACTATCTATAGTTAGTTATCTGTCGGAGTTAGACTTCCTGATGATCCGTTAAGGTGAAACTTTAGTAGGAGATTTCTGACTCGCGATTTAAGTTAATTTTATAATTGGCTACACTCGTGTTGAGCACACTTGTAATTGTAGCATTGCAGTGTTCACGGAAGGTTTAAGTTTTCTTTTGACCAACAGACTGCATATCTCTTGATTTTTTAAAGGGGTGTGACGGGGTTGGCCTTTTCTTTCTTTTTGTCCTATAATATTTTTTCTTTTTCCCCCGGGCGGTGATTCAAGATATCTTTATCTCTTGTTTCTGGCGTTTTTTTTTCTTTTTTTCTGGTACCGTGAATTCTGGTAGATATTAGATTAGTAAATATATATATTTAACATATATATGTGATTAGAACGTGTAAAGCCTTTTGGTGACTTTATTTTTAAAGGAGTTGTTAGATCTCATTTGATTGCATTCAAATGGTTTCTAGTATTCCTATGTATAATTAAATAAATACATTTAATATTAATCCCTCGTCTGCACACAGTTAAATGGTTTCAATTATTGCTATTTAACCATAGTAATTTTATCTATCATTTCTTCTAATCAAATATGAATAATTTGCACACCGCTGTATGGTTTCAAATAAGCAATAATAATTCTTTGTAAACGATTGAACAATTCTATTTTACCCATAGTTGGACCCTACCAGATAAAACCAATACAGATCAAAGTGGACCAATGTGGAATTGACATGAAGGAGTTTTTCACTTTCCTCAAACCTCCAGAACGGGAGCCTTACCATCAGATGCAGTATAGTATCAGACCAAGGACACTCTTGGGGAGAGGTCTTATCCCTCTGCTGAGGTGCAATCAGCGTATTTTGCAGCCACACCAACAAGCTAGTTTGTACAAGCAGTAATTTTATATATAATTTCACAGAAATCAAAGTGACCTAGTTATGACATTTGATGATAAGGATTGGATATCTGATGAGTGTGAAGTACCCCTTCATATCCTTTTCTCCTAGGTCCACTCTGACCCGAAGCGGTAGTACCTGTTAAGGGTCCCATCTATTGGTCCAATATATCCGTGTTAGATTGGAATACTTGATACCATATAATAGTGCAGACATTATTTGAATTAAAAAAATGTATTTAAAGCTAAAATTGTTTATTAAGGATTATTATTATTAGTTACAAGAAACCATACAGTGGTTTGCAAATCATTAGTGTTAGACTGGAATACTTCAAATCATATAACTGTGTGCAAACGTATGAATATTATAAAGTATGAACAGTTAAGTTAAACTATATAATTGCGCATAAATTATTTGTATTACGTAGGAATACTTGAATCTATGCTTCTGTGTGCAAACAAATGACTAAAGACAACAAATAAATAAATAAATAAATAAAAGAGAGTATAACAGATCAGTTTTAAAATTATTTATATTACATAGGAATAATTGAATCCATCCTTCTGTGTGCAAACAAATGACTAAAGACAACAAATAAATAAATAAATAAATAAAAGAGAGTATAACAGATCAGTTTTAAAATTATTTATATTACATAGGAATAATTGAATCCATCCTTCTGTGTGCAAACAAATGACTAAAGACAACAAATGAATAAATAAATAAATAAAAGAGAGTATAACAGATCAGTTTTAAAATTATTTATATTATATAGGAATACTTGAATCCATCCTTCTGTGTGCAAACAAATGATTAAAGAAAAAAAAAAAAAAAGATAAAAGAGGGTATAACAGATCAGTTTTAAAATCATTTGTATTACATAGAAATACTTGAATCCATGCTTCTGTGTACAAACAAATGATTAAAGACAAAAAA
The DNA here is from genome assembly GCA_963585895.1 of Sepioteuthis lessoniana. Lineage (NCBI taxonomy): Eukaryota > Metazoa > Mollusca > Cephalopoda > Myopsida > Loliginidae > Sepioteuthis > Sepioteuthis lessoniana. Next base: position 48,226,704 of record OY757913.1, read on the forward strand.
AAAAAAAAGATAAATAAAAGAGGGTATAACGGAACAGTTTTAAAATTATTTGTATCAGCGAGGGATTCTTAATCCTATATAACGGCGTGAAATTTGTGTTAAGAATAATTACCTGAAGCTATAGTTGTTTACTAAATATTTAATATCAATAACTTGAAACCATAAAACTTCTTGCTGATTATTGGTGTTAGATGGGAATCATTGAAACCATATAACTGTGTGCAAAAAAAAAAAAAAAAAGGGAAAATGGTTACTTTAAACCATATTATTTTGCATAAAATTTTAGTATTAGATAAGAATACTTGATACCATACACCTGCGTACAAACAAATGATTAAAAAGATGTTAACGTTTTATAATATTCTCAAAAATTACGAAACCGGCAATCAGTCACGTTACCTTGTTGAATTCTCTTTGATGAAGTGTCCAATCTGCGAGTCAAATAGATCTTTTTGAAAATAATATTGCATAGGAAGGTTTGTTTGTTGGTCTGGTTTTATGGTATATCAAGCCTTGAAAGGTTATTAAATGCTACATTCTTTATATATATATATATATATATATATATATATATATATATATATATGCTCCTCTACCCCTGTAAGGTTGAGCTCTCTAGCGAATGAATTAATTGTGTTGCCATTAGCGTATATGCAAGGCTCTTCATATGAATCGAGCTCTCGGTAGCCGTTAATCGGATACATGTAAACAATAACAATTGTGATTCATAACCGTTTAAATTTACTTCGCTGGCTTCCTCGTGGCTGAGTGGTAGAATCTTGGATTGGCATTTGAGTCAACCGGGTTTCGATCCCAGCTTCGGGAATTTAGCCTGTCTTGATGATGAGTTCTGATAGAACGAAACAGATCTGTCTGTGGATGATAATATATATAAATATGTATATATGATTTGTAAACGAATATTTTTATAGGTAACAATTTTTACAGCAGCCAATTTAATACTAATAATTCTATTCAACATTATGTATTCATTTGCACACACTTAAGTGCTTTCAAGTATAGTACACGATTAAAAATTGCCCTTTGGCCCCTAGATAGGATCCTATCAAGTTCAACCACACCGGGTCAGAGTGGACGTGGATATAATAGCAGTGAAGGGTACTCCACATTCCCCAAAGTTCCAAGACTAGAGGTTAACTATCTGGTGGTTTAGTGTTATATCCTAGACATTCGTTGGGTTAAACATTATCCCTCTGCAGATTTGCAATTGGCGTATTCTACAGCCCCGGCCAACTGGGCTATTATTGCATGAGAACGCGTGATATCGTATAACTGTGTGCAAATAAATGGCTATTATTATTATTATTATAATTATTATTATTAAAAAGAAATAGTTACACGAAGCCATGTAATAGTGTTTAAGCTATTAGTATTTAATAGGAATACTTGATATTATATAACTGCGTGCAAACAAATTATTATACATTGATAAGTTCAATTAGAAAAATTACAAACATTGAAAATATTTGGATTACTATCGAGCATTTACAAATGAGTCGAATTTCAGCATTAGATAAGCCATAAGGAGTTGATTTGCCGTTTTACATATAAACCGACCCTTTTTTCTCAACTTCTATTTCTCTACTTTTCCCTCTGCTATAATCAAATATTCCCAAAGGAAACAAATTTCAGCATTAAATAACCCATAAGGAGTTGATATGCCGTTAAACAAATAGACGAAACGAAACAAACAGTGTCTTAGTTTTTAATTAGGATCATCTTAGATGACAATTTCTGATAATTCCCCAAAATTTGATAATAATTCATCAGAAAACGAACTTTGGCGAAAAGCTAATAACATGTTGCCAAGTTTGAAACAAAAACCTTATTTATAAAACCGATAAGAAGACGTCAAAGTCCCGAATGTGTTAGCTTAAAAAGTTGCCAAACAAACTTTTTTGAAAGTGATTTCCCAGGTTGAATCATTTCTATGCCCAGATAAACAAAGGATACCTGAAGAAGGCCGGGGGATACAGCGACCGAAACGTTGTGTTTCAACTTACCACAATAAAGATGAGGACAACAGATCGATAAATCACAACCAAAATAATACATATCAAGCAACATCTAAAAAAATTCAGCCAGATGAACCTTTTCCTTAAACATAATCTTTTAAGAACTTTTTGAAGGATTTTAGAATACTTTTGATATTGTCAGCCCAGAAGTAAAGTCAGAAATTGAATCTATATCATTGTGAAGAACTGTAATTCGTCGTATTCATGGCATTTTGCAGAATCTACCAGAACAACTACTTGAGTCTTGCAATTCATTTGAGTGGTATTCACTGCCACTAGATAAGAGCAATGACACACATGATTCAGCTCAACTGATTTGTATTAGAGCAATTGATGATAAGTTTACATTATTTAACAGTACTGCTAGTTGATCCATTAAAGGAAACCTCAACTGGCGAAGATTTATACGATTTTATTAAAAACTTTCTGCTTGGATAGATTTGCTTTATCTAGGAACAAATTGGAAAGTATTGCAACAGATCATACACATTCATTAAGAGGAAAAACTTGTAGGTTATTTTATGCTGGTTTTGTGATAAAAAAAATGAAAAGTGAGCATTCACTCCACTCTTTTATTTTTACAATTCATTATCCCTGAAGAAAATCAATTTAAATCTGTTCTGGATATTAAACATGTGACTGATTGGTTGCTACGAGTTATTAAGTTAATCGACAGGTATCAAAACTGAATAAGTATTTACCTCAGCAGAAACGTTAATTTTCTTCCAAAGAGCCCCTTTGATATACGAGTTTTTCATTGGTGGAAATACTTCTCTTACTCTTAAAATACATTTTCTGTTTTGGAAACTAGAAAAAGTACTTGATTTATTCATTCATTTTAACGGCATGTCAAACCGTCAAAGTTTATCTTATGCGTAGTGGTTTAGGAATTGATTTCGTTGTACACTTATATTTACATTTTTTGTGTAGTAGAATCGTAAAAGTTTTTGCACACAGCTATATCATATAAAATATTTTTTATTTAATACAAATAATTTGGAAACAGTTGTGTAGCTTTAAGTATTCCTATCTAATACTAATTATTACACCTGGTTTCAAGTGATTATTTTTGTATAATAATAGTCATTTTTGTACCCAATAACTAATAATAATTCTTGGTAAGGAATTATAGCTTCAGTTAATTATTCTTTATACAAAAAGTGGCGTAAGGGCTAAAATGTTGGACTGTGGTATCGAAGAAAGCACATTTAAGCTCCTGTTGCTCTATTAAGTTCACTTTTGGACTAATGACCGTGGGAAAGGTATGAAACTTCTTGTCCCTCTTATTCTACGAGAATGGCTTTGGAATTATATAATTCACGAAGGTTGATATGCAATTAAACAAGATACGAAAGAAACTGCAAAGAAATAATTTAGAGTTTTATGATATCAAGTATTTCTTTTTATTATAAATAATATGCTCCCACTTTTATGGTTTCAAGTATTCCTATCTCATACCAATACTTATTGTTTGGTTTCAAGTCATTATTTCTATCCAATAATAATTATTTGTTTACAAACAGTTGTTTGTTTATAAATATCCTAATTAAATAATCAGAGCTTGAAGAACTATTCTGAATACAAACAGGTACTACCACTTTGTATCAGAATGGATTTGGGTGTAAGGACAACGAAGAGGTGATTCCATTCTCATGAGTGCCAGAATTGAAGCTTCAGCATGAGATATAGTTTAACGTCATATCCAGAACGGAGGTGCCCGTGGTGTAATGGTTATCGCCGTAGGAAATGAAAACGGCGACACGAGTTCAAATCCTGGACGGGACTGATTGCATTTCACATAGCACTATGAATCAAATTATTCTCCCTCCAGCTATGGGTAAATAGTAGGGCACACTAGGTTCTTGAGCCTTGGTGAGGCTACTAGTCTAGGAGAAGGACAACTCTGAATTCAAACCTGTTAAACTCGGCTTAAAAAATTGACCTTGTGTCATATCCTGCCCGAGCGGAGGGGTTGGTAAATATGATATCCAGAACTATACCTTTGCAGGAGGTTTTACCTGCAACAGAAATACAACGTAATAATTCTAAGCCCAAAACTGAGAGCTATGTCGGTGAGTATGGAAGTTGCTGCACTTGCTCAATCCTGTTTTTCACCCCAAAACTACTTTTTTCTTTTTTTTATAAATTGGCACTGACTCGTTTCAACGTTTAGTTTACCTCTCTTTCAGATTAAGTAACTTAGTTGCGCACAAGTTCTTATTTTGATTTTAAATTTTGAAATTTAAAAAGTAATGTTTTAGTGTGGATACTTTTTAATCATGCCTCGTATATTCATCCGACCACTTAGAATATTTTCGCCATTTTTGAGTCTAAACTGTATGGCTAAATTTGAATAAGTTTTGCATATATTTTATTGTATTTTATTCATGATCTATCGATCCATCCATCCATCTATCTACCTTAGTTTGTTTATATCGTATCCTAGGTATGACATTGAACTATATCGGATAGTAAGGCCCCAGTCATATAGCTTTGGGAAATGTGGAAAACCTATCCCTTGCTATTACCCCCTGGTTGACTCTGACCCGGACTGGTAGTACTTATTACGGTCTTATCAATGGGTCAAATAGAACTGTCCATCTTTGACAAAGAATCATTATTAATATTGAATGGAATAATTAGTTTGTTTGTTTAGCTTTTATGGCACATCAACCTTTGTAGGTTATTTAATACCAAATCCATTTTTATACAAATAAACAGTTCTATTTAAAACAATTCAATTTAGCATAAGTACACAGTTTAATTGTTAAAATCATTTCTATTTCAAGCTATTCGGTTTAGTCAAACAGTTCTAATTCAAATAATTCAGTATAGTATAAGGATATATTTTGTTATAAGCAGTTCTCTTTCAAACAATTGAGTTTAACGTAAGTAGAGATTCAATGTTAAAAACAATTCAATTTCAAACAATTCAGTTTATCATAAGTACGCGGTTTAGTTCTATTTGGCCCATATATCGGACCCTGTCAGTTGCTACCACTCCGGGTCAGAATGGACCTGGGAGCAATGGCAATGAAGGGGTACTTTCCATTACTCAAAACTCCGGCATTACAGGAACCTCACCATCAAATTGCTTAGTGTCAAATCCACGGCACACGTTAGGGGTTTACTCCTCTGCAGAGGAGCAATCGGTATATTCTATGGTCCTAGCCGACTGGGCAAGGAATTATTAGAATCAAATAGCTATACTAGAAACTAATTAATTGTATGTAAACAAATGAGCTCTAATTTGTTTCAAAATAAAGTTGAAAATCATAAATATATGATATCTACCTGTGTGAAAAATAAGTGGAAAAGGGGATAAACCGAAACTCTGACAATGGATTAAAAAATGATATTCTGTCTTTATTTCAAAAAGATTTCATCAGAACGTTTTTTTTTTAAATTTCAACATAAGAGGAAATAGATAATTAAAAATAAAAAAGAGGGAGGCGTCATAAAAAGGAGAGACAGAAAAGAAAGAAAGAAAGGGAGAGATAGACATGTATATTAGAGTGGTAGCGGCAGGATTATTGGCTGTAACTGGGATTCATTTTTGGAATATCTGGGCCATGGCTAAGTAGATAGGGAAGAGGCTAGTGCCACCGTCAAGCATATTAAATTTCATCAAAGACTTGACCAACAGAAATGGAATATCTAAATGAAAAAAAATGTAAAATCGTCCTGAAGAATGGAAGAGTGGTGGAAAATAAATGTCTTAGCTTTTATCATAAAAAATTGTTTCTTATCCATTTTCAATTTCAATATTATTCTCACGTAATATAATGTCTGCCAGGTTGGGCGAAAATTGATAGAAATCTGCTCGTTGTTTAATGTGTTTGGACTGAGAGATGACTTCACATTCTAATAGTCGACGAGATTTTTTGCTATGTATGGGTTTAATTAAAGTGAAATGGGAAAAATTGAAAAGTGTATTTGAGATCTCATATGTGGGAAAAAAGGTATATCGGTCGTCATTTAATTTGATCGTTTTTATTCGTAAATCCTTTTTTCTAGATTACGCTAGGTTTTGCCGACGTTATAGTTGTCACATAAACAGAATTTGGCATAAAATAACCATGAAGAGTTGATATGTCATTAAACCAAATAACTTAACCTGTTTAGATACATACATCCTTGTTTGATCATTATCTATCTCAGTCTGTTCAAATCCATATATCCCAGTCGATTCAATATCAATCTATCTATTGATCTATCTACGTTAGATACATATGAAATGGAATGACTATTTCTTATTTTCTAGAATACTGTATGCGGCACATGGGCAGTTTAACGAGACGGAAGGCCTCAAATATTCCCGCACCGACCGTCACACTTAAGTCGACTTCCTCTGTCCCTCCATTTTAAGTGAAATGGTGAAGATGCTGTTACATAGCTGGAATCTCATGATCAGGCTAACATTGAATTTTGTCGTGCCTTACTTGACCAAAAAGACACAGCTGTGTGTGTATTGAAAGAGAGAGAAACAGATACTACTCTTGCACCTATACAAGCTCGGATCAATGGCTTTCGATACAATCCATTCCTCACCATCTAATTTCCATTCTGATGGATTCCAAGTTAAAAGTATTTCCATAGAAACTTTTGACAGACAACGACTCATCATATGAACATGTTATAATTCATTCATGATGACGATTTTTGTGTGGCGGGTCAGGTAATCCTGTTGAGTATAATCTGTCGATTAAAAAAACTCTGCGAAGGTTTTAGAAATCATTAATAAGTTATCAGGAAAACATTTCTTGTGGAGTTTTGGGGAGAATCATTAATTTTCTATAAGAATGTAATAGAATGCAACAAACAGAAGAGAACCGACCTGTTGGTGGAACTTAGAATACGCTGACAGCATCACCTGAAGAAGAGTAATTGACCCTCGGAAAAAGGGGTATCGCGAATATGATACTAAACTATATTGGGTAATGTGGCTCTAATTCTGATGCTCTTGAGAATATAGAGTACCTCATCATTGATAGAATGTACACCCTATTGGCAAGGCTAGGAATACGCTGCCTATATCACCAAAAGGGGGAGTCTTGGGTGTGACACTAAATTGCATCTAGTGGTGAGGCTCCAGTTCTGTAGTTCTGGAGTACTTCTTCATTGCGATTATTCCGAGGTCCAGTCTGACCAGGAGTGGTAGTACTTGTTAGGGTCCTATTAATGGGTAAAATAGGCCTGAAAATTGTTAGTATTGATTTGGAATACTTGATATTTTCAGGAATATCTGATACCATAAAATTGTGAGCAAATTTTTATTTTCATTCTATGCGGGTTTTTCACACCAGCTCTAACCGAAGTCTGAGTGGCAGCAAGTCTCCTTTAGTCTATAGTCTTTTTGTTTGGGTTTCATAGCATATCAACCTTTTTGGGTTATTTAATGTCAAATCCATGTTTATACAAATAAACAGTTCTATTTTTAAAAAATCAGTTTAGCATAAGTTCACTGTTTAATTATTAAAAATATTTCAATTTCAAGCTATTCAGTTTAGTCAAACAGTTCTATTTCAAACAATTCAATCTAACATAAGTATATTTTTTGTCCACACACAGTTAAATGTCAAAAACAGTTATATTTCGAACAATTCAGTTTACAGTAGTACTGTTTCAATGTCAAAAACAGTTTTATTTTAAGTAATTCACTTTAGCATAAGTACGCATTTTAGTTCTATTTGACCCATAGATAAGACTATCAGGTGCTACCTCTCCAGGACAGAGTGGGCCTGGGAACGATGGCAATGAAGGGATATTCTACATTCCTCAAAGCTCCAGCATTACAGGAACCTCACCATCAGATTGTTTATCGTCATATCCAGGACCATCATTGGAGGTCTTGCCCCTCTGCAGAGTTGCAGTCGGTGCATTCTACAGTCCCAGCCGACGGGGCAATAGTCTATAGTTGTTGTTTAATAGACGAGAGTGCAAACTATTACACGACTGTTAAACAATATCCACATTTACTGAGCAAAGAATATTAGCCTGATTCAAAGTCACACATACCAAGACAGAAGCAAGGCGCTGTATTTATTTATTCATTTATTGCATGAACTTAGCTTAGTACAAAAAGTGTGATGCACACAGTAAGGATCATACTCAGTACACTACTAATAGTTTTCTAAGCAAACTTGCAATCCGTTGCACAGATGTGTGATATCTTTTCTCGTTTGTTGAGCATTCCTTTTTTTTTTCTTTTTTCAAGAACTTTTTTTTTTTCTATTTTTCTTCTATTTTTCTCTCTTTCTATTTTATCAATTCATTTATTTTTGTTTGTAATTTCATCAGTCCGGTTTATTCTCCTTCATTCATTTTATTACCATTTGGTCGATTTTTCTCGATTCCTTAATTTCTCTTTTCTCTCCATTTCTTTCTCTTTTTTATTTCTTTATTTACTTATTTAGTTTTTGTTGGCTTTCTAACCTCTTTCGTTTGGAGATGAATCTTTATGAACAATGGCTTTTATCTACAATGGAAAACGGTTGATTGAAAGGGTTACAGGATACGGAATTGATAACCTCTTCGTTTTTACATCAGCTTTCATAAACCTTTTCATGAATCTGCAACATTTTATACTATGTAAATCGACGTTGCAGTGCTTTTATTCTCTCCAACTTCGTTGTCGATGACTTTCAACATAGACTATGACAATTGACCACTTGCAGATTGAATTTATTTCTATTTATTTCAAGATAACTTACATTTAACCATATCTCTCTCTCTCTCTCTCTCTCACACACACACACACACAGGGTAGTCTCCGTGGTGTAGAGGCTAACTTGCTGGACTGCGACATCGTAGTAAGCGAGTTCGAACTTGTAAAAATACTAGTGGGTCTAAATAGACCCACTAGTATTTTTAAAAGGATGGCTTTGGCATAAAATAACCCACAAAGTGTTATATGCCATTAAACAAAGAAACCGAACTAAAACTGAACAATTAACAAGGTTACAACTATTGTTTTAATTCTAAAAACAAGTTTAACTAAAATTTTTTTTTACATTTTGTCGGTAACTTACCTCGTTATTTTGAAAACTTTTATATTCAAAATGATATATATGTATTTATCTATAAAGCGCTGCTCATCATGAAATAAAAGGCACGTACTACGTGAACTAAGTTGATTAAACAGTGACTAAGTTAGAAACGACAAAGTGAATTTATACTTTTACTCTGCTCAATTCAAAAATGAATGATTATATATATATATATATATGTACTTGCTGTACTCGAGAAAATTCCAAGGAATTCAGGCATAACTGCACAAATTGAAACCATAAATGTACATATGTTTTCCGACCGAGGTGTTGGGGAGGGCGCTACTCCTTTCTTTGGATTACTCCACTTACTCTTGTTCCGTATCTTATCATACTGAATGTTAAGCAAGAAGGCATCAAGTAACATTTTTGAGTCTTTTGTATGACTCAATTTGGAACTGAACCTGGGTCTCCCGAACCATTGGCGAACACTTTAACCATAATACCAATTTTATGAAATAAATCGTTTTCGATTCATGACATATACCTAACAAAAAATAAATTAACTATAATATTACAATAGCAATAGACAGTCCTGTCGGTGGGGCATAGAATACGCTGACAGTGTCGCCTGTAGAGGGGTATGACGCTCTTCAAAAAAAGGGGGTACGCAGGATATGATACTAAAATTCTCCTAATGGTGAGACTTAATGTGTGGAAATTTGGGAGTATGGAGTATCTCTTAATTGCCATCCCAGATTCGTTCTGACTATAAAACTGATTACATAAGTTAGTTGGCGATCGTAGTCGTAGGCGACCAGAAGGCTCCCTTTTCAATAGCTACTACACCAAGGTGTAGGGGGCGCTATTCCTTTCCCTAGATTGCTCCACTTTACCCTCGATACGTACCTTGTAATACTGAGTGTTAAGCAAGGAGGTATCAATTATCATTTTTGGGCCTTTGGTATGACTCGATCTGGTATTTAACCCTTGCCTCCCTGGCCATTGGCACTTTACCCACTAAGGCAATAATTATCAGTATTATATAGAAATACTTATATCCATACATCCATATATCCATAAATTATTAGGGTGAGAAACGAACACTTATCCTATAACTGTGTACCCGTGGAGGTGCCCGTGGTGTAATGGTTATCGTCGCAGGATATGGACACGGCGAAACGAGTTCAAATCCTGGACCTGACTGATTGCATTTCACATAGCACTAATACCCTTGGGAAAGGTATGAATCCAAAATATTCTCCCTCCAGCTAGTAGGGAAAACTAGGTTCTTCAGCCTTGGTGAGGCAACTAGTCTAGAAGAAGGAAAACTCTGAATTCAAACCAGTTAAACTCCGCTTAAAAACTGACCTTATGTCATATCCTGCCCGAGCGGAGGGGTTGGTAAATATGATCATATAACTGTGTACAAAACATGAAATGACTACAAAAAAAAAATGGCAGTACAATCAATGTATAAAGGTGCAATAGGTATAAAATATCTTTAGACAAGTTGCCATGCCGCTAAAATAAATCATTCAGTTATGATAATAAATAGATTGATAAATTAAAAAAATGAAATATATTAAAATAAAAAAAAAGAATATAAAACTTGAATGTAAAAAATGAAGTTTAATTTTTATTAAATCAGGTGCTTACTTTTGGCGATAAATATATTCATCTTAATTTTGTGAACAATTTAGTCAATTTTTTGGGGTTGTTGGTTTCATTTACAATAAGGCTAACCTTGCATGTTTGCGAGAAGTCAAGATTGATAAATACGCTATTTTAACTATGAAAAATAATAAAAGCTACACAGAATGTTCTGAAAAAACAGGTTAAAAATAAATAAATGAATAATAAAACAAAGTTATTTATATTCAATTTTGCTAAGAAGCAAAAATATAAAAACAAACAAACAAAACAATAAAAACTAACAAAAAAAAAAAAACAACAAGCAAACATACACAAACAAACCTACAAAAACAAAAAGAAAGCATTTTTTTTTTTTTGCAATTTGCAATTTTAAAAACAAAATATGCGCGTTAGTAATAATAAGTTGAATAATATAAGTAATTCTCAAAATTTTAATACCCTGTAAAAAGTTATTTTGTTTTTAACGAATTGAATGATAAGTTGAATTATACTAAAAATAATCTATATATTTGTATATTCTAATTCTATAGTTATTTGAAAAAAACAAACAAACTTGGCAACTACTTACGAAAGAGTTATGATAATTTGATGATGAGATGTGCTAAATGAATAGAAAGAATGATAATAAGAATGTGGGAAGCGTGAAAAAGGTAATACGTCAAGAATAAAGTCACGTGCAAACGGTTATTTCTAGTGTTATTGAAAAAGAAATCACTACTTTTGTCAAGTTATATAGCAGATTAGCGAGGAACTTGTTTGTGACGGCAAGAAGCAGTTGTTTTGGTGATACAATGTATATAGAACCTGGACCCAGACAAACAAACTGACAAATCAGTTTATATACATATATATATATATATATATATACTCGGTGTTTAAGTAACCAGTTATATCAGGATTATGATTGTTTGAACAAGCACCTCAATGACTTTTAATTACTCTAATTAAATTATCAATTATGTTATAATTAATATTATTGATTATTACATATACAGCGAGAGTAAAACGTATCGAATGCAATTTATTTCCTCTTTTGCATTTCTTGCTTTAATGTAGGTCTTTGTTCGAAATTTCATTTATTTTAAAAGCTGCATGAGAATTTCAAAGTAAAACTTTTACAACGTATCGTATACTTTTTGCAATTACTGCATGATACAGGATTTTTTTGCAGGTGAGGCAAAATAAAACAAAGTTTTTATTCTATTTTATTTTCTCTTTTGATTTCGTTTGTTTGGGTTTTATGGCATATCAATCTTTGTAGGTTATTTAATGCCAAATCTATTTTTATACAAATAAACAGTTCTATTTCAAGCTATTCAGTTTAGCATAAGTACACAGTTTCATTGTAAAAACATTTCTATTTCAAGCTATTCGGTTTAGTCATACAGTTCTGATTTAAACAATTCAGTTTAGTATAAGTATAGTTTTTGTTTATACATAGTTAAAAGTCAAAGACATTTCAATTTCAAACAATTCAGCTTAGCATAAGTACGCAGTTTAAATATCAGAACAGTTCTATTTGATACAATTCAGTTTAACACAAGCACAGAGTTTAGTTCTATTTGACCCTATCAGGTGCTACCACTCTGGGCCTGAGTGGACTTGGGAGTGATAACATTAAAAGGGTACTCTGCATTCCCCAAAACTCCAGCATTACTGGAACCTCACCATCAGATTGTTTTGTCTCATAGTCAGGACACTCGTTGAGGGTGTCTTATCCCTCTGTAGTAGAAGCAGTCGGTGTGTTCTACTGCCCCAGCTGACTGGCCAATTTAACTTCGGGCGTGCTACATTTAAACGAGAGATATGGAGGCAAGGTTTCGAGTTTATTTCTCAGTGTCCACTGGCTTTACTCTTACTCTGTAAATCCTCCGATTCCCTCGACTCATTTTCTACATTAAATAAAAATTATTATCATTATTTAAAGTTTTGGCACTTAATCTGTATGCTGTGTACTAAAAATAAACAAAGAAAAAATCGTTCCAGCGTTATTGAAAATACATGTAATATAAATGTATCGATTATGGTTTTACAACAGCGTAGCGTACAAAGCAAATTGTGTGAGAGCGCAAGGTGATGTGTTATTTAAAAAGTCAGCAACCAAAAAAAAAAAAAAAAAAAAAAAAAAAAGATGAATTGACAGAGCTCATCATCTCTTCTAGTGGGCTAGCTGTGACAAGATGTACATGATCTAGCTCTTCGGAATGGACGATGTCAACTAACGAAGGTGGACGTAGAAGTGGAGTTTTCAGGGAACCTCTCTCTCTCTCTCTCTCTCTCTCTATGTCACGAATTTCGTGGTTTGGTCTCTTTCTTTCTCTTATTGGCTGAGATACGAGGAGACGAAGGTTTGCATGAATATAGAACAAGGAACAAATCAAGGATACGAGAAGAGTCTTGTTCCTTAAAAGAACTTGCACGTGCTGTCCTTTATCCATTTTGTTTATCCGTCAACCACATAGCAGTTGTCCGTGACTTCACCTCACAAAAAAAGCATTAAAAATAACTTTAAAAACAATTGGAATTCAATGCAAATGATATATAGAAATTGAAAATCAGGAAGAAAAATATTTCTAAAGTCCAGATAATATTTGTCTATTCCTAATCGATAGAATATAGATATCATATGCTTAATGTAAATACATTACTAATTTTTGTTGGAAAGCAATATAAAAAAGCTGTTATTGTATACAATTTTACTATAAAATTCATTGAAAATAAAATAATTGTCAGTGTTCAGGAATTAAGTCAAGAATTAGTGACAGAATCGTACTATTATAAGGGTAATTATTTGTTGATACTCACGATATGACCTTTATAGTGAAGTTAGAAAATAATGAAACCATATTTATCCTTGTAGTCATACAAATCTACACCGACGACTTTTATTCCTGTAATTCTAGCCTCACATCATAGTCCGCCTTGACTGACGTACAAGTTTTTTTTTTTCATCAGTGATGTTTCATGATTGTGTTTTTGTTGTCTTAAAAGATTTGTTGTTTTTTTTCTTTTTTGTTTTAAAGAGACAATTACTTCCCAGCTTCCAGCATTTATTCCCCAAATGAGCTGATAATAATGTAAAAGCTTTTACAGTTGTGTCACTTTCTTGTGCCTAATGGACATCTTAGTTAATGACACCTCTCTTAAAACATTATGATTAGTGAACAAGAGGGTCATTTTTAAGGAAATTTCACATGGAAACGTTGAACGATGTGTAGGAAGGATTCTTTTTCTTTTCTTTTTTTTTTCTTTCTTTCGTAGATCCACTCTGAGCAAGGCTAACTTAGTCACTACTCAGCAAAGTGTAAGAAGGCACGCTTAGTGTAACGGTTATTGTCGTTGGAAATGGATACGGAAACTCGAGTTTAAACCCTGGACGATGCTGTTAGCATTTCACTTCGTACTAATACTCTTGGCAAAGGCATGAATCCATCTGTTCTCCCTCCAGCTATGGGTAAATTGTTGGATATACTGGTTTCATTAACCTTGGCATGAAAATAAGTATAAAAGGAGGTAAACACTGAATTTAGAACAGATTATAAAACTGACCTTTTGTCATATCCCGACCGTAGCGGTCGGGTTGGGTAAATACGTAGTCAACAAAAGGCTATGATGGTATGGTGATTATATTTGGTAAATGAATAGAAAAAAATGATTTTTAATGGATGAGTGAAGATGTGGATATGTTTGTAGAGTGGGCTATGTTTGAAATCTGGATGTATGGATGGACAGAAGGAGAGTAAATCTAGTGTTTAAGGGGTCAGTGAGATAATTATTAACTTTGAACTTAACGAGCTGAAGTTCATATTTTGTTGGAAAAGGAGAGTTCTTTCCACATTTCAGCTGTTCTTAGGAATTAGCCTTTTAAGTGAATACTTTCATCCAGAACGATGAGTTGAATGAAATTCACAAGAATTCGACTGAAAACTCTCAGAAAATCGTATAACCACTACTTATAGAAGTATAATCAGGGTGTGACACAAGGTCAATTTTCATTGGTGTTCAGCTGGTTTGAAATCTGAGTGTTCCTTATCCTAGACCGGATGCCTTACCAAAGCTAAGGAACCCACTTTGCTTTACTATTTACCTAGAGTTGACAGAAGGGCATTAACAGGAAATTAAGTACGAAAAGCGGCGTTCAGAAATTAAACTGGGGTCACTGATTCCATTCATACTACGATAACCTTTACATTAAACATGTCCTCCCCAGCCCTGTCTGTATCTCTGCAAAGGGGAAAGACCCCCTAACGAGTGTTCTTAATATGATAGTAAACAATCTGATGGTGAAACCTCAGTGATGCTGAAGCTTTGGGGAATGCAGAGTACCCTTTTGTTGCCATTGCTCCCAGGTCAATTCTGGCTCGGAGTTGTGGCATCTGATAGGGTCCTATCTATGGGTCAAATAGGAATGTTTGATATGTAACGTGAGCACAAACAAATGACTTAAACTAAATTGAATTGTTTGAAATAGAACTGTTTGTCGATTTAACAGTGTGTAAACAAATGACTGATGTTTGATTGAATTGTTTGTAATATATAACAATTCTTAGAACCATTTATTTGTGTACAAAAGAATGAGTAATCTTCAATAAAATAAGTAGTGTTAAATAGCAATACATGTAACCACTTCCTTGTCTATAAACAAATGATTAATGTGTTTACAAATCATGTATATATTTAATGTATATGTATAAAGAGAATTTGGTATTATATAATCTGCAAAAGTTGATATGCCATAAAACCAAACCAAACCAAACATGTCCTCTTCAATGAAAATAATAATAGAAACTATTCCTGTCATATAGAAGAAAATGCAAACCTTAGGGAAAGCGGCACTCCATTCCCAGATGGTGCGTTTTGTGGAACAGTTTTCGTCACAGGAAATTAATACAGTGATCCGAGTTCAAGTACTGGGTGAAGCTGTATGCGTTTTAATTCACACATACATCCTTAGGGAAGGCATGAATCCATCTGTTTGGCCCCAGTTATGGGTAAATAGTTGGAAAGACGCAGTTCTTTAGACTTGGTAATGCAACCCGTCTAGAAGAAGAAAAAAATCAAAATTCAAACCAGTTGTACTCCCCTTAAAAATTGACCTTGTGTCATATTTGTCGGGGCTGAGGGGTTGACTATACTAGATTCATGAGAGTCTTTAAAAATGACTTGATAATATCCACTATTGGTTTGATGACTCTTCTTTAATATAATCAAACTTCTTCATGCTTTATTTCTTCTTTTTGTCATAATTAAAATAAAACTGCTTTATATATTTTTTCTTATAAGTTATAAACGGTGTGAACATTTGCTGCAAAGTTAATGAGATATTTTTAGAATACTTTAGAATATTGTGCATGCATGATCCTCATAACACACACTAAAGGAAATATTGAACAAATACGACGAATTTGTGAACCCTTTAGGTTCTTGTAGAAGCGTTCTATATTGATTTGAATGTTCTCTTTAAAAATTAGAGAAGGATTAAGATTAGCATATTAAGGTTATCTTCATTATACTGAGAATTTGAATGATTAAAATTGACATTCAGTACAAAATTAGGATAAGTGTAAATTTTTAAGCAAGGTAGAGCTGGTTTGAATTTAGAGTTTTCATTCTCCTAGACTGGTTACCTAAACAATTCTAAAGAACCTAGTCTACACCTACTATTTACTTATAGCTGGGTGAGGGAAAAATAAATGGATTCATGCCTTTCTCCAGGGCATTTGCGCGAAGCAAAACGCAAACAGCCACGTCCAGAATTTGAACTTGGGTTGTCGATTCCATTTCTTATGGAGATAACTGTTACGCTTGGCAAGCTTACTAAACAGTACACTATTCCTGTTCTTATTAATAAATATGATTTTGCCAAAAGAATCACACTGAGTTTTGAAGTAGAAATAATTATACCTTATCGGCTTTTTAACATTCTTCTATATTTTATGCTTAAAGTTGTCCTTTTTTTAAATGAATAATATAGTAAATTAGATGGAACTACACTTAATAATGATGATACGGTCTAATTGCAAATCACTTATTATCAGTTGTTAATTTATTAATTTTTTTCAATTTCCATAAACGAAATCTTTGAAGTACGTATCTTTAAAAATAGACGAGATCAAACTACTTTGTTTCAAAAGATATAGAATGAAAACCGTCCGTAGAACTTCATTAAAGCCAGTCATAATGTATAAAAACAATGTCGTCATATCCGCTAAAATTCTTATTTTCTATGATTCATATAAAAAGTGTACGAATTTTAATATTCAATTTTGTTGTTGTTGTTGTTGTTGTTGATTTTGTTTTTTTTTTTTCTTAAGTCTGTTTTCTTCGTTGTAATTATAACAAAATTAAATATTCGTATGTTTATCAAAATCGCTTAATCAAAGACAGGAAATTTAAATTTTAAAACGTCTGCTTGATATAAAATCAATTTTGCTGTCTAATAAACTGTAAATATTCTCTCAAATTTCGCACCCTGTTTTCCTGCCACTTAAGATGTTCTGTGGAAAAGCATCCATTTTATTGATTTCTTTAAACAAAAGACGCAAAACCAAGAGTCGATTATTTGCAGCCGTTTTCAGCTTCCTTCCTTCCTGCCTTTCTTTCTTCCCTTTTTCTTTCTTTCTTTCTTTTTGTTTTTACTGACATCTTTGCTTTTCCCTTTTTACCATTTTATGCACCTCTCATCTTTCTTTCTTTCTCCTTATTTTTTCAGTTTTTTTTCTTTCTTTCTTTTTTCGTCCTTCCTAATTCTTTTCTTTCTTTCACTTTCCTTCCTGGCTTTTTCCCCCCAACATCTTTCTTTATTTACCTTTTCATATCTCGGTTCTTTCTTTGTTAATTATTATTTCATTCTTCTTTCGTTATTTTGTTCCCTCCTTTCTTTCTTGATTCTTTTTTTTTAATTCAGTTTTTGTCTTCTTTCTTTCTTTCTTTCAGCTATATTTTCTTCATAATTTTTTTCTTCTTCCATTTTCTTTTCTTTTTTTTTTTTGACATCTTTCCTTTTTTTTTTCTTTCTAGTAAACTTCTTTCTTTTTTTTATTTTATTCACTCCTTTCTTCCAGCCATCTTTCTTTCTGCCATTTTAAAAACCTTTTTTATTCCTTCCTTCAATTTTCCCTTCCTTCCTTCCTTCCCTCCCTTTTGCTAACTTTCCTTTTATTTTTCTACTTTCTTTCTTTCTTTCTTTCCACCTCCTATTTCCCCCCTAACTACTTTCTTATTTCTAATAAACAAAAACACAATAGACTTTGGTGGATCTAATTAACATAAATTCAAACATTTATTCAAGCAGTAATCTTTTGTTGCATGTTTATCTCGGTATAAATTCAATTTTTATCTTATAATATTCTGAATATCGGACAGATTATCTATCAGCATTGAATAAAGAAGACACTTTATTTTGATAGTCGAGTCCTTATCTGTTTTCAAACTTATTAATTCGCCGATAAGAAATTAAAAGAAAATTTTCTGTTTGTTGAATTCAGCGCATGTCTTCTTGATGCAAAGATGTGTTCTCTTTTAACTAAATTTTTATTTATTTATTTATTTCATCTCATTTTTTAAGAAGATCTGAAATATTATCCTAAGGTCGTCAAGTGCTACTAATTTGGCAATTTAATTCGTGTACCTCTTTTTGAAGTCATTTCTATAGCCGAATAACATATTTCTTTATCAGGCCCATAAAAGCACTGAATAATGGCGTACAATAATATATGCTTATTGCATGCACTTGCATGGGTATCACAGGGGCTGAAGATTGGGGAGGACGACAACGATTTTTCGTTTCTAGAAAGAAGAATTAAATGGAATGAAATAATAAAAATATTACCTCAGACATAGAATGTGCTATCCAAAATATGCCATTTACTAAGTTTAGCTTAGTTTAACATAAGGATAAAGCCACATGCCTAGAGTTATTTTATGTCAAGAGATTAGGGAATCGCGTTCATTTTTATCTAATACTAAGTAAGTTGGTGACTGTTGTCGATGGTGACCAGAAGGCTCCCTTTTCAATAACTATTACACCGAGGTGTAAGGGAGGGCGCTACTCCTTTCCTTGGATTGCTCCACTTTACCCTTGATACGTACCTTATAATGTTGAGTGTTAAGCAAGGAAGTATCAAGTACCATTTTTAAAGTCTTTGGTATGACGAGCTGGGATTGAACCTAGGTCTACCGAACCATTGGCTAACACTCTACCCACTAGGACAACCTAAAAAAATAGCTTTTGCATTAAAAATCTACGAAGAATAATATGCAATTAAACCAAGAAACCAAACCTTTATCTTTACACATTTATATGGTTTCAAGTAATTATTTCTATTTAATGATAATCATTTGTTTGGACATAGTTATATGGTTTCACGTATTCTTATCCGATACTAACACTTTTTAAACACATCTATTTGATTAATACTAAGAATATATGTACTACTGACCTCATCTTTATTGTTATACTCACAACGTTTCGGCCGATATGTACTTCGGCCTTCTTCGGGTGTTTGATGTCGGAGTTGGGAGTCTACACAGAATCTCGAATAGAACCCTTTATTTGAACCACAGGAGTAGACAGTGTCAAATCAGTTAACCATATCTGGGTACAAATGTTAAGTTATAGTAAGTATTTCTTGTCTGTCTTTCTAGTTGATCTACTTGACTTATTGATAGGACCGTAAAAGTTACATATACTCCGGTTCAGAGTGGACCCGGTGGCAATGGCAATAAATAGATACTCCACTCTTCTTATATATCCAGAACTTGAGCTTCACCGTCAGATGCAGTTTAGTGTGATACCTAGGATACCAATTTTTTGAGCTGGGTTTTACTCCTCTGCTGGCATACAGTCAGGATATTCTGCCTCCTACCGACAGAGCAGACCACTGGTGCTTGTTCGGATTAGTACTAAAGGTAAATTTTTCATTGTTTAAACAAATACTCAGAAGATATATTTTTAGATATGATTATATGCCTACGTTCCGGATTTTTGTTGAACCATATTCAGAGAGATATTAAAATGCTTCATTTATTTTCCTATTCAATAAAAAAATGAAACAATGGTCTTTTATTAAAAAAAATATATCCTCTAAATATTTTGTTACTTCATTTTTTTTAAATTTATATTTTGGATTTATTTCCATTTTTTTCTCTGATATATATATATATATATATATATATATATATATATATATATATATATATATATATAGATATAGTTAGGCAGCAGTCGTTCATCTAACCATGTTTTATTAAATAATAAAGACAAATTTTGTCTGTAGGATTTATTTAAGATCATTTCAAGTTTTCTGATAAGTGTCGTAGTTTTAGATCAGAATTGGTAGAGAAATTTCCCAAAATTGTCCCGAGCGCTTCGGACCCTTCATAGGCCATCATAACTTAAAAAAACTTTCAAAGCTTTTTAAAAAACAAACATCTTACTCAAGCAAGCAACCCCTGATGATGGCCTATGAAGGGTCCGAAGGCGCTCGGAACAATTTTGGGAAATTCATCTACCAATTCCGACCTTAAACTTAGACACTTATCAGAAAACTTGAAAGGATCTTTAATTATACAGACAAAATTTGTCATCATTATCTAATGAAATATATATATATATATATATATATATATATATATATATATATATTGTGTGCGTGTTTGTGTATGCGTGCGTGCGTGTGTTATACTCATAGTCATCATCCAAATTAGAGTCTACGTCATTTGCTTGATGTTTTTACGAAATAGTTACATTTATTTCCTATATATATATATATATATATATATATATATATATATATATATGTGTGTGTGTGTGTGTGTGTGTGTGTGTGTGCGTGTGTGTGTTTACAATTTGATATAAGTCAACATTTTCTTAATGATTGGGCAGGGAAAAACAAAAAATATGCCCGTTAGGAGTATTCTAGCAAGTTAAAGACGTAACTTTGGAATATGATTATCTATTAAAAAATGACGGAAATTACTTTTTTAAAAATCTGGATGGTAAATGTGAGTATTACATTCCTATATTTCTTTGTACATTACCGCAGACGTTTCATCTGTGTGGTTTTCAGGACGAGCACCAAAACGCTGTTTACCTTATACCAGGCTTACCAATATATTCTAAATAAAGAAAATTCGAATTGTGAAACTAGTTTTAAAAATAAATATATCTTCATGATAAAGAAAAGTTTTCAAAATTAACTTTATCTGGCACAAAGTTATATCGGGGTATATAAAAATTAGAAAGATTGCTTTATTCCTTTCTTTCAAGGAAGAGACCAACACGCCTTGAAAACCAGCATTCGAAAGTTTGGCTTTTTACCTGGTCTTGAACACAGACCACTGGTGGAAAATAAGTAAATATATAAGCCACTTAGCAGGCTTTTATTTACTTGGTTTAACTTATCTTCGTTTTGCACGAAAGCTACATGTGTGAAACACTCTGTGAGAATCGAATTCAATATAGTAGTCACGATCTTTTAGATCAGTTGGTTAACTGCAACTCTTCAGTAACATGCACATTACAAAGGAAGGGAAAAATTATGGAATTACTGCACTCCGAGTATGTTCACTCTTTTTTTTTTTTTTTTTTCGTGTTTGTCAGTGCGCTTTTTTTTATTATCTAGCTGTACATTAACCAAGAACAGATAAGACGTAAAATATTTCTTCCTTAATAGCTAAATGTTATGGCTTCATGAAATATAGCCTAAATAACTGCATTATTTAAATTTATAGAAATTTTTTTCAAAACAATGCAGAGGAAACTATCATGGAATAACCCAATTTTGAGGGAAAATTATAGAATTCATTGACAAAAAATCTCAATGATTACTTATTGGCTCTTTTCCGAGTCGCTTCTACTTTCAGGCATGAATTTCACTAATTCAAAGACAATATCCCTTACCAAAGTAATTCCAAATTTCCCAAATGGCACTTAATAAATCTTTTTTGAACAATTTTTTAAAATTTCTACCGGACTGAGATCCTGTCTGTTCGTTGGCCATGACATTGATTTTCTATGTCTTTCCTCAAGAAAAGCTTTAATCCCTCCCATTGCTCTTTGACAAGATGGATTATCGTCCTGAAGAATGACTTAATCATCAAACCAATCTATTATCGTCGAAATGAGAAAATCATCCGCGATTTCAAAGTTGTACACATGTGCATTGATTGTTGAGATAATCATTACCCTCCCTCCAAACACTTTAAAGGCAACCCCATATCATGAATAACTTAGGAAATTTACTTGTGTTAGGTTTGGTTTCATGGTACACCAACTATTATAGGTTATTTAACGCCAAATCCTATATATATATATATATATATATATTAAATATATATGATTTGGTTCCTTGGTTGTTTGGGTTTGATGACATAGCAACCTTTGTGGGTTATTTAACGCCAAATCCATTTTAATGCAAAGAGTCATTTATATTTCAAAAAAATTAGTTTAGCATGAGTACACACTTTAATTGTAAAAAAAATTCTATTTCAAGCTATTCAGTTTAGTATAAGTACAGATTTTGTTTACACACAGTTAAATGTCAAAACAGTTCTATATTAAACAATTCAGTTTAGTGTAAGTACAGTTTCATTGTCAAAAACAGTTCCATTTCAAACAATTAAGTTTAGTATTAGTAAGCAGTTAGTTCTATTTAACCCATAGATAGGGTCCTATCAGGTGCTACCTTTCCGGCCATTGTCATGGAATGACAATGAAGGAGTACTCAGCATTCCCCAAAACTCCAGCATCACTGGAACTTCACCATCAGATTGTTTATCGTCATATGCAGGACACTCTTTGGGGGTCTTACCCCTCTGCAGAGGTGCAGTCGGTGTATTTTGCAGCCCCAGCCGACTGAGCAATATATATGATTTGTAAACATATTTTGTTGAGAACATTTTTAAGCAAGCTTGAGCTTCTTTGCTTCACACACAGTTTGTTTTCTTTGTTTAATGGCATATCAACCTTTGTAGTTTATTCAATGCCAAAGCTATTTTCCTAGACGAACAGTTGTACTATTTAACCCATAGCTGGGAGGATAGAGGGGTTCATACCTTTCTCAAGGGTATTTGCCAGAAAGTGAACGTAATACCGTGACTGGAGTACGAACTCGCTTACTACGATTCTGCAGCCCATTGCTTTAACCTTTACACACAGTTGAATGGTTTCAAGTATTGCTTTGTGATAGTAGCAATTTAACATCAGTTATTTGTTTGAACACATTTAAATAGATATACATGAAATGTAAGATATTAGTTTGTCGGTAATTTCATTTTTAAATGGATTAAACCTAATTTTTTGCTCACTAGTATTGATATTGTTTCTATACAATTAAATAGTTTCAGTTATTGCTATCTAACATTTATAATTCAATTTAAAATTATTCATTTGTTTGCACACAATGAAGTGGTTACAAGTATTGCTATTTAACTCTAATCATTCTATTCAGCATTATTCACTCGTTTACTCACAGTTAAATGGTTCCAAGTTATGTATCACTAACAATCCAATTAACAGTCAAACATTTATTTATACACAGTTAAATGATCAGTTTTATTTCAAACAATTCAGTTTAGTAGAATCCATTTGTTTGCAATCAGTTTAAATGTCAAATAGTTCTATTTGGCTCATAGATAGGACCCTATCTGGTGCTACCTCTCCAGACCAGAGTGCACTTGAGTGCAATAGCAATGAAGTCGTGCTCCGCATTCCTCCAAAGCTCCAGTATTACTGGAGCCTCACCGTCAGATTGTTTGATGTCATATCCGTGACTCTTGTTGATAGGGGTCTTACTCTTCTGCAGAGATGCAGTCAGTGTATTCTACAGCACCAGCCGACTGAGCTAGAAAATTTACTTGTTTTCTTGTTCAGGTTCGCAAGAACTGTTTTTTCACTGCAGACGTATTTCCATTTGTTTTTTTTTCGCCGCTGTGTGTTTTAGGAATGCAAATTACTACGGTGAGTGAAAAGTTTGACAATATTTTATTACGTCCTAGTTTGCAGCGTGTATATCATGTGATCAAAGCAGTTCAAGCAGTGGTAGGTACCTGCTGTGATTCATTGTATTGTGGTAGGTGGTGTGCTGAGACGGTGTACATTGCTTCATTCCATATGTGATTTGTAAGCTGCATAGATGACTGTGCAAAATAGTCTAAATGGGGAATTTATTCTTTTAGTCCGAACTGAGCTATATCACCAACGAAGCAGCCAAAAAGCATTTGTGGTGCAAAAGATGAAGGCACAGTTGATCACAGTACAGAAACCTGATGGTTCAAGAAAGTTCACTCGGATTGCAAGGGACTCGACGATCCAGTAAGTTTAAATAGGCCTAAAATCGTGGATTCCGAGACCGTGATCGAAGCCATTGAGACAAATGTGATGAGTAGCTCTTGGAGAGTATCAGGCGTGCTTAGCATCTCACAGTTCAGAGTGTTTTGGTCACGTTCAATACCTCAGCAAAAGCTTCCAGAACTACCAAATCTTGCCTCACGTTACCAAAATATTGCAAAACTTTTGACTCACTCTTGTATAAAATCATTTCTGATTGGCAACCCAGTTCAGAAGAAAGAACATCTCTGAATTCAAAACTAGGGCATGTGAGGCTAGCAATTTCACCCCATAAAAACCTACTTGTTACTGAAACCATATCACTGTCACTGATGAGGTATGGCTGCAGTCCTATGTTTCATAAGAAGTCTACAGGTGCCTATCACCGCTATTCTTTCCCCCTCCTAGTTTCTCTTTGTTCGGGCCGATTTTGATACATAACAGAAAAGAATTCACATCAACACTCGCAAAACTAATATATTTTCGATTAATTCCAAAATAAACGCAAAGAGATTGTATTAACAAACTGCTAAGTTTTCATGCAATGTTGACGAGTAAGTGAACATATTCCAATTAGGAATTACAGTAACCAGTTAAATCACTGACAAAGGTTGACAAGGTTTGTAGAGAGAGAGAGAGAGAGAAAGAAAGAGAGAGAGTTAGAGACAGAATGAAAAGATCTTTTCTTTTCATAACTTTGAAAATCCAATTATTTGCCATTAATGAGATCAAAAAGCACTGAATGACTTATAGACGAGGCACCGTTCATTTAGTTATCATGGCTGCGTTTATCGTTACTAATGGAACCCGTTGAAATTCTACTGCGTCTTTTTGTAAATTAAGAAGAAAACACCGTGTATACTTGTTGATAAGTCGAATCCTGTTTTTCCTGGAAAATTTGCCATAAAGAAACGCCTGTGATTTTTATCTACCAAACATTTACCTGGGCATTAATAATGACCTGAATTAGTAAATATCCACTGTAATGTCGTAGCAAACATCCTTTCTCTCCCGTTTAATATTGTAACAGCCTCCCCGCATCCGGTAAAGTTTGTGATAACCTCACCATCTCCGTAAAGCTTATGACAGCCTCACCATCCCCGGTAAACATTGCGACAACTTCATCATCCCCTGTAAAGCTTGTGACTACCTCATCATCACCGGTAAACATTGTGACAGTCTCACCATCCTTGGTAAACCTTGTCAGCCTCATTATCTCCTAAAATTTACGGAACAAGAGGATTTTACTCCATTGACTTCAGAAAAAACTTCACATCTCCATGTTTACGAGGCAGGTTGAAACAGGCTGATAAAATGTGTGGCATTTTTCTTGGACCTCGTGTCTGACTTTTTCTTTTTTATGAACTCCTTGTCTTCATCTCGTCTCTGACTCCGGCAACTTTCTTCTAGACCTAGCAATGAAACACAAGAAGCGAAGTTGTTTACATATCTGTTTAAACGCTATGTGTGATGTACATGTCTTGAAAACTGCTAGTTTGAGATTGTTTATAATTATTCAACTATATGGTATATGCATGATAATCAGTTGTTTTGCTTCTAGTAATCACATCAAAACAAGGTAGTAATTTTCTAACTTACCGGGGAGTCCTCGTAGCGTAGTGGTTAACATGCTGGTCTGTAACATCGTAATAAGTGAGTTCGAACTCCAGTCGCGCTATTTCGTTTATATTCTAACTAATACCCTTGGTAAAAAAATGAACTCAGTTGTCCTCCGGAGACAATTCCTCGTAGCGTAATGGATACAGTGCTGAACCGCAGACTCGAAGTGAGCGAGTTCGAACTCCAGTTACGCTATGTTTAATTTCTAACAAATACCCTTGGGGAAAAGTATAAGCCCTTTTATCCTCCGAGTTATTGGTTACATAGAATCACAGCAGTTCTTTTATAAGGATGGCTTTGGCATTGAATAAACCATGACGGTTGATATGCCATTAAAAAGAAACTAATAAAAAAACCTAATCCTGTCAAGTTGTCAAGGTCTTGATTAAAGGAAAAGTAAAGAAGTTGTTATCTGGTATGTTTTGCCGTTCTGGCTGATCACACGTTCATAACAAATAAAAAAAAACGAAAAGAGAGACAAATACTTAGACCTGAGGAGAGAACAGAAAAAAGCAATGGAACCTGAGGATGATAGTGATACCAATTAGAGTTGCTGCACTTAGAATGGTCCCAAAAGGTTGGGAAAAAAGGGAGGAAATTAAAAGAAGAATCGAGACTATTCAGATTACTGGTAGATTAGGCCAAAAGCATTAATTTACTGTTCCAGTCTAGCACTGGGCCTCCTGGCAGACGTACCGGGAGGCCAAACAATGACAAGCATATATTCACATTGCACAGAACCTTCGGTTCCTGTAGATCTATAACCAGCAAGGTCACTAGGCTTCGTACCAGGAGACTTTGCAGAGGTTAGCATAGTTCAGATTGTACCTAGTGATCCAATGACCAGCATTGACTACCAGGACAAGAGTCTTGGCTCGTGTGCAACCTCTCCCTTTCCTAAATCCCCACTATGAAAAGACCTTGTGTCAAATCTTGCCTGGTTGGAGGCACAGATAAATATTGTGACCATCCAGATAACAGCATTACTAAGAACAGCTAAGATACTCTGAAGAATCTTAGAGAACTTAGGAGACCTTGCTGTCACTTAGATTTCAGTGAAAGACCATCAACAAACGCTAGTGTAAAAATAAAAAAAAAACTCACAAGGAATAATAATGGTAATAATAATAATGATGATGTTTAGGAAAAGGTTTCAGTCCTAGCACTACTGATATTAGTAAGAATACTTCGAAGAATTCTGAAAAGTTGAGGAGACTTAGTGTCAGTCAAACTTTAGTGGAAACCACCAGTTAATAAAAACAAATAAAATCTAGAAGATTAGCCTGTGTAGTTTATGCGGTGACAGATATGAAACGGTTCATCACACAATGAAACACAGAATTCTTGATAGAAAGAAGAAACAAACTTGTCAGCCACTGGATTTCGCTATTCCTGCAGACCTGTATATATACTTTGCCAGAGAACAGACGGAAACTAAGGAACGAGGAAATGACAATGATACCAATGAATATCGAAACCCTTGGAACGATCCCGAAGAATCAAGAGATATGTTTATCGAAGGAAGGGATGATGCAGTCCAGATCACGTTGCTTTTGAAGTTGGCTTGAATATTGAGAAGAGACCTGCGTAGCAAACGAGATCTGCTGTCTCTCAGACTTCATTAAAAGCCAATAGTTTCTACTGGTGTGAAAACTCGGAAGAAGAAAAATGATAATCTATATAATGAATAGAGCAACGTTTTCTGTTTGTTTCTTTGTTGGTTTGTCTGTGACTGCTTCAAAAATGCAGGTGTGGCATCAGCGAGACCTGCCAAGGATTATGATACTCGGAGTTTTTGTCTCGGATCAGACTGTAGTATCTATAACCATTGAAATTTAAACAAATATATGATAGAGAAAAATTTTAATTTGAATTTTAAAATAATCATCTTCCGATTTATAAATTTCTTAAATTTTCTTTTTGTACATATTTTTGATTGGTTTGGTGGTATTCAGTGCGACGCAGACCCCCATAAAATTATTGCCAGCTGAACTGGAAATTACTTTATCATCCAGGTTTAAATGTAATTCCCTAACCATAACTCGTCATGACATGTCTCCCTCTCCTCTTATATTTCTCTCTCTCTCTCTCTCTATATATATATATATTTACCAAGCCCTCCGCACGAGCAGGATGCGACACAAGGTCAATTTTAAGCATAGTTTAACAGGTTTGAATTCAGGGTTTTCCTTCTTCTAGACTGGTTGCCATAGCAAGGTTAAAGATCCAAGTCTGTCCTATTATTTACTCATCGCTTGAGGGGAAATAGATTCAAAACTTTCTCAAGGGTATTAGCATTCTGTGAAATGCAAACAACTTCTTCAAGATTTGAACACGAGTCGCCCTGTCCATTTCCTCCACGTGACTTCGAGGTAGAAGAGGGCCGTCTTTTTTTTTTCCATACCGCCAATGAACGTGATAATCAACTTCTTCGAGATAAACCTAAACCGTCTTCATATAAATATACTAACCACAGCCAGAAAAATCAAAAAATATAATCAATAACAAAAAAGCAGACTACACGCCAGACAAAAAATAAAACAAAAAAAAAACAAAAAAAACAAAAGAACAAAAATAACACGAAATAGCCAGTAAACCTTGCGAATAAATAAATACATTTGTGAAATTTCTAGAATGTAAAAGAATAGTCGAAAATAAAAAGGGGTTTTGAAATGAAAAGTACTCATAACGCTCTGATACATCACATATATAAAGTATATACGAAGTTATCATGACGTAATATCTGCGGCTGTTGATTTTTTGATTAATGGTATCAAAACATTGCAACACCAGTAGAACAAGTGTGTGGATCACAAGGGAGATTATGTTGAAAAAGTAACCCCATTTACTTACATTCCATTAGAGAATCTTTGTCAGCCTATGAACTTTTCAGCCATCCTCGTATAAAGATATCTTTGATAAACGTGTTAGAAAAAATAAAAGGTAAGTGAAAGCGAACAGAAAATGCATTTATCCATGAAACTAAAACCATAAATTTACCGTCAGGTTTTTATAAAATATTCTGTTTTCCTTTGACCAAATTGATACTGAAAAATGTGTTAGACAAAAAGACAACAAAATTAGAATGAAAAATGTCACAAGGTCCAAATCTTAATCAATACTGGATTAGATATATATATATGTGTGTGTGTGTGTGAGTGTAAGAAAGGAAGCAAGTTTTTTTTCCCTTGTTTCGCATAGACTTCATTTTGGCGAAACAGAATATCATTTCTGAAGAAGTTATCCTGATAGAAAAAACATGTTAATTGAATTTTTGGGATTGTCTTCCATTTTTCATGCGGTCAGATTCAATACTTCACCACATATATGTCACTCATTTAAACGCCTAATAAAGACTTAATGTTTTTATATTAAAAAAAAAGTAAAGTTTAACCACAGCAAATAATTCCAACTATAAATAAAATCATCGACTGAAGACCTATTTTTCATAAGTGTGTGTGTGAGAGAGAGAGAGAGAGTTGATTGATTTTAACAGCATGTCGACCCGTCTGGAGCTATCTTATACCTAGAGGTTAGGGATTTGCATACCTTGTACGCTTATATCTACATTTTTTGTACAGTTGCTTTTTAAGAGTTTTATGATATCAAGTAGTTTCATCTAAGGCAATTATTTGCTAACAGATCTATTTAATCCATAGATAGAACAGTTATAGGCTCAAGCTCTCCGGTTAAAGTAGACCTTGGAATAATAATAATAATAATGAAGGGGTATTCCAACCAAGCAAGACCTCCAGAATTGAAGCCTTTCTATCAAATGTAGCTTAGTGTCATAGCCAGGAGACCCCTTTGGTGTGGGTCTTTACCTGCTGCAGGGGATACACTCCACGTATTCTAAGCTGCGTCGATAGAGCAATAATTCGCATAAGTATATTAAATGCCATGAGACAATTTTGAAGAAAATTAATGTTTCGTTCTTTGTTCATATCTGTTTTAATAAACCTACTTTCAATCTCTATAATTTAAAGCACACACACACACACACACACACACATATATATATATATACATATGTGTGTGTGTGTGCTTAAATAATTCTAACGGTATAACAGATTTGATATCGTTCGTTGTAATGTCTCTATAAGTAAAATTATTTAGCGCAACGGCTAAATACAAATACGTATATAGTTCTTCAAAATGTGTTCCACACACATATACACACGTGTGAACTCAAATCTTCTCACATTCCTTCGAGTTCGATTTTTTTAAAATCTCATATGCGTTTTACTGTGTCTACGCGCATGCGTGCTGGTGATAAGTTAAAAATCATGCGTTGCAACGATTTTGAAATAAAATAAAATAAAAAAAAGGAGAATTTTAAAATAGAACAAAAACGTCGAGGTGTTAATTCCTTGTCTACTTTTTACGATGTTTCAAATTCGCAAGTAATTTCTTCCATTTCAAGAAAAAAAAAGCACAGCAGATGGACACAAATAGAAAAAAAAATGTAACGAGACGGAATAGTGACAATCCAAATAACTTCGTAATTTGCAGATAATTTTTCTTTTTCTTTTTTTTTTATTAGTTCTCTCTCTTTTCCGTCGATAAAATTTAACTTTTAAAAAATCATCATTAAAAAAATCTATTAAATTACACGCTCACAAAAAAAAAAAAGAAAGAAAGAAAAAGAAAAGAAAAAAAAACAAAACAAAAAAGGCTGAAATGAATTTGAAGCAAGCAAAATGAAGAAAGTTGCCGTGTTAGTGAAGCTGTACTCGTGGTGCCGCCGGAAATAAAACTGTTTACTCCCCGACCCTTTTCGCTGCCACCCCAAGACTCCAACAAATTTGGAACAAAATCTTGTATTCCTAATTTTATTTGCAAATATTCACTTATTCTATTAGGTCGTTAATCTCGAAACAAAGTGTTGATAGGATATTAAAAACATTCAACTGTTCATTGTCTTAATAAAATAACCATATTAATAAAATAACCATTGATCTTTTCGCCCATTGTCTAATGTCCATTTTAATAAAATAACCATATTTTAAAATAAAATAACCATATTGATAAAATAACCATTGATCTTTATGTCCGTTGTCTAATGTGCATTGCCTTAATAAAATAACTATAATTATAAAATAAAATAATTATACCAATAAAATAACCATATAATTAAATAGAATAAAATGAAATGAAATATAATAATCATATTAATAAAATAACCATATTGACAGAATAAAATAATTATATTAATGAAATAACTATATCAATAAAATGAAATAAAATAACTATATTAATTAAATAAAATAATCATATTTATAAAATAAAATAATCATATTAATAGAATAACCATATTAATTAAAAGATTTAAAAAACGAAGATTTATCAAACGGCTTCAAATTTTCTTCATGTTTCTGCTTTAAAGTTCTGATTATTTCTTAGGGTATAATTGAAGTGACAGGTGTGACATTTCTATGAACTTACGAGACATGTGAACCCGTTGAGTTCCTATTTATAAAAGCGGCTCATCATATTATCATGAAAATAACCCAAGACCAGTTGACACCCCGTTTAATTCAATCAATCAAACATAACTATTAAAACAGATATGATTAGGCATTATTTATTTCCAAACTCTACTGCATTGTAACTCTATTGCAAAAAATATGAATATGAAAATTTTCAAAATAAGTACTCCCCTTTTATATTCAGATAATTTTATTTTTGTTTACAGATTTTTAATCTTACAGAGTTCGGTAATAAATAATAGATAATAATATCCTTTTGATTGCTCCATAAGAAATAGTAAAGGTGATGGCATTTTAGTTTAGAAGAAAATCACTTTTAGATTTAAAAAAAAATGGAGGTGTTTATATCCATGATCGATAACATAGATTTTTACAGTATCTCAACCAGTCTAGGATTATTTTATGCCCAGAGGTTAGGGAATCATGTTCATTGTATATTTATTTTAACATTTTTGTGTACTCGTTTCTCAAGTATTTTTGGCACACATTTCAATTATTCCTATCAAATACAAATAATTTGCAAACAGTTGTATGGTTTTAAGTTACTAATGACACTAATCCGTGATCCTATTTACCCAACCCCTCCGCTCGGGCAGGATATGACACAAGGTCAATTGTTAAGCGGAGTTTAACAGGTTTGAATTCAGAGTTTTCCTTCCCCTAGACTAGTTGCCTGACCAAGGCTGAAGAACCCAGTCTGCCCAACTATTTACCCATAGTTGGAGGGAGAATAATTGGATTCATACCTTTCCCAATGGTATTAGTACTATGTGAAATGCAATCATGTCGCCATTTCCATTTGCCACAACGATAACCATTACACCACGGGCACCTCTAATCCGTGATAGAACAGTTCTATTTTACCCATAGATGAGACACTACCTCTCGAGTTAGAGTGGATCTGACAGTAATGGCACAAAAGGGGTTTAACGTGATATGGTAGGTTCAAGTTAAAAAGGGAACAATAGGCTTATTTTAAGGAAATGAGAGAGAGAGAGCGATGGAGAGAGAGTGAGAGAAATAATAAGAAAAAGAAGACATAGACTTTACGAACGGGCAGCTGACCTCTGGTGATTCAGGTCAACGCACTCATTGTAGGTCAGTCAGTCACGTGTGAATGACTACAGTAATTAAAAATGACAAGAAAAAACGGGAGATCCCAAATCTTCTGCGCATGTGTGGATCCAGTGGAAATGGATGTGTTCTTTTCTCTGACACCAGGTGGAAGTAAGCAGACGACTCAGGTTTGTAAGTTAGTTAGCAGCCGGACACGAGGAGGTAAGAGGAGGAGAACACTAGCCAGGACAATGTAAAGATAGTCAAAAAGTTGGAGCCCGGATACACAGTGGTGTAGACAAACCCTGGGAGGAAGCACGTGTGAGAATTAGAAAATGAAATGTGGAAGAAAATTCAAGGTCCATGTTTGCATTCTCTCTCTCTCTCCTCCTCCTTCTCCTCCTGTTTCTTTTTGTCCAGCTAACGCGGTCGACTCAGCTTTCACCTTCTTTTCCTTCCTCCCGACGACTACCAAAAAGTATAGTAGCGAATACATTTTTCTCTTAGTGAACAAAGACAGAGTTTTGTATGTTCGTCAACTTTCCCCATGCGAGGTTACAACAGGGTCCATCAACTACATAAGACGTAGCGATACAAGTATTAACCCGTTCGAACACGTGGTGGTTCAACTTTATATTTGGTATGTAACGGTACTGGGGTACACGAGACTCTCAGAGTTCTAGAATTGGAGCCTTACTATCAAATGCAGTTTTGTGCCACCCCTCTATTGGTGGATGCTTTATCCCTCTGCTGGGAATACAGCTCACAGGGCACCATGATAATGTTAATGAGTCTGTTTAGTGAGAAGTGAAGGATTCCAATCAGCATTTTATTGTTACCTCCGTTCGATCCATAATTTGGATGATAAAAAGAATAACTTAAATTTTAATTTAGTAGCAAATAGTACTGGGAATTGCTTTATTCTCTCATACGAATCCCGCAAAGATTTGCTGCTTTTGCTGGGAAATGATCATATACACACACGTGTCTATAAGCGGTGTATTGAAAAAATAAGACGAATTTTGCCTAAGGAGTTGGTAATAAGTAACACTGTTTACAGCTACACATTTTTTTCTAGGAAATCAATAGAGATAGGTACTTTCATATCCCGGAACATTGTCAGCATCGCCTTCTTTACTGTTCGCAGTCCCAAGAACTTTTCCTAGAACGGAGTGTCTGTGTGCTTTCATTCCATGGACTTACTTTTAGATTTAGGCTCGCATTGGCAGACATACGTTTTAAAGATTTTATTTATTAAAACGTACTTCTCCGTACACTTCAAACATTCGTCTGTAAACATTCTATAGTTTGCACATTTCAGCCACCAAAGACATAATTAGAGACATTTGTTTAAACCTGGAGCACTGTTTGATTTACTGCCATTTTGAATAGCCTCAAAAGAAACATTTTTGCGAAATTAGAAGAATCTTTTGGATAAACACATTCCAAGCAATGTAGAATTGACGTTATATATATATAGTTGGCTGACCGTCATCGAAGGCAACCCGATTGGGTTCTTTTTCAATAGCTACTGCACAGAGGTGTAGGGAAGGGCCCAACACCTCTCTTTGGATCGCTCTACTTTACCCTTGATACGTACCTTATAATGCTGAGTGTTAAGCAAGGAGGCATCAAGTATCAGTTTTAAGGTCAAAGACATTTCCATTTCAAACAATTCAGTTTAGCATAAGTACGCAGTTTAAGTGAAGTTCTTGCCCAGTCGGCTGGGGCTGTAGAATACACTGACTGCTTCTCTGCAGAGGGGAAAGACCCCACCAACGAGGGTCCTGGATATGACACTAAACAATCTGATGGTGAGGTTCCAGCAATGTTGGAGCTTTGGGGAATGCGGAGTACCCCTTTATTGTCATCGCTCCCAGGTCCACTCTGGCCCGGAGTGGTAGCACCTGATAAGGGTCCTATCTATGGGTTAAATAGAACTAAACCGTGCTTCTTTCACTATACAGATTTTTGCATTTAAACTGCGTATTTATGCTAAACTGAATTGTTTAAAATATAACTGTTTTGACATTGGAACTGCGTACTAGTGCTGAACTGAATTGCTCGAAATAGAACTGTTTTGAAATCTAAAATGTGTACTTATGCTGAACTGAATTATCTGAAATAAAACTGTTTGACATTTAACTCTGTGTGTTGCCCAGTCGGCTGGGGCTGTAGAATACACCGACTGCACCTCTACAGAGGGGTAAACCCCACCTAACGAGTGTCCTGGATATGACACTAAACAATCTGATAGTGAGGTTCCAGCAGTGCTGGAGCTTTAGGAAATGCGGAGTACCCCTTCATTGCCATCGCTTCCAGGTCCACTCTGGCCCGGAGTGGTAGCACCTGATTGGGCCCTATCTATGGGTTAAATAGAAATAACGTCATACTTATACTAAACTGAATTGTTTGAGTATACTGAATAGCTCAAAATAGAAATGTTTTTGACAATAAAACCGTACTTACATTTAAACAGCGTGCTTATGCTTAACTGAATTATTTGAAATAGAGCTGTTTTTTGACATTAAAACTGTATTTACACTTAACGGAATTGTTACATATAACTGCTTGAATAGTTTGAAATAGAAATGTTTTTGACAAACTTATGCTAAACTGAATTGTTTTGAATAGAACAGATTATTTACATAAAAATTGATTTGGCGTTAAATAACCTACAAAGGTTGTATTGCCATAAAACCCACCAAACCAAGCCAAACCATTAAATGAAGTTCTCAGTTTAAATATCAAAACAGTTCTATTTCATGCAATTCTGTTTAGCACAAGCACACTGTTTAGTTCTATTTGACCCTATCATGTAAACTTTGCATTGTATGGAAGTGATTTAGAGCAAAAATTATTTAATCACACAAAAATGTTTATTGTGTGGTTATTAAAATGGCGGCAAATCAAACAGAGTGTAGCAGAGATCTGTCATCAAAGTTTTGGTGACGAAGAAATGTGAACCATATGAAATTGACAGAGGAATGTGTGATATGTACAGAGAAGTAGGTTTGACCCTTTCAAAGAATTTATGTGCGGAACAGTTTTCAAAGGATGACCAAGTGAAGAGCGCTGTGATCAAATGGGTAAAATTGCCCAGTCGGCTGGGGCTGCAGAATACACTGACTGCTTCTCTGCATAGGGGTACGACCTTCCCCCTACTACGTGTGTCCTGGGTATCACACGAAATAATCTGATGTGAGACTCTAGTAATACTGAAGCTTTGGGGTATGCGAGTACCCCTTCATTGGCCGGAGTGATAGCACCTGATAGGGTCCTATCAATGCATCAAATAGAACTAAACTGTGCACTTATACTAAACTGATTTGCTTGAAATAGGACTGTTTTGATATTTAAACTGCATACTTTTGCTAAACTCAATTGCTTGAAGCAGAAGTGTTTTTGAACGCTAAACTGAATTGTTTGAAATAGTAGAGTTTTGACATTTAACAGAGTGTAAAAAACTATACGTATACAAAACTGAATTGTTTTTAAAAGAACTATTTATTTGTATAAAAATGGAATTGACATTAAACAACTTACAAGGGTTAATATGCCATAAAACCCAAACAAACCAAAACCAAATGGCTAAAAAACTCAATCCAAAAGTTAGATTTTTCAATTGGAAAATGTCTTTTAAACAATGGTGAGGCTCCTGTAACGCTGGAGTTTTGCGGAATGGACCAAGGAGCGATGGTAGTAAAGGGGTACTCCGCATTCCCCAAAGCTCCAGCATTACAGGAACCACACCATCAGATTGTTCAGTGTCATAAATAGGGCACTCGATGGGGGGATCTTACCTCCCTACAGAGGTACAGTTGGTATATTTTACAGCCACAGCCGACTGGGCAATGTTGCATAGTGACTAATGTGCTTGACTGCAACATCGTAGTAAACGAACTTCAGTCGCGCTATTACGTTTACTTTCGGATTAGTACCCTTTGGGAAAGATATAAAACCCTTTATCCAATCTCTGCTATTCTTTTACAAGGATGGTTTTGTCATTAAGTAACTCACCAAGGTTGATATGCCATTAAACAAAGAAAAGAAAAGAAAAGAAACCAAACCAAACCAAAACCATTGGGTGGTGTCCTCGTGGTGTAATGGTTAAAGCGATGGACTGCGGAATCGTAGTAAGCGAGTTCATACTCCAGTCGCGCTATTACGTTCACTTCCGGGCAAATACCCTTGGGAAAGGTATAAACCCTCTTATCCTCCCAGCTATAGGTTAAATAGTACCACTACTGTTTTTCTCGGAGAATGACTTTGGCATTAAATAACCTAAAAAGGTTGATATGCCATTAAACAAAGAAACCCAGCCAAAACCATTGGTGTAGCTGTAGCCTTAAGATTTACAAGGAGTTACGGATCTGAGAAAAAGATACTATTGCCCTAGGAAGGCCATTTTTTCGGGATCATTTCCGGACATGGTTCATATATTACTTAAAGGGACATTTTAAAAAGCATTTACAAATTTTCCTCATCCAGCATCGAAATACTTATTTTGGTTTTGTCTGTTAATTTTTCTTTCTGAAACGACTGCAATTTCTTTTTTTTTTTTTTTTTTTATTGCGAAGTCTTATAAGTAATTTTATACCAAGTTCAAGAAAATTCTATCAACGCGATGCCAACTTGCAAAATGAAAAATTCAGAAAAATCAAGAGCAATTTTCTTTTTTTTTTTTTTAAGAAGCAGTCGCAATTTTGTATGGAGCCGTGGACTTTTTTGCAGCTTCAAAATTGTAACACTCTTCATGCAAACAAGATACTGGTATAAACTGCGCACAGAAATTCAGTGCTACGCATAGCAAGCTGGCCGTCTATCGTGATATAATGTTTAGTACGTTAGATTCCCAGATCACTGTATTGTGAGTTCGATTTTTACCGATTACTAAGACTTCTGGCCAAGTGCTAAACTTGTGAATAACAACATATCATAAGTTTCGGGGTCCTGTAGTCAAAAGGTCTTTTTAAAATAATTTTGGGGAGAGATTTTGGGGTTAAGTGCCGACACTGTGGCCAGAACCAAAGTGTTCATTTGCTATATAATCCTATTTACCAACCCCTCCGCTCGGGCAGGATATGACACAGGGTCAATTTTTTAGCGGAGTTTAACAGGTTGGAATTTAGAGTTTTCCTTTTCTTAGACCAGCTGCCTCACCAAGGCTGAAGAACCCAGTCTGTCCTACTATTTACCCATAGCTGGAGGGAGAATAATTGGATTCATACCTTTCCCAAGGGTATTAGTGCTACGTGAAATGCAACCAGTCTCGTCCAGGATTTGAACTCGTGTCGCCGTGTCCATTTCCTACGACGATAACCATTACATTACGGGCACCTCCAATAAACCTTCATTTGCTATATAATTAACTATAATACGATACACTTAAAAAATAGGTTCATAGCGAGAAAAAAATCAAGAAACAATAGCCGTAGTTGGGAATCATGCGTGTTACAATGATTAATGAGTTTGGCCATCAGTCAGTTGTTAGTGACTTCGATTCAAACTGAGTGCTGTATACTACTGGTCTTGTAGTAAGTTAATCATAGCAATAACAAGAGTCGTACTTTTTCGTTTCTTGCGTTTAATTTGGCGATTTCAATTGGTTTTGAACCCAGTTTTCCTTCTCCTATACCGGCTACCTCTCAAGACAAGTGACTCTCAGTCGACGTCACTATTTACTGGACGAAACTTTACATTTCACTGTGCGCTAATGACCTTGACTCGAATCCATCTGTAACTTTCTCACACAGCTACAGGTAAATAGTAAGGCAGACTGGGTTCTTTGGCCTTGGTACGGCAACCAGTCTAGGAAAGAGTAAATTCTGAATACAAATCATCTGTACTCCGCTTAAATATTGACCTTGCGTCACATCCTGTCTGTGACGCAGAGGTGAGGTTACGCTTCCAATAAAATATTCTAGAGTTTAAAATTTTCAAAATATCTTTGAAGAATTGTCTGTATTACTTCTTGATCACATTTATTTTTCGTCTTATTTTTGCTGTTTTTTATTGCGCACTGTGGCCGTTTTTAACTTTACGACCTTAAAGTAAGCAGTATGGATCAGAAATAAAATAGCCGGTCAAGCAATTCGAACTCACGTCATCTAAAAATAATATGAAAGAGAAATTAGTTAAAAATGAATATAAATCAATATTGCCCCTGATGCAATCGATTTGATTTTGGCCTGCAATCTAACGAACTACTTAAGAATCCAGATACACTCGTTTAAATTTTCTCCCAAGAAATTTTTGAAGAGGTTCGCAAGAAGAACAGAAAATTTCGTTCATGTAAACCCGTCAAAAGTTATCTTATACAAAGATGTTAGGGAATCGCGTTCATTATACGCCAATTTTGTTGTTTAAGAGTGTTTTCTTTTGCACACAGATATATATCAAGTATTCCTATCAAATATAAATAATTGTGTTCAGTAGTCTGGTTTCAAGTTTGTTTTGTTTTGGTTTGGTTTGGTTTTATGGCATATCAACCATTGTAGGTTATCTAATGTCAAATGTGACTTATTCATCTATATTAGATATATGATTTGCAAACATAAGTCGACAAAGTTGAATAGCTCCAAGTTCATTTAAAATTCAATTAAACATCAAACATTTACTTACACTCAGTTAAATGATCAGTTCTATTTCAAACAATTTAATTTAGCATAAGTCAAAGTTGAAAGGTTCCAAGTATTGCTATGTATCATTAACACCAGTCATTTGTTTACACACAGTTAAATGGTCAAAGTTCTATTTCTAAAAATTCAGTTTATCATAACTCATTTGTTTGCACTCAGTTTGAATATCAAACAGTTTTATTTGACTCATAGATAGGACCTTTACAGATGCTACAATTCCGGGCCAGAGTGGGTCTGGGAGTGATGGTAATGAAAGAATACTCAGCATTCCTCAAAGCACCAGCATGACTGAAGACTCACCTTCAGATGATTTAGTGTCATATCCAGCAGCCAACTAGGCTAAGTATGGTTTCAAGTATTCTTATCAAATATTAATAATTCTATGGTTTCTAGTAAGTATTTCGATTTAGTAATCTTCATTCTTTTTGCGAGGTGTTATATGTTCTCTTTCTGGTCAGAGTGGATGTTGGAACAATAGCAATAAAAGAGTACTCCATACTTCCCAGATTTCGAGAACTAGAGTCTCATCGCCTGATGCCTTTTAAGCAAGATACTCCTTTCTGTGGAGGGAAGAGGTCCGAGCGCATTGCAGGGGATAGTCAGCATATTCTAAGCCCCACTGACAGGCTGCTATTCAGTCAGAGTAAAATAAAATAAATCTGTTTTTGTCTCTGGTTTCATTATCAGCTTTTTCTACTAAAACGGTAGCACTGTACCTTATAACTTAATTGCCAGAAAAAGAAAAAAAAATGATAATTAAAATCCAAAGTGAAATAAACCCGTTCACTAAATTTTCATTTTTACCCTCTCATCAAAACTCTAAGCAACTTTATTTTCTGACCCGACACACGCCTAACTTGTTTTCGCTAAGGAATGACCAATTTACGTGTTAGCCTGCCGACATTTTTGTTTTTATTATTTTACTTTAAATTTTCTATTTTTTTGATGATGATGATAATAATAATAATAATAATAATAATAATAATAATAAGAATAAGAAGAAGAAGAAGAAGAAGAAGAAAGTCATGAAATACATTTTTTCCCTAAAGAAACTTCGTTGATATTCTTTAAGAAGCCTGACACTTTTATTTCCCTGGGCGTGTCTGCAATGGCGATGGCTTCAGGTTTAAAGTACCAAAAGTAATGTTCTGCGTTTATTAGATTTTTAACTTAGGCACATGTAATGGTTAAGGAGCTGGGCTTGCAAACCATAACTAGTGAGTTCGATTCTCATTTTGCGTTTCATTATTCTGACCTTGTGACTTACGGTCAAGTTACGTTGAAAGCAACGATTCTCACTAAGTCACTAAAGTTAAGCTGCCATGAGCCTATTCTGTACTTTGGAGGGTGACCAATTAATTATAGCAGGTGTTTTAAGCGACATGAAGCCTGTGTATTAGTCGGTATAACGCTTAGTTAAAAGAATGATTTATGGTTAAATCACACTGAAAGCACCGATTCACACCAAGTCACTAAAGGGGAACAGTCATGAGTAGTTAGGTGGGTGACAAAGTAGTAACAGTTAGTTTTAAGCCATCTAAATACTGAGTGTCAGATTAAGCAAATATTAGTAAATACAAAAGTGTTACTTGTTTTTAATGAAATATATATATATATATATATAAATTTCGTCGAATATGATGCACATTTTCTGTCTACATTGTCTACATATTTTCTTGTTGATCCTTTCATATTGCCGTATTGATCTTATAGTATTTGGCGGGAATTGATTGATAGGTTTTCCATAATTATTTATTTCCCAAGTACTTTCTGCCTGACTTTGGGCCATCATCAGGGGAGGATCTATTACAAATGTGATGTAACTTTTGTATGTACATTACTACTTTGTAAGAAGAAGTCGTAATGTTCATACAAAAGTTACATCACATTTGTAATAGATCCTCCCTTGATGATGGCCCAAAGTCGGGCAGAAAGTACTTGGGGAAATAAACAATTATAGAAAACACATCAATCAATTCCTGCCGAATACTATAAAATCAATACGGCAATATGAAAGGATTAACAAGAAAATATGTAAACAGAAAATGTCTATTATATTCAACGAAATTTGAATTAATAAAGAAATGCTGCCAAAATATACATATATACATATATATATATATATATATATATATATATATATATAAAGCAAATGTCTGAAACGCATTCTTATCTGGATGTTGAATTCAAGTATTATATATATATTTCAGACATTTGCTTCATTTTTATACGAAACAGTAACAGCATAAGAATAAAGATAAAGAAAATAATCTGAATATTCTAAGGGATAAAAATTATCACGCTTTATCTCAGAAATTTAGACAAATAATATCCAATCGGTACGAATCCGATATAATACATGGATGGAATCAAAAATTGGCAGGAATGACGAACCACCATACATTTCTAAGTAGATGCCAAGATCTCCAGCTAGTTTCGCCAGGCTAAGCATTGAAACTACCGGTTAATTCCAAGAGAGCACTACGGGTAGCAAAAAGAGCAGGAGATAAGTTGGTTTAGTGAGAGAATACACAATAACTGCAGGAGGAAACATCAATTACAATCTAGATTCTTAAGCAAGCTGGTCCCATTCCTGGAAAGAAGGAGGTAGCTCCTGAGTTCGACATGAAACACCTGAAGAAGGCCAAAAGACATATCCGCCGAAACGTTGCGAGTATAACAAGGAAGATGAAGACAAGAGTCCGAATATTAAGTGATAAAAATTATCAAGCTTCATCTCAGAAATTTAGACAAATAAACAGTTATAGTTACGTTCTAAAGTTACAAATTAGTCATCGGCCATAACTCGATGACTTCTTAGTGGTTGGAAATAGAACGACTAAAGAAATATCTGACGACTGAATTGTTGATTAGTAAAGATAGAATTTTGAGACTTTACTGTCCAGTAAAGAAATTAAGCAAATAACTGAAATTTATTTCATCTGAAAAGGACGAACTTAATAAGTGACGTTTTCTTTTGGACTTCTACGCACGGACGTACCAGGGTTAGCCAACCAGCAAAGACGGACATACATCTATGCGGACACTGTATGCAATCTAGATCTGCCAGTTGCGATAGGTGAGAGGCAAAAATGGCGAGAGAGAGAGAGAGAGAGAAAGAGAGTGTCAGGCAACGCATCTTGATGATGATTTTTTTTAAACTTAAAATTAACGTAAATTTTCATGGGTGAGCTACACTGTACAGGAACCTTTCCCACAAAAAAAAATGATGAAAATTGAATTACCACGACCAGAAAATCCGCCGAACACCTACGCACGACATACGGGAACACTGAACAGTTGTTTCGACCTTATTAGGTCTCATCAGCAGTATGTACCGTAATCTCCACCACTGGAGATCAAACCAGGGACCAAAGATTGCAGTGCCGAAACTCTACAACTGAGCCACTAGTTCATATCACACACAAGTGACGCCAAACAAACTAGTCATGGTAATTGCGCGGCCAAATAACCTAAATGTGTCTTGCAAGTTACATCCGTACTCTTTCCAGAGGACACGGTCACCCCCAGGGCCACGTCTTCCCAAGAAGCTTAGAAATACGCATCCGCGTAATTATTATACCTCTGTCCCCTGGAAAGAGTACGGATGTAAATCCGTTCGTATCCGAAACGACAGAGTCCTCCGTATTATTATTATTATTATTGATATCATTGATATCATAGCTATACAATAGTATCACATATTCTGATCTAACATAAACAATTTTAAACATATATTTGACGCATAGGAAACATCCTAACAAGTATTACCATTCTGGGTCAGAGTAAACCTTGGAGTAATGGCAACGAAAAGGCCTTTCACATTTCCCAAACCGTTGGACTGGAGTTTTACTATCAGATTCAATTCAGTTTCATAGTTTAGACACATCTTCTTCAAGGCAGTGGTCTAATCTCTCTGCATAGGGTATAGCCAGTGTGTTCTTACCCCTGCCAACAGGGTGGGAAATGTGAGGAAGAAGATTGTATTACGCTATTATTCCAAGTTAGGAGGATCCAAGCTGCACTGAAGGTTCGAAATGCGTTTATTTATTTTTACCAGAGCTTGGACACCGACCGACAATAAACACGTATCTGTCTCACCCACCAAGCAGTCCACGTCTACTTAAGCAGCAACAGTTAATACCTAAATATTTTCACAAGTTTCACGTATCTATTTTAACATAGAACTAAGCTAACAAAGACTCATCCCTTGTGAACCTCAGGACAGATTAATCATTCTCAATTCCTGGGATTTAAAGTGACGTGGCTTTAAATGCGTGACAATTCAGCAAAATTAGTACTCTGAGCTTTGAGGAAGTCATCCCTTAAGTTAATTTTCTTTGTTGGGTTTTTCTTTTTAATATAGTTTTTATATTCAGTATACGAGCACTGGACCAAAAAGTAGGTTATCTAACGAAAAAAAAAAAACAAAAAAAAACAACAAAAAACAACAAAAAAAAAAAAAACAAACAATCAAAACATTTTCTGGAGTCAAGCATAGATAAATAAATAAATAAATGAAATATTGTTTAGTAAAACAAAAAATGGAAATGAAGAGAAGATTCGAAATCTTAATGGAGTATATCAAATCAGAAAGTTTGTTTGGTCAATCTTTCAAACTTTTCTTGAATATAATGGCGTCAACCCCGCAACCACTTCTCGAGCGGAGATGTAGAGTTTTGATAGAAAAGTGAGATTA
The DNA here is from genome assembly GCA_963585895.1 of Sepioteuthis lessoniana. Classification (NCBI taxonomy): domain Eukaryota; kingdom Metazoa; phylum Mollusca; class Cephalopoda; order Myopsida; family Loliginidae; genus Sepioteuthis; species Sepioteuthis lessoniana. Next base: position 48,270,220 of record OY757913.1, read on the forward strand.
AACATTATTTCGATTGAAACGGGCGAGGAGAAAGTTTGCTTTTTGATTTTTTGAGAATTACATTTCTGAAGTGCTGAAAAGTGGACGAGTGTTTGAGTTTAACGTTTTAGAAGTTCATTTTCGAGTTGGCTCCGATATTTTCCTAAGAAAATGAATCTTCCCTCCTCTCTAAAAAAAGACCGATCCGCTGCACCCATAACTTCTTCTTTACCGGAGAGTCAGCGTATTTCTACTCCATGTACTGTCTTTTTGACTCACACTCGTAATGGACAACCCATGTTTAGCACATTTGTGAAAAGTTTTTTTTTAATTGAAACATGTTTCTCCTCATGTAGCATGCATTCTTCTGTAAATTTCACATGGTTTGACGTCTCAATCACCAAAGATTTTATGTCAGACCTCTGTTCAAACCTGGTGCACTGTGTGATTTGCAGCTATTTTTAATTAATCTTCAAAGAAATATTTTTGTTAAATTGAAATGATTTTTGAGAGAGAAAGAAGTATTTTGCTTTTTTAAAAAAAATATTATGGCCCAGTCGGCTGAGGCTCCAGAATACACCGACTGCTTCTCTGCAGAGGGGTAAGACTCCCCAACGAGTGTCCTGGATATGACACTGAACAATCTCATGGTGAGGTTCCTGTAATGCAGGAGCCTTGAGGAATGCGGAGTACACCTTCATTGCCATCGCTCCCAGGTCCTCTCTGCCCCGGAGTGGTAGCACCTAATAGGGGCCTATCTATGAGTCAAATAGAACTAAACTGTGTAATTACGCTGAGCTGAATTCTTTGAAATTAACTGTTTTTACATTTAACTGTGAGTAAACAAAAAACTGTACTTATGCTAAACTGAATTGTTTTAAATGGAACGGTTCTTGACTTTTAAACGGTATAATTATGCTAAACTGAATTGTTGGAAATAGAATTGTTTTGACATTCAACTGTGTGTAAACAAATAATCATACTTTTACTAAACTGAATTGTTTGAAACTTTTATTGAAATGACCTAATTTGGCGTTGTGCCTTGACAAAGAAGATTATTTTGAAAAAAAATGACTGAATTCTGCTTTTAACAATCTAACAAGGGCTAACATACTATAAAACAACGAACTTATTTATTCTCCTTGGGTGAATCAAAAGTTTTGCAATATTTTGGTTGTACGTGCTTGTTTGCCTAAATTCTAGGGCGAGTCAAAAGTTTTGCAATATTTTGTTAACGGGAGGCATAATTCCCCAGGCTCAGATGATTTTGACGTGGTCGCATGGGTGAGGAACCACACTGGAATGTGATACCGAGCTTGCCGGATAATTTGTCAGATCTACCCACTGGAGACACTCTGGGTGCAACGGTTATTCTCGTTGGGGATACACAAGGCTGTTTGCATTTCCAATTGTGCTAATAGCATTGGTAGAGGTATACATTCAACTATTCTCCCCTAAGCCGTTGATAAAAAGTAGAACAGACTTTAGCCTTGGTATGACTACCAGTCAAGAAAGAGATCTCTGAATTCAAACCTGTAAGACATCACAGAGAAATTGACCTGGTGTCGCATACACGTGTGGAGAGGTTGAGTAAATACAGACCAGGAGGTGCCCGTGGTGTAATGGTTATCGTCATTGGAAATGGACACGGCGATACGAGTTCAAATCCTGGACGAGACTGATTGAATTTCACATAGCACTAATACCCTTGGGAAAGCCATGAATCCAATTATTCTCCCTCCAGCTATGGGTAAATAGTAGGACAGACTGGGTTCTTCAGACTTGGTAAGGCAACTAGTCTAGGAGAAGGAAAACTCTAAATTCAAACCTGTTAAACTCCGCTTAAAAGTTGACCCTGTGTCATATAGTGCCCGAGCGGAGGGGTTGGTAAATATGGTAAATACAGATCAGCTGTATTTGACTATGGCTTGGAGCGCAGCCTCGGAATCCACACTTTCAGGCCTACCTTTTCGTCGAGTTTCTTACGAGTGAAGCGAAATTCCTCGAACCGTCTGGTTACAGTACTGTGATCTACTGCGCCATCACTTTTTGCACAACAAATGTTGCTTCTGTGACGTTATGGCCTGGTTCAAATTCATAAAGCCTGCGTTCTCGAATTAGACTGTGGCTTTCAAATCTCACACGGTGCGAAGTAATACACAACATGTCAGCGCACCAACAACCACGATACTACTAACCACAGCGAGTACCTACTATGACTTGAACTGCTTCGTTCAGGAGACATACTTGCTGCAAATTAGTACATACCAAAAATATTGCAAAACGTTAGTTTTGGTTTGATTTGGTTTTATGGCATATCAACCATTGTGGGTTATTTAATGCCAAATACGTTTTATACATATAAACAGTTCTATTTCAGACAATTAAGTTTAGCATAAGTACACAGTTTAAATATCAAAACAATTCTATTTCAAGCAATTCACTTTAGCCTAAGTACAGTTTAAATGTCAAACAGTTCTATTTGACTCGCAGATAGGACCCTTATCAGGTGCTACCACTCTGATCCAGAGTGGACATGGGAGCAATGGCAATGAGGGGACACTCCGCTTTCTCCAAAGCTCCAGTATTATTAGAGCCTCGCCATCAGATTGTTTAGTGTCATATCCAGAACGCTCTAGGAGGGGGGGTCTTACCCCTCTGCAGAGATGCTGTCGGTGTAATCCACAGCACCCCCCCCCAGATTTTGGCTCACTGTAGTAGTTTCAGGAGTGAAACATAACAATTTACAAGTGATTGTCCTGCCACATTAGAAATTTTTTTCACAGGCAATTCATATTTGTAAGTAAGTAAAGTTGGCAGCCATAGTCGAGAGTGACCCGTAGGCTCCCCTTTTCAATAGCTACTACACCAAGATGTCGGGGAGGGCGCTACTCCTTGTAAGCAAACAATAAAAGTAAAAATATGTTTAAGGTTTGTGAGCTGTATATTCTTTAATAATAAATCAAAGATATCTTTAAAAATTGATATTGAAAGAGGTTTAAATCACCCATTATAACAATTATTAATCTGGTTGTATTTTTGCATTAATTTCCTTTGAACCTGACATATACAAGAATATAGGTTTTTCTTATCGGTGTCGACTGATAAACTACATATTTCAGGTGTAAAGGAAACTTATCTCTGCAAGTTTCAGCACTCCCTTCTTTTGAATTAAAAATAAAGTAAAAATGGGATTGTCAATGGACAAGAATTTAATGCAAACATTGCTGACATAGAAGAGCGTGCACAGAGTACTTGTCATAAGTATTTGAACAAACAGACAACTTGCTTCTATCATTATTCTTTTCATGAGATTTTTCTTATTTACATTCGACAAACGCACCCTCTCCAATCCGGAAGAAAATCTCCTAACAAAAACTCATTCAAAAATATATATATAAACAACCAGAGAAATATAATATGAGCTGTGTTCAAAAAGTATCGAAACTGAAGCTGTATTTACCAAAAGAGAAATGGACAATGAATGATACATTAATTTTCTTTAAAAAAACCTTCTTGTCAAATGTATTCATTCCACTGAGTTTTCTATTATTTGAAGCATTTCTAAAACTCGGCTATTGATCTGTTGGAAATTTTGAAAACGTGGAGGGTATTAAAATAAATACAACTACGCAGACTCAAAACATTGTAAGAAAAGAGTTTCAAAGATGCTTCGGCCAACAAAAACTTGCTAAAATAAATGTGTTAAATACTAAGGGGGACATTTTGAGGAAAATTAATGTTTCCTTCATTTTAACGAGTTTCAATGTTTGAAAATATATATGCGCTTTGGTTTCTGCGTTTAATGGCATATCAACCTTTGTAGGTTATTTTATGCTAAAGCCATGCTCCTAGAAGAACAGTAGTGGTACTATTTAACCCATACCTGGGAGGATAAGAGGGTTCATACCTTTCCCAAGAATATTTGTCCGAAAGTGAACGTAATAGCGCGACTGGAGTTCAAACTCACTTACTCTGATTCCGCAGTCCAGCGCTTTAACCATTACACCACGAGGACAGTAACAGTAACAATTTAATACCAGTCATTTGTTTGTATATAGTTAAATGGATATACATTATGTTATGTAAGTGAATAGTTTGTAAGTAATTTCATTGTTAAATGAGTTAGAACTAATTTGTTTGCCCACTATTATTGCTATTGTTTCTTCTCTGTTAAATGGTTTCAATTATTGCTATCAAACAATAATAATTCTGTTCAATATCAATCATTTGTTTGGAGATAGTGGTTCCTAGTATTGCGATTCAACACAATTGCTTCGTTTGCCCACATTTAAATGGTTCCTAGTATTTCTTTGTATAACTAACAATCCAATCAAACCTCAGTCATTTGTTCACAGACAATTGGATGGTCAAAAAGCTCTATTTCTAACAATTCAATTCAGCATAAATCATTTGTTTGCACACAGTTTAAATGTTAAACAGTTCTATCTGACCCATAGATAGGACCCAGCTTGATGCTACCGCTCCGGATCAGAATCGACCCAGGAGCAATAGCAATGAAGAGGTACTCCCAATTCCCCAAAGCTCCAGGCTCACCCTCAGATGGTTTAGTGTCATATACAGGGCATTCATTAGGAAGGGTTACCCCCTCTGCTCTCTTCTAGACTAAACTAAGCTGACCAATAATTATGAATATTCACCTAACACCTCCACGTCAAGCAGGATGTGGTTTGAATTCAGAGTTTTCTTTCGCGTAGATTAGTTGCCTAAATAAAGCTAAATAATCCAATATTCCCAATTACCTTATCCCGGGCTGAAGAGAGAATAGACGGATTCATGCCGTTCCCAAGCGTGAAGGGAAAGGCTAAAAGCCTCATTCGAGATTTAAACAAGAATCGCTGAATCTATTTCCTTCGACGATAACCGTTGCGCTAGATGCGTCTATTTGTATGTATATGTCTATTAAACATTCAATGTTCATTCCACAATAATACTATTGTAAAACGCATGGCCCATCAATGGTATGACAAAACTGTTCTATGAGATTGAACCTTTAGGCAAACCACTTCCCAATGAATAATTGACTTAGCCAGTCAATAGTCATTCTCACTGCTCTATTCAAGACTAAGCTAAGCATGGTGGAGAATATATAAGAAATCATTGGTTTTTATTTTAGTGAACCTTTCTTTCCAAGCAAACATACTGTTATGAGAATCTTTAGTATATATTTATATTATAATACGTAAGGTATGACACTTTTATGATCACGAGAAAGTGGTAGATTTCATGAATTAAAAAGAGGTTCGAAAAAAAAAAAAAAAAAAAAAAAAAAAAAAAAAAGATTGTTTATCCGAGAAGATTTTTTTTTTAAATTCTGGAATATAACAGAGCCATGCATCAGCTTTTATAGAACTTGAAGAGACAAACGTGATATTCACAAAATCCCATCCTGAGTAAGCAGAGGTTATCAGAAACAGAACAGATAATGATCTTTTTCGAAAACGTCTTGGAGACAGCTCAGTATCATTTGGTATAGGATATCAAATGGTAATGATAGCTGACAATCTCTTGCTGAGGATTTTTTTTTGTCTTCTCAACAAATAATCGGAACAGATAACAGTGTAATAAACGGCAAAGATTCGAATTTCTTTAATAATGAATAAAAACTAATCGTAAACGATGGCTTCAGTACAGTTGGGGTCTGCCGACCTATTTTATGAAATGATTCTTATTGAAAGCAATGAAATAAAGATATTGTTTATTAATGATCAGTCACAAAATAAAGATTATAGACAGCCGTTATAAACCTATATGCGTCATATGAAAACAAAACAAAACAAAAAAAAGATAATCAAATTTGATCAATAGAGATAAATCAGTTTAGACATTGATACGGTCAGCTATTGAGTTTCCGATATCTAAGAGATTTGACTGCATGAAGAATTTTGCGCGATGGGGATTCTTCTTTGACATGAAATGATTGAATTTTTTTCTTTTCTTTTTTTCTTCTTTTCCTTTTTTTTTTTTTTTAAATTCTTTTTACTTCTGTCCAATTTTGTTTGGGTTGACGTAAATGTTGTTAACAATGACAGTAAACGAATCGTTACATAAATTCGATATTTACAAAAAGAAGCGCTTGCTAATTGAGAACAAATTAGTAAAAAAAAAAAAAAAAAAAAAAGAAAGAAAAACAAATCAAAACAAAACAATATCGGACTATATGAGAATAGGACATTTTCCATGTCATTCTCCTTCAAACAAACACACACACACACACACACATATATATATATAAGGTATTCATGCAAAAAGGTGGAAGCCTTACCTGATTTTCGATTTGTTGTACACCTCTCACCTTTGTATGGGCATCACCTGCAAAAAAATTAAGACAGAAGTCTAAAATAGTTTTTCTAGTTTTATAAGAAGTGTTAGTGGGTTGGCATATAGTTTCTTCTTTGTTTAATGGCATATTAACCTTCATAGGTTATTTAATGCTGAAGCCATCCTTCTACAACAGTAGGGATGCTATTTAACCCATAGCTGGGAGGATAAAGGGGTTCATACCTTTCCCTAAAGTATTTGTCCGAAAGTGAACGTAATAGCGTGACTGGTGTTTGAACTCGCTTATTACGATTCCGTAGGCCTGCGCTTTAACCATTACACCATGAGGACACCCCCGATATATAATTGATCAGCATCAGCACATAAGAATTCTTACTTGGTTTGTAAAAATTCTATTGTATACGGAGTAGAACAACAAAAACACTTATGTATAAAACTATAATTTTTTTCTTGTTCTTTTTTAATAAATAAAGGTATGGGTCGTGTAAGAGCGAATCAGACATGGCTGAAATGCGCCCCCCACCACCACACACAGGGGTGACGGTACTGTTTTCTGTTAACTTTCTCTGCTTTTCGGCTTCATTCTGCCCGGGTCGAAATTCTTTCCTGGTTTATAAAATGTTCCGGACGCCCACACAATCCTTGTGACCACTCATCCCAACAACGCATCACGCGTTGACCCATCTTGTGTCTAACATACCAGCTACACAATCCAAGTGGCACTTCCACTTAGTCACACCAGCGTCCTGTTTACCTTCGGAAATAAGTGAACTTCCTGTTATACTACCCACGAAAAAAAAAACAAACACTCAACATTTCCGCTGGAGCATCGCCCTTTTTACCCAAGAAAATAGGTGCATATCCAGTCACGCCACACTCACAATTTATGCAGAAGACAAAGGAATCTTCCAGTCGCTCTCCAACACTTCCATGAAACAACATTAACCTATTACTCCAATCAATACTAGTATTGGGGCAATCATTACTGGATGGGTGAAAACAACAACAACAACAACAAAAAACAAAAACAATATCATATTGGTTCCAAGGGGTCTTCCCACTGAGGCAATACTTGTGTAGCAGGGCTGAGTTTATCATTTGGCTCCTGAGGAGCTATAAATAGGAAATTCCGTGGAGATCAAGCATTTTTTATGACGGTTTCGCATGAGTTTCGATTCGTGCTTATTTCCAACTATAAAAGGAGTTCATTTCAAATTTGGTTTGATGGGAAGTCGGAAAAATAAATTCTTATTTATCCAGTAACTGCAAACTTACGGGGAAGTCACTGTGAAAGCATCAAAATTAAACAGCAATGAGCGTGATTGCTAATTAGATAGGTGACCATTTCAGCAGCAGTATGTGCTGTAAACAATCTGAGCTCTGAGAGCCGTATCTAAGCCAAAGCTTAGTAAATAACAACTTTCAACGAGAACCAAACCCATTAACAATGGCCAGCGAGATAAATTAGATAAACGTACAAACCAACGAAGACAGATGTCTACTCCGTTGACAAGTAGGACTATGAACAAATCGCGACCAGGCTCCCATATTCAATGATAGTCGAAGAAAATACCCGGCTTGTTTTATTTAACGCTCTATGTCGAGCTATGTGGGATTCTTAATTTATGTCACACGGTTTGTACTCAACAAACTGTGCATTGGTCCTGTGACTAATTATATCTTGCTTTTCAGACTCAGGGCTGGTTTACCAAAATCGCTCCTGTTTTATTGTGAATGTAATCAGAACGACTTAACTGTTAGCCATAGTTGAATGCTAAGTGGTGCCTTCAATAAGTTTCCAGACTTTTTTGTACAGGCATTTAAAATTGTCGTAGACTCTTGGAAATTCAGTATCTTATAGCTATACATCTTATGAGATGACTGACCAATTTTTATGATTTCAGATTCAAATGAACAGCTACAGCAGCAATTGGAATACACCCTACTAAAGCCTGATTGTCACAGCTGGTGAATTTCAAAAATCCAATCTGGATGTGAGGACACTTTAGAAGAACGATATGCAATAAAATTGTGTATTAAACTTGGAAAAAATGCCACAGAAACGTATGGAATGCTTCAGACTGCTTTTTGACCATCTTGCATGAATCGAGCATCAGTTTTTGAGTGGCATAAGAGATTCGAGGAAGGCACGGAGTCTGTAAGGGATGATGAGAGGTGTGGGAGGAGTAAGAAAGTCAATACACCAGAGTTGATTGGCCAAACGGTTTGGGTTAGGGTTACTATGTTGAGGTTTTAAGGGAGTTCAGGGAGAGACTCCGTCGAAAGAGGCCAGCACTCTTCAAATCGGCTCAGTGGCATTTCCAGCAGGATAATGCCCCAGTCCACAGCTCCATCCTTGTCACAGACTATTTGACCAAGATGGGCATCAAGACAGTTCCTCAGCCTCCCTACAGTCCAGACCATGCTCCCTGTGACTTATGATTATTCCCTAAGCTCAGAGGCTGTCATTATGAGAGAATTGAGGAGATAAAAGAGGCTGTGACGAAGGTCATTGACACGCTCACACAAGAGGATTTCCTTGGGGCCTTCCAGAAGTTGTTGGAACGGTACAACAAGTGCATTGCAACCGGAGGATATTACTTCGAAGGGGACTAGAGTTTCATGTGTGTACTATCAATAAAAGTACCCATACGAAAAAAGTCTGGAAACTTATTTAATGATCCTCGTATTTTGAGTGAGCGAAAAAAATTTTTTTTTATATAATTAATCAAAATTTGAGCTTATAAAATTAGTTTGTTTTAGTATGGCAATCATGACAGTCGATCTTTAGAACAACTTCTTTATATTTGTTGCCTTCCTAATTCGTTTATCAGAATCAATTATTCTCTAAGTCTTCACACCGTGAAAATCGCGGGGTTTTTTGTGGCGTAGTGGCTAACGTACTGGACTGCGACATCATAGTATGTGAGTTCGAACTACAGTCACGATATTACATTCGCTTTCAGACTAGTACCCTTAATAAAAATATGAATCCCATTATCCTCCCAGGCTATGTGTTGAATTGTACCTCTGCTGTTTGGCATTGAATAAACCACAAAAACCACAAATATTAAATGAAACCAAATAAAACCGTGAAATGCAAGGCATTTATTTAGTACACTTAATTAGAGTAAAATAATTGAGTAAATTTTTTGAGAACTAGTAAAACTGAGTACATTTGTTGAGAGGTAATAAAATAGAGTACATTTGTTAAGCGGTCGAAAAATAGTCAAATAGGATTCTTGAGAGTTTGTAAAATAACTGCATATATTTGTCGAGAGGTTGTAAAATAATTGAGTTCGATTAATGTGAGGTCGTGAAAAAATTGAGTACCTTTGACTCGAAATCATAATTTAAATGCTGCATGACTTATTATAGCTCAGTAGTCTTGAAAGATATTGCTAGTCAGTTTGTCCCCAAAAAGTTAACATACAACGGCAAATGATCACTTCGCATAGTGTAATGGTTAGTGAAGTAGGGTAGTAGACTCATTGATAATGAATTCGATTCTTTTTAAGAGCCTTATATTTTTCGTCTTGTAATAAACAAAGCTAAGCTTAGCAAATGACTAGCCTACAACGGCAAATGTGTTGAACAAGCATAAATATATTTACCAAGCCTTCCACTCGTGAAGAATGTGATGCAGAGTTTTCCCTCTTCTGGACCGGTTTTCATATCAAGACCAAAGAAATCAGTCTGCCCTACTATTTATCCATTGTTGGAGGTAGAATAGTTAGATGCATTCTTTTCCCAAAGGTATTAACGCTATGGGAAATGCAAGTTCATCAAGAAAGTGAACTCAAGGCGCTGTGCCCATTCTCTAAGATAATAACCATTGTATCACAAGCGCCCCACCCTCTCTCTCTCTCCCTTTATCTACCTATCTATCTATATAGTCTGAAGCTATAGTATCTAAAATCAGTGTGTGGTAATTGTTAAGTTAGTGATAGTAAGGGCCAAATCAGAACTTTTTGACCAAACATTATCATCTATATAAATGAAGTTTGAGTTTGTTCGAGTATCACAGGCAAACAGAATGTCTCGGAGATCTTATTTGTTTACTCACAAGGACTCTAACTTTATCTCTTACTCTGCTTTTGTAAAGTGGTCACCCAATTAAATATCAAGCAGACTCATTGCTGCTTAATTTCATGACAACCATAAGTCTAAATTTTGACATCTTTTTTACATAACCTTATCTTACCTGTCTTCGGGCGAGTAAATTTAATTTAGATAATATCTATTTGGTCCCAGGGGACCTTGCCCCAAGCAACAACTGCTTCCTCGCTTAAAAGGGGCAAAGGCCGGGTTTATTACCTAGCGTCTTAGGTCCCAGTCAAAGGGAAAACCAATGGGACCAAGCATTTTTTGAAATACCCACGATTGAGTTTTGATCCGTATTTGCTCCCCGTTTCACTATAAAATGACTTCATGTCAGTTACGACTTGGTGGGAAGTTGAAATAAATTCATTTTTTTATATGACTAGCAGTATGTTGGTTGCTCACAAGTAAACAGAGAAAATTATTTGGGTGGTTATTTTATTTAGTATCATATCAATCCCTGTATAATATTTAATGCTGAATATTGTTTGTATAAAGGATTTGATGTGTTCAATAAACTGGTAGAAATAATTTTCATTAACTGCTTCTCTCGATGCAGTTGACCGTTATCTGCCACCTTTTAGCACCATTAAAAAATGTTTGAGTATTTGTTTGCCATAAAAGCAATTTGTAGAATATGGTCGTGGCTTTATTATATAGGTGCTAGGGTTTGACATGATCTACCGATTGATCAGATTCGACCTCTCCATCTACACGTGAATGGTTGAAGATCTTGTACTGCTCAACAACAAGGATATCATCCTCAGGAATGACGGATTCGCCAAAGACAGCTAACAGGTGGACCCATTCGGTAAGGAGTTCTTATTCTTAGGTAGAAATGTAATCGGTGTATCATTGAGAATATGAGTCCTATATTTTTACAAAAGATGGAAGATCAAGAAATATCGTGTACTAAAAGTGTTCTATACCCTACCTATGAACATTAATGGGTATGTCCCATTACTCATAAATACGTTGTACACTATTGCGAGGAAGTGAAAATATCTCAACTACCTTTGACGGTGGTGTTTCACTTGGTCGAGGCTGCCTAACATGGGTGCCGGGGAAGCCCAAAATTCACGTCACGAGACCGACCCCCCTCGAGTGTTATATTGTCATCTACAGCATCCTAACGACACAATAATAAAGGCACAGGAAGACTTCTTTAGAAAAATATTTGTACCTCTCACTTTATTTGTAAGGGTTCGAAAGGGTTGTGTGGGGTTTTACTGTGAGAGGGAGCTGGAGACCGAACAGAAACTGCAATATTTTGACCCCCACTCTTATGGCCGTCAACGTTGTGTCTTTCTCGTTCTCCAGGGCTGTTCAACCGGAGGCCCAGAGGCCCACTCTGTTGGGTGATGGCTTTCTTTACTGCATCTTATCAGCAACTTCCCTGGACCCCAACTCATCAGAGCCCCAAGGCCCCTTCGGCCTGATGTGGCTTTCCTTACCACATCTCGTCAAAACTCCGTCCGATCTCTAACTGCAACCAACTGCAACTCATCAGGGGCTCCAAGAGCCCCTTCGGCCTGATGTGGCTTTCCCTACCACATCTCGTATATCTCCGGCTCCTACTCTAACTGGAACTCTCTGATTTCTGTCTTGACTGAGTCATATAATAGTTCAACGTCCACTCAGTCGCCTAATCGATTTTTGAAATCGCATATTTGATCGTCATCAAGCGGAAATAACTGTCATGCAGTTCACAGGTCAATCTCTTCCGGTGCATCAGTCTATGAGTGTACCATGGGAATTTTTTTTAGCCCGTCCCATTTCATCAGCCAATTTCCGCCCATGCGATTTCCTCTCATAACTGCCATTAGAATGTGTCACCCCCTTCCGGTGCATCACCTTGGAATGGCATTTTTGGCCGGGTCGAAGGTCAAAATATAACACGAGCCTCAGAGAGCCGTGCCCCCGGGCACTAACCCTCCTCAGAGGCGCAAGGTTTATCGCCAGGCGCTTGAGGCGCCCTATTTTAGCGAAATGTCGACGGGGCCCGAGGCATTTTTGGAGCCGCCAGGGTTACCTGGGCTAAAGCCCTGTACAGACCCATCTTAAAAAGACTTTGTGCCGTACTCGTCCGTTTGGTGAGGCGTGCAACAAATAGTGAAAATATACTAAGTAGTCACCATTAGCAGCAGTTACCTTCTTTATGCTGCTTGCAAGTATTGTATTTTGTTAATGTTATAAAGATTTCCATTTCATTTCCAGCCTCCGATTTGGTTATTTTTTATTTAGTAATATTTTTGTCGGGTTACAATAAAAAGGTTCTCAGATGATTAAGATATTTTTTCGTTAAAAACTCTTTTTGTTGTATACTTACGTAAGCATGTATGTAATAAGTTTTTCCACCAAAACTGTAAAGTGATCTAATAAGAGAGGACACAAAAAGAACTCTGCTAACAGTGGAGAGTTTAACAAAATACAGGAGGGAGAAGAGATGAGGGTGGATATATATGCTTGAATAATATTATTCTGCAAATAATGAGTTGTGTGAAATAATTTTTGTATCTTTCTAAAAAATATGTGTTGGTTGGTTGGTTATTTTACTGTGTATCAACCCTTTTCGAATTTTGTCATTTTGATAAGTTTTAAACCCTTCAGTTTAGTATAAGTATAGTTATTTTGTTTACAGTTAAATGCCAAAACAGTTCTATTTCAAGCAATTCAGTTTAGCATAAGTGCACAGTTTAAAGAACAAAAACAGTTCAATTTCAAACTACTCAGTTTAGTCAACAAAGGTGAATGGTTCTAAGTATTTCTATATATCATGAACAATTCAATTGAACATTAGTCATTTATTTACACACAGTTAAATGTAAAAACAATTCAGTTTAGTATAGGTACGCAATTTAAATGTCAAAGCAGTTCTATTTCAAACAATTCAGTTTAGCATAAGTGCACAGTTTAGTTCTATTTAACCCATAGATAGGACCCTATCAGGTGCTACCATTCCGAGTCAGAGTGGTAGCACCTGATAGGGTGAAACTGGGAGCGATGGCAATAAAGGGGTACTTCACATTCCCCAAAGCTCCAGTTTCACATGAACCTCACCATCAAACGGTTTAGTGTCATATAAGGACACTCGTTGGAGGAGTCTTACTCCTCTGCAGAGAAGAAGTCGGTATATTCTACAGCCCTGCTAAGCAGGTATTTTCTGGGGGAAGAGCCTTCCCCATCCGCACCTGGAACCAGATAGATCATTATTAAATACATTAAAGAAACAGAAAAAAGATGACTACGCTTATTTTTTTTTTTATTTACTTCATAGATATTTTTCTGGTTAGGGTTGAGCTTTTTCGTGCTTTTATGATTTCAGCTTTTTAATCGTCTGATTGGAATTAAAATTAAACAACAAGCATTCCTTTTCGTACAAAACAAACCCTACTCCCTGCATTAGACTGACTTTGTAAAGAGGAGATAACTCCACTCGATTTGATTTGATCTTTTGTATCGAATTTAGATTCCAAAAACACAATGGAAAATCGGATTATTGAGTTTCTCTTTTATCGAATGACATTTCTAATCTTCACAAGTCTTTACTTGTAATCAACACAAAATAAAGAGAGAAAATAAAACAAAGCAAAACCAAAAACATTAAGACTCCCACCCCAAAGAAAACAGGCCAGGCAATACTTTAATTTTAATATAAATTTTTCTTTTCAATGCCATATTTTTATTTACTAACTTCTACTTAGTTTGACACGAGTCCTGTGGTATGCGACACCCAGTCAGTATCTAACCCGCTATGAATGTTCTGCTTAATTTATTTTAACGGCATGTCACCCAGTCTAGGGTTATTTTATTCATAGATGTTAGGAAATCGCGTTCATTGCATGTTTATATTTATATTATTTTGTGGTGTTATTTCACGAAAGTTTTTTTTGCACACAGTCCAATCGAATATGGATAATTTTAAGCAGATCTATTGAACCCATAGACGGGACCCTAACGTAGGAATAATGACAATGAAGGTGCACTCCATACTCCTCAGATCTGCAAAAGTGGAGCTTCATCATCAGCGACAGCTGAGGGTTACACCCAGGACACCGTTTTTTTTTTTGTTTTTTTTTTGAAGGGGTGTCTTACCAGAAGTCAGAATAATTTAAGCTCTGCCAACCTGGTTTATGAATGTTCTGCTGGCCTAGTTTCCTAACCATTAGATTATGAGATGCCTCTAGTTATTGCCTAAACTTCACAAAGTCTGTTAACACCACCCTGAGATCGTTTATAGTTCATGTTGTAATTAAGTGATTACTTATCTAAAAACTGAACCAACTCATCACTGCTTAACTTCACTGATCTGACGACAACCCGTGCTTTCAGAGTGACTAAACCGTAAGTTTTTTAAACTAAAAACCCAGCTAAGATTTAGAGCGCGCCACAAGAATATGGGTAACTAGCGAAGACAGAACTCATTCGCCAATAGTAGCGATTGATCTCCAAGACTAACTTGTTAACCATTACACTACGATGAAATACCCAGGTTATCGCTATATTGATTTATTTGCTAATCTTAGCATAGGTTGACACAGTGAACACCCTATACTTGATTTAACTCATGACACTAACAAACTATCACACTATGATAGGCTCATTCAAGGTATGATGTTCCACATGAATGAATATCATATCATATTTACCAACCCCTCCGCTCAGGCAGGATATGACACAAGGTCAATTTTTTAAGCGGAGTTTAACAGGTTTGAATTCAGAGTTTTACTTCTCCTAGACTAGTTGCCTCACCAAGGCGGAAGAGCTCAGTCTGCCCTACTATTTACCCATAGCTGGAGGGAGAATAATTGGATTCATACCTTTCCCAAGGGTATTAGCGCTATGTGAAATGCAATCAGTCCCGTCCAAGATTTGAACTCGTGTCACCGTGAATGAATATCATATTGGCGATTGATTGTTGGTTGATTGCTTTTAACGGTATGTCAACCTGCCTGGAGATATTTATGAAAGACGGTTAGATAGTTGCCTTCATTGTTCCTTTATATTTGATAATAGTGATTTGGTCGGACACATATGGTTTCTTGTCCAGTCGGCTGGGGCTGTAGAATGCACCGACTGCTTCTCTGCAGAGGGGTAAGAACCCCCCAACGAGTGTCCTGGATATGACACTAAACAATCTGATGGTGAGGTTCCAGCAGTGCTGGAGCTTTGGGGAATGTGGAGTACCCCTTCATTGCCATCGCTCCCAGGTCCACTCTGGCCCGGAGTGGTAGCACCTGATAAGGGTCCTATCTATGTGTTAAATAGAACTAAACTGTGCTTCTTTCACTATACCGATTTCTGTATTTAAACTGCGTATTTATGCTAAACTGAATTGTTTAAAATAGAACTGTTTTGACATTGGAACTGCGTACTATTGCTGAACTGAATTGCTCGAAATAGAACTGTTTTTAACATCTAAACTGTGTACTTATGCTGAACTGAATTATCTGACATAAAACTATTTGACATTTAACTCTGTGTATTGCCCAGTCGGCTGGGGCAGTTGAATACACCGACTGCTTCTCTGCAGAGGGGTAAGACCCCCCACCAATGAGTGTCCTGGATATGACACTAAACAATCTGATGGTGAGGTTCCAGCAGTGTTGGAGCTTTGGGGAACGTGGAGTACCCCTTCATTGCCATCGCTCCCAGGTCCAATCTGGCCCGGAGTGGTAGCACCTGATAGGGCCCTATCTATAGGTTAAATAGAACTAACAGTATACTTATGCTAAAATGAATTGTTTGAGTAAACTGAATAGCTTGAAATAGAAATGATTTTGACAATTAAACCGTACTTACATTTAAACTGCGTGCTTATGCTTAACTGAATTATCTGAAATGGAATTGTTTTTCGACATTAAAACTGTATTTACACTTGACTGAATTGTTACATATAACTGCTTGAATAGTTTGAAATGGAAATGTTTTTGACAATTAAACTGTGTACTTATGCTAAACTGAATTGTTTTAAATAAAACAGATTATTTACATAAAAATGGATTTGGCGTTAAATAACCTACAATGGTAGATATGCCATAAAACTCAACCAACCAACATATGGTTTCAATTAACTAAGAATAAACCTAAATAAACAACTATAGCTTCAAGTAACTATTCTTAATACAAATAATTCACAGCTATATGACTTCAAGTATTCCTAAGGAATAAGAATGACATTGAAATAGATCTATTTCACCAATTGACCTTAACAAGTATCATCACACTGGATCACAGTGAACCTGCGATTAATGACAATCCCTATATCGCCATAACTGTTGCCTCACCATCAAAGGTAGGAGAGTTTAATTCTGTAGACACTTTTTTTGCGGAGGGGGTAAATTAGGGTTAAACCTCTTCAGGGAATACAGCATTGACTAGGCAGACTTCACCGTCGATTCGTAGTTGACAAATTCAGTGGTCACCGACCTGTGTTTGTACGAAGGGGTCACGAAAATCCTTTTCGACTCAAAATGATTAGATGAATATATGGGATTGATCAATTGATTGATTTCAACGGTATGTCAACCCATCTAGGGTTATTTTATGCCAAGAGATCAGTGAATTGCCTACATTTTATGTTCGTGTTTTCATTTTTTTTTTTGTAGTTTTTATGAAATCTTTTGCACACGGTTCTATCAAATACGAATAATTTTTTAACAGATCTATTTGACCCACATATGGACCTCTACAGATACTACCACTCCGGGTCAGAGTGATAGTAATAGTAATGAAAGTGTACTCCACACTCATTTGGACTGACTTGTCTAGATACAGTTCAGTCTGGACATATGGATATAAATGACTGTATAATATGTAGTGCACAAGTTTGTTGTTTGTTTTTTTTCTAAATTTCAAATTAAAAGTATATATAACTTCAGTCACAATATTTTTTTATCACACATCATATTTTATATTTCTTTAAATCATTTTAGGAAATTTATTCTGAATTTCCTCTTCGTGGGGCTAAGAATTCGCTGTCTCCCCTGCAGAGAGATAAGACCTCCCCCCGCTCCCCCCCAAAAGTGGCCTGGTATCAAAGTAAACTGCATCTGATAATAATACTTCATTTCTAAAGCTCTGGGAGTATGAAGTGCACTTTAATTGCCATTACTCCCATATCCACTCTGAACTGGAGTGCTAGTACCTGTTAGAATCCCATCTGTAGGTCAAGTAGATCTGCTAAAAGCATTCTGGTCCAATCGGCAGGGGCTGTAGAATACACCGACTGCACCTCTGCAGAGGAGTAAGACCCCCCCACCTAAACGAGTGTCCTAGATATAACAATAAAAAATCTGATGGTGAGGTTACAGTAATGCTGGAGCTACGGGGAATGCAGAGTACCCTTTCATTGCCATCGCTCCCCGGTCCACTCTCGGCCGGAGTGGTAGCATCTGATAGGGTCTTATCTATGGGTCAAATAGAACTAAAATGCATACTTATACTAAACTGAATAACTTGAAATAGAACTTTTTTTTATATTTAAACTGCATACCTATGCTAATCTAAATTTTTTGAAATAGAACTGTTTTTGACATTTAACTGTGTGTGGACAAAAACTATACTCATGCTTAACTGAATTGTTTGAATTAGAACTGTTTGACTAAAATGAATAGCTTGAAATAGAAATGCCTTTGAGAATTAAACTGCGGACTTCTGCTAAACTGAATTGTTTGAAATGAATCTGTTTTTGTATGCTAAACTGAATTGCTTGAAATGGAACTGTTTTCGACATTGAAACTGTACTTACGCTAAATTGAATTGTTTGAAATAGAACTATTTATTTCTATAAAAATGGATTTGGCATTAAATAACTTACAAAGGTTGATATGCCATAAAACCCAACCAACCAACCAACTAAAAACATTAATAGGACAGTGAAAAAAATACCCTTAAGAAACAACACACAAAATGTAAATATGAGTATGCTTCTTGGCATAAATTAAAGTAGACGGGTTGACGTGCCGTTAAAATCAATAAAAAAGAACTATATGCCAGTCTCAGCAAACCTTACGATAATAAAATACACAAACACGAATGAACAGAGATTGACTGGAAATAGTGGAGCATTTTATTTCAATAGTTATCGGTCGACAACAGATAAGTCATTCCGTAGAGTCACTTTGAAATAAGTCGTCAAAATGAATTACATCTTGACAGGAAAAAGAGATTTTTCCCTTGGCCCCTTCGCCATGATACACGGCTTTTTAACGGCATCCAATATGATCGATGTGTCGGCAGGGCAAAAGCACCGTACAGCCACAATTCGCTATCGAATATCAACATTATGTAAAAGAAGCAGACCTCTTAGCCTGTAACGACTTTAATATATCCGACCATGTCCAGTATTTCCTCAAAAATCAGGCGAGTTAACATAAACGAACGATAGACAGCTCAGCGGGGCACTAAGGCTTATAAACGGAAAGTCTCCTCTCTTTCGCTTAATATTAGTTTTCTCCCCCATCCCACCCTCACACTGTCGCATTTCCTTTTGGTCCTTCTCCTCTCAATTTTGTTTTGCTTTTCGGTATTATAACTCCTGGGGTGATTTGTTCACCGACTTAGTTGCTGTCTACAAACAGTTGCAGACGTATCTCTGTTGGAGAGAAAGGCCATAAACCGCTTTTCACAATATACTTGTCGGATACTTTTACGATAGCAGACCTACCGTTTACGCTTTTCAACCAGTTAACTCACAGTCATCCTTATCCATTTTATATGTTCTTATGAGTCATCAATAAAACGAGGTACTCTTCACATAGGACACCGGTACACGACGGTGTAGTGTCGGGCTCTCGAACAAACCAGTAGGACAATTTACTGTTATCTCCGATTTCTTCCTATAAACAGCTAAAGTTGCGTACATTAACTTTGCAACGGCTTCTTATCTCCTTCTCTTCTGGTTGTTCGTCTTGGGTTTATTTTATTTATTTCATTTTTTTTTTTTTTTTTTTTTACTGACGGGGTTCGGGTCAGTTTTCATTGATGGTCTCTCATCAATAAAGAAAGCTGTTTTTGTCGTCATTGTTTCGCGGTTTGAACGTCTTCGGTGGCCATTGAGGATTGAGAAATTTTCTTTTTGAACTCAACGGTTTTTGCGGGTAGTATTTAGTCGGAGAATTATTTTAGCTAGTTCTTTCACGGGATAAAAGTTTCAGTATCTAAACTGGAGGAGTTATAATAAATGTATGTATTCACCCAACCTTTCGCCCAAGTGGGGTGTGACACAAGGTCAGATTTTAAGTAGAATTTATCAGGTTTGAATTGTGAGTTTCCCTTCTCTCAGACTGGTTGCTATACTAAGGTTAAAGAGCCCAGAGTGCCTTATTTATCCCTAGCTGAAGGGAGAATAGTTGGATTCATACCTTCCCCAAATGTATTAGCGCATCCTTGTCCAATATTTGAACTCGATTCGCCGTGTCTATTTCATCTGATAACCATTACACCACGAGCGCCTCCTTGTGATAAATTTAACCGCATAATAGATATCATGGCGAATGTAAATAGTGTCAGTTCAGCGATTATTTCGATAGTTTTTGAATCGACTTTAACGTTTATTCATACGGGGCACAAATATTTTTTGGACGATTTTGCAGAGTAAGAATATAGTTGCAGGCGAGTAAGGATAGGCCTTATGGAAATGTCGTCGTCTTTTGGTATAAAAACTCTTGTTAAGCGAAAAGAGTGAAAAGTAATACAACAATGGAGATGAGAAGGAGAAGTGGTTGAGAAAAACAAAGAAAAATTCTATTCTCGGCCGATGTACAGAGTGTACTTTGTTGTCAGTGTAAATCTTAGACATTAGAGCTTATATTCATATAAATTCACAATCAATTGTGGTATCATAAAATTACGTAGTTAAACAACATACCGTAGTTGTCTGACTGGCTGCCTGAGTGCTGTGACATTGAAGTTAGTGTTTACTGTTAGTACATCAGCTGTTGCAAACGACATATGTAAGAGCGTTAATACATTACTTCATTTGTATTACGGTTTAATTATTTAAAATCAAATTCTATGCTAATTCATTAAATATGTTCACCAAACATGAGTTTAAGTTGGAAATGTTATCTGCTCTCTGCAGCAGTAACAGTAAGTCGTGTATATCGATTGTTAGGAGTCCTGTTCAAATTGCTGACCTCTCTGTGGTCAAGTTTTGGGTTTTAGCCGTGCCGTACAAGTCAAGCTCTAGTTTTGCCGAGATTTTTCCAGGTTTAAAAGCTCGACTTATACGCCACAAGTTACGGAAATAACGGTTCTGTAAAAGCAAGATGACATAGCTGTCTAGGTTTGTCTGCAGACTTTAAAAATGTCCTTCAAATATTTATACATTGATATATAGGGTGTCTCAATATACATTGGACCCATGTGACTGCTAATAGCTCTACTACTAATAATAATGTTGTGTTTTTCAAATATCTATGTATTGATATATATGGTGTCTCAATATATATGGGACCCATGGGGCTGCTAATAACTCTACTACTAATAGTAATGTTGTGTTCTTCCAATATATATGCATTGATATATAGGGTGTCTCAATATATATCGGACCCATGTGACTGCTAATAACTCTACTAATAATAATGTGTTCTTTTTTGTTTCAGATTTGAAAACTGTATACTATAATAACTATTAATTCTTGATTGCGATGCTTTGAACAAGAGAGGAAAAATATTTTGCTTACTGGTTATTTGGAAACAAAATCATTCAAAACTGTCTTAAAATTGATGCAACCCACTAATATACTAATGATTTATTACTGAGACAAGAAACTCAAAAAATGATTGCATATCCTGGAAGCTGATATAACAATTTAAAAAAACAACAACATCGTTTTGATGTCTCTAGCTGAAAGGATGCATCTTTTACAGGACATGTTCCAAATGACTGCCAATGTCTCAGTAATAAATCATTATCATATTGATAGTTGCTTCTATTTTGAGACACCCTGTACGACTATTTACTATGAAATATTCATCGCAAAGAAAAACGTTAATTGAGCTTATATCAATATCCTGTATTCTTTTTTACAAAATGAATATTACCCCCGATAAAAATAATGGAATTAGTAAGCTTAGAGGCTGTTCTCTTTGGGTTTTTTTGTTTGTTTGTTACAGTAAATAAACTAATAACAGATACGATGCAAAATACTTTTTTCTTTCAAAATTGTATCCACCTATACGATTTGAGAAGCCAAGGAGGATCCAAAACAGTACACATCATTTTTTAAGTTTTAACTAGATTTTTACCCATATTTTAATTGCTTGTTTACACTTCTTACTTCTAATATAGACAAGAAAGTTATGAGTGATTTTATTTTTCCTGTTGGCACATCTGATTGAAAATCAACTGATTTATGTTGACCTTGATCACATGTGTAAATATAAAGTGCATACTTGCTTCCCAGAACTCATGTTCATCTTCATAATCTTTGATTATTACCTCACTTTAATCGGGGCTTCGAATACGTCAACTGTAGAGAGGTAAGCCTCCCCCCAAAGTTGGGTTCTAGGTATGGTACTAAACTAAATCTAAAGGTGAGGCTGGAGACCTGAAGAGTGTTGAGTACCGATCCATTGCCATTACTTCCAGGTCCACTATGACCTGGAGTGGTAATACCTATTAGTTTTCTATCAATAGGTGAAACAGACCGGCTTTAAACTTTTTCGAATTCAACAGGACAGTGTGGAAAAAGAAACCTATTAAGAAATAGCTACACAGAATATATAAATATGTACGTACAATGAACGTGATTACCTAAACTCTATGCATAAAATAATCCTGGATAGGTTGATATGCCATTAGAACCTATTCCTTTTTTTAGGAAGTTGGATGTACGGCGGGAAACAGAACGGACAAACAAGCTGAAAGTTCTTGCTGTCGTATCTGACCAAGTCTCTATTATAACCAGGAGTACTGAAGAACAAAAACAACAAATTGGAAGAGAGAGATCATATATACATAAGGAAAATTTTCGTGGTCGCTTTTAGGCATTGTCTCGCCTTTATGACAGAATTAAGGTTTGCCGAGGCATGTCCGTCTTCAGTGAAGCCCAGAGGCCGAGAATGCCTGATATAGAGCAATCTCTCGGCTGCAAAAAACTAAAAAAAAAACAACAACAAAAAAAAAACGCTCTATTTCAAAAGAATGATCATCTCTCTCAGATTCTGTATTGTATTAACAAGTGTCAAGATTCGTTATCGTTGTGTGTCTGAACGTGTCATTTGGGAAAGCAACAACTCTGCATTATGTAAAGTGTGTGCGTCTATTGATTTGCGAAGGATTTGTCTGTAGAAAAAAAAAAAGGTGCGAGCTTATTGATTGAGAATAGTGTAGACTGTGATATATCTGGGGTAGATTTTCCACCCATGGCGCGTGACAGATCTTGTAACATCCGCAGTGATTTATCCTGTCTTGGCTCATTCGATTTAGTTTTCAATACTAACTCGAATCAACTAAAAACAAACAAATAAATAAATGATAACCAACGCGATTTTCTATTTAAATAAACAGTTCAATTTTGAATGTCATTAGACCATCCGTAGACCCGCTGATTTCCCGTAAGAACAATTGTTCTTGATTATATTGATATTTCTATTTGGGAAGGAATGAAGGATTCTTATTAGCATTTCATAGTTTGGCCGTTATATAGAAAACTTAGATCCGACCGGGGCAGTGAGGCTTAGAAAACGCTGACTATATCCCCTGTAGACGGGTAAGACCCCGCCCAAAAATAAATGTCCTGGGTATGACATTAAGCTGTATTTCATGGTGAGACTCCTGTTCTGAAAATAAACAGCAAGTTGAGTACACTTTCATTGCCATCACTCCAAGTCCTATCTGACTCAAAATGGTAGTACCTGTTCGCTCAAATAGATCTGTTTAAAAATTATTCGCATTTGATAGGAGTACTTCATCATCATCATCATGTCGTGCCGCCAGCACGGATATCCTTGACCATCTCTCGCCACTTTTCCCTATCGTTCATCGCCTCCGGCAGGTCTTCTAGGTTACATCCTGTGTCCTCACATACCTGCTGTATGTAAGTTCGGGCTGGTCGTCCTGCTTTTGCTCGGCCATATGTGGGGGTCCATAGTAGTACGTCACTTACGAGCTCGTCTTTGCTTCTCCAGCAGTGTCTGGCTCGTCTGACCTGTATAGTTTTCGTGATGGGAGGCAGGTGGCTGTACAGTTGGCGTCTCGTGGGGTGTTGTCGCCAGGACTTGTTCAGTATTGCTCTCAACATTCTTGTGTAGTTGCCGTCAAGTTTCTTCTCCAGCCGTTTGGTTAGCGTCCATGTAGTGCATCCATATAGCAGTATCGATACAACCGCTGCCTGGAAGAAACTGCGCTTCATTTCATCTGTCAGGTCTGATTTCCATATTATTGAGAGCCTATCTATAGCCGTCCATCATATAAATGTATATCATTTTATTAAGAATTCTTACTTGAAGCTGAAATTATTTACTAAGTATCATCATTAGTTACTAGAACCCATATAAATGTGTGGAAACAAATGACTGTTCTCAAAGAGAAATAATTAATTTATTGAAACCATATAGTACTAGATAGGTTTGGTTTCTTTGTTTAATGGCATATCAACTCGTTTTAGGTTATTTAATGCCAAAGCCATTCTCCTAGAAGAACAGTAGTGGTACTATTTAACCCATAGCTGGGAGGATAAGGGGGTTCATACCTTTTTTGCCCGGAAGTGAACGTAATAGCGCGACTAGAGTACGAACTCGCGTACTACTCGCTTTAACCATTACACCACGAGGACACCCCCGTACTAGATAGGATATCTTGAAGCCATACAACAAATAATTTCTATTTGACAGGAATACTTGATATCATAACTATTCGCAAAAAACTCTCAAGAAACAACTATATAGAAAATGTAAATATAAATGTATAATGATCTCCCTGATCCTCTCTCGCCACCCGTCTCTATCGTCCATCGCTCCCAGGAGGTTCTCCAGGCTACATTCTACATCGGCACAGAGCTGTTATATATAGGTTTTAGCTGGTCGTCCTCCCTTTGCTTGTCCATGTGAAGGGGTCCACAGGAGTAAATCGCTTATGAGTTCGTCCTTACTTCTCCAGCATGTCTGGTTCGTCTAACTTGGATAGTTTTTGTGATGGGTGGTCGGTGGCCGTACAGCTGCTGTTTTGTGTAATGTTGACTCCAGGACTTGTTCAATACACCTCGCAGCATTCTTGTGTAATTTCTGTCAAGCTTTTTCACCATACGTTTTGTTAGCGTCTATATGGTGCATCTATATAGCAGTATCGACACGAAGACGCAAGATTTAAACCCTCCCCAATATACCTTAGAAAACCAGCTGTAATCTGCTTTAAAATTAACCTTGTGTCACACGCTGGACATGACAGAGGGGGTGGGTAAATGCATACAACTCGGAACCCAAGGATTTCACGGATCGTCTTGTAAAAAACGGGAATCATACCATGGATTGACTTAAGTTAGAAAAGTCTTAAAAGTTTGACATGAAAATCTGATATTTAGAAAAAAAATTCTTCGACATTATTGTATGCATTGAAGCATTTCGATAAGCAAAGCCATTCGTTTCCTTTTTTGAATAAAGTTAACTTTAGACCGAGGCATTAAATGAATTTTTCAGAGGCTTTTTTTAATTTAAAAAAAAAAAATTAACATTTTTTAAAAGAATTCGCTGCATTTACTTTGTGCTTTAAAAATTCATCGTGCTCTCTATTTGTGATACGAGCTGCTAAAAGTAATGAGAGTTTTGCCCGGGGATCATGATAGATAATTTGCATATGCAATCGGAGAGGAAAAAAAAGAACAGAACTAGAAAGACAAGAAAAAAAAAAAAAGGAAGGGGAAGACTGGGTGGATTGCTGGAATCTTAAACTTCTAACAAAAGGATAAATACCGTGATTCGTGACCGACAGTTTGCCAGATTTAAAATAGCGAATCGTTTTCATTAAGGCGATATGAATGAGCGTTTTTCTTTTGCGCTATTACAATTTTTACTTTGCCGCAGAAATTATATTCGAATATTTTCAAATTTTACATCTCATGCGCATGCGTCTGCCCAGCCAACTTTGTTCACGCGTGCGACGCACACATATGAATATAAATATCTATTCATATAAGGGTATTCATTCATTTTCTCGCATGAAGGAAGAAAAAGAAAAAACCACACACAAAAAAGCATCTTAACAACAAAAAGAACTTTGAAAACTCGGAAGGAAATATACCCAAAAAAGTCTATAAACATCGCCAGAAGATATTGATTCATTTTAAAACGTTCTTAGAAATTTTTAAAAAAGTATTCTGTCCTTTTTTCGCGGTAATTCAACACACAGCCTCTTGTTTTTGTTGACTACCGACAGAAAATACCTTGTCGTGAATAAGCCATCAGCAAACATCCCCTAAGCTTTTAAATCTTCTAGATTCATCGTTTCAAGTCTCTACGCCTTCTATCTGACTTGCGGCGCATTTTAAAACGCGTCTTAATTTAAGCTTTCATTGATGGATCAACTAATAAAAAAGAAAAAAAGGCAAGAAATACTGAGGCATTTCGGGAGACAACGAAAACTGAACAGAAGCTTAAAACTGTACCCACTTTAATATCCACTGCTAACCCAAAATAACTTTGACAAGATTTTTTTTCTCTACGTGATTATTTTACAAAGAAAATAAACTATTTAAATGACTTTCCCTTTTTCTTTCCTAATACTGATCAGTGACTCTCTCCTAAAATCATGGTTAAGGCCATTATTCATTACTAAGTTGTGAAAGTATATATATATATATATATATACACACACAAACACGAGGGTCATTCAAAAAGTTCTAAGCCTTTTTCAAAAAGAAGAGCCTTCGCTGAACATTTTTGTTCTGATATCACTCAATCAATTATAAAACTAGAAAAACTAATTCAGATTTCAGATTTAATATCATGCAAGTGAGGCTCAAGCAAAAGTGGCGGGTGTACATCGAATCTAAAATCTTGGTATAGCTTAGAACTTTTTGAGTGACCTGAATATATTTGTGTGTGTGTGTGGGGGGGGGAAATAAAATAAGTCTAAGGTGCTCATGCCCCAAGGAAATTGATTCATTGTCTAAAAGCATTACAAGTATATTGTTCTTGCAATAATTTCGCTATTGTTTGCTGTTTTTGGTCACATATGTTTAGGCACGCAGGTATATATATATAAGATTAATAATATAGTTTTTGTGATACTTTTTTTTAAAGAAGTGCTTACTATCTGTGAAAGAACATCTGTAGATTTAAGTGAGCGTAGACACTTGGATGATGATCGCATAGGCCAGGAACCTAGATCTCTCCCTCCTCACTCTTTCTCTCTCTCATATATATATATATATATATATATATATATATATATGCGTGTGTGTGTGTGTTAAAGTTAAGGTACTCACTTCATTCTTTAATTTTAAGTTCATACCTACTAATCTCAAGTTTATTCACTGTATTGGTGTAATATCTATGGTTACAAGGTCTGCTAAAACAACCCTCACTGAAATTGCCATCGTATTATTCATAATTTGAAATATCATGCTGTTTCTTACGCTCTGGCATGCAAAGAATGCAGAGTATGGTTCGCAGCTTGCACACCTGGTTGTGTGGGTGAATCTGATACCCACACATCAGGTAGGTAGATATGGTATGATGCTCACGCCAATATTCAGCGCTAATCAGTCACTCTTGTAAAATATATTCAGGATGAATATTAAATAATTCAGAATGAACAACTAGAAATTTGATTTGTCAATTTTATAAAGTTTTAAACATTCAGATTTTGAGAAAATTAAATCCAAGAAACTTTGCGGATAATTTGCTAAAGTAAAAAAAGGAAAATTTAGCCACTGACCTTGCAGAGAATATAGATCGAATTATTACACTTTAACAGGGGCATCTGGCGTTGCAAGTGTTAGTGCATATTATACCAGTAACACTATGCAGTAATATACAAATTTGACTCGGGTTACAAATAGGATTATTGTGTTTTTATTGATGTAAAATCTTAAACATCTTTGTTTGCTTGTTCAGTTTAGAGCTTTCAAATAAACAGTACTGTTGGTTTTGCCCTATTGTGCCAAGATGACGATTTTGGTTGGTTAGTTCATGTTTTATGACATATCAACCCTTGTGGATTATTTAATGCCAAATTCTGTTTATATATATATATATATATATATATATATATATATATATATATATATATGTGTGTGTGTGTGTGTGTGTGTGTGTGTGTGTGTGATTAGTAAGCGAATAGTTTGTATGTAACTTTATTTTGAAATTAGTTGTTATAGCTCATTCGCTGGCACAATGCTTATAAATATCGCTAAGATTAATCCTATTTACCCAACCCCACCGCTCGGGCAGGATATGACACAAGGTCAATTTTTAAGCGGAGTTCAACAGTTTTGAATTTAGAGTTTTCCTTCTCCTAGACTAGTTGCCTCGCCAAGGCTGAAGAACCCAGTCTGTCCTACTTTTTACCCATAGCTGGAGGGAGAATAATTGGATTCATACCTTTCCCCAAGGGTATTAGTGCTATGTGAAATGCAATCAATCTCGTTCAGGATTTGATTTGAATCATTTCCTACGACGATAACCATTACACCACGGATACTCGCTATGATTAATAATTCTATTTAATATCAATCATTTGTTTGAACTCGGAAAATGGTTTCAAGTATTGCTATCTAGTACTAATAATTCTATTCATTAAATTTTCTTCAGTAGCATAATTTTCTCACAATTGTACGGTTTCAAATAATAATGATAATAATTTTTCGTAAATGAATGAACACTTCTCTTTGACCAATAGATGAGACAATAATTGAGAGTGGACCTGGTAGTAATGGCAATGAAATGGTACTCCACATTCCCTAAATCCCTAGGACGAAATCCTTTACCCAGAAGTTATTTTACAGTCAGGGCGGTAATATGAAAAAACAAGAGAATTTTCAATGTATAAAAAACCAACATCAAACTGATCATATAAAAATACAGGGTCTATAAGGTTCACTTTAATAGCGTTTATTGATTCCCCTTGTGATTTGTTGAGAGTCATGGAAAAACTGATTCTGACAGGAAACTAGAACGTTTTAATGTCAGATAGCAAGCCATTTGATATAGGAATAATTTTTGAGATGAAGCAGATACTTCCATTAAAATTTGCTGACATGATCGTAACTCGATTTTTATAGTAAATCTTGTGCCATTGCAAATTTTTGTTGGATTATGGTTATGCAGTAACATAACCTGTGCTCCGAACTTCAATAACAGATTATGTGAAGCAGTCCCCGTTGAGTCAAAGTTACTGAGAAATTCAGTTGCATAATTAAGAAGCTATTCCTGGGAATTGATAGGGTCAAATGATTTATAACATTTTTCTTCTCTGGGGCCAATCAATGTTTATTTCTTTTATTGAAACATTTTTCAATACTAAAATTGCTCGATTTGATATCAAACGATTTAAGATGGACTCGATTTTTCAAAATGTTCCCCACTCCCAAATTTCGCCCAGCTGACAGGGCTTAGAATAGCCAAACTGTATCTCCTGTTGTGAAGTAAGACTAGTGATGAGATTTAGCTGCTTTACACTGGTTCGTCAGAATTTGTTCTTGGAATTTCATTCATCCCGAGAACCAGTTGTTTGCTTAAATCTGGGGTTCTCAATCTCTTATTCATTCAGACATTTTTTTTTAAATAGGGAAAATAAGTCAAATTAATAATTTTACTTGACTGACTATATGTGGCAACCCAAAGATCAACCTTTGCGCTTATATTGGACCGACCAGTATGGTTTGCCGCTAGAGACTGCGTTAGTGAAAAAAACCTGTTCTTAGTGAGACCTTTAGTGAGGAAACATGTTCTGAAACGTACAACTAGGTAAGACCCCATTTTAAAAAAGGGTTGTCTTGAATATAAGACTCAATTGCATTAGATTGTGAGTTTCCATTTTGGAAACTTTTTTAATTACCTCTTCATTGGCATTACTCCCAGGTCCACTCTAGCCGGAGTGGTAGTATCTGTTAGACCCCCTCCATCTATGAGTCAAATAGATGAATTTGAAAATTATTTCTATTAGGTCGAAATACTTAAAACTATACAAATGTTTAAATTATTTGTGATTAGATGGATTACATATATAACTTAAAATTTAGAAATTATCCGTATACAGTAGAAATACTTGCATTATAGTTGTAAATTATTTGTATTAAGAATAATTATTTGAAGCTGTAATTATGAGCTACTTGAAACTATATCACTGTGTACAAATTAGCTGTATTCGATAGGATTATTTGATGCTATATAACTGTAGATATTTTGTAGGAAGAATTGTTTGTTCAAACAATAATTAATTTCTAAGGATGAATACCAGTTATTTGAAATCAAATAAATATTAGGATTAAATAGGAATACTTAAACCATACATCAATATGCCAGTTATTTGTATTAGATAGGAATGCTTGATAAAATATGTGAACAAAAATATCTTGAGAAACGAATACACAAAATTTTAAATGTAAACGATCTGGAGAGTTCATATATTTCTCGAGGGTATTAGTCCGAAAATGAACGTAACAATGTGACCGTAGTTCCAACTTACTCAATACGATATGTCCATCATGCTAGGCACAACGTCACGGAGACTTATATATGAGAGAGAGAGAGAGAGAGAGAGAGAGAGAGAGAGAGACGCATAGCGTGATGTGTAAATTGTAGCCATTTCAAGTTATTTTTGCTCATACAATTTGTCTCAAGTTTATTTTTTACTGTGCAGCAATTTAGAGTCGGTTGGGTACTGTCAGTGAAGAAAGCCACACAATGAAACAATTTGCCTCTCCGAAAATTTGGAAACTGTGTGACATTTACTCCAGAAGTACCAATTCGAAAATTTCACAACGTCTAGATGTCGATCTGAGGACAGTGCAAAGAATTCAAAAGAAGTTATATGAATCTAATGATAATAACGAAGGTACGGTATTTAGGAAGCCTCACTCTAATCATTCTTATAGGAACTCCCGAATTTGTTGATGAGATCCAGTCTACGATTGACAACGATACCAGTAAGTCAGTCAGGTGTATAGACAGGGATCGGGAAATGTCTGAGTTTTTTTTTTATCTGGCAGGTTGTGCAAGAAGACATTCGGTATTTTCTCATACAAGATCATCATCGGCCAATTTTTATCAAAAGACAAGAGGAAAGACCACGCTGCAAAGCTTTACAACAAACCTTGTTTTTTCTCAGTTGAAAAAGATTTCTGCCTGGATCAGATGGTGAACTCATAGAACAGCTGTTGGCTTCCTCTGTCCCCCACAAGATAAACCGGTTTTAATGAAAACCAAACACCTTTGGCCAGTTGGCTTTGGCTGTAGAATAGACTGACTGTACATCTGAAGAGGAGTAAGACACTCTCACAACGATTGTCTTAGATATGACACTAAGCAATCTGATGGCGAGGTTCCAGTAATCCTGGAGCTTTGAAGAATGTAGAGCACCTATTCCTTGCCATTATTCCCAGATCTACTCTGGCCCAGAGAGGTAGCACCAGATGGGGTCCTATCTATGGGTCAAATAGATTTAAATGTGTACTTATGCTAAATTGAATTACTTGAAATAGAACTGTTTTGATATTTAAACTTCGTACTTATGCTAAACTGAACAGCTTGAAATAGAACTATTTTGACATGTGAACTGCTTACTTATGCTAAACTGAATAGTTTGAAATAGAACTATTTTGACGTTTAACTGTGTGTGGACAAAAAATATACTTACACTAAACTGAATAGCTTGAAATAGAAAATGTTTTTGATAATTAAACTGTGTACTCATGCTAAACTGAATTGTTTGAAATGGAACTGTTTATTTGTATAAAAATGGATTTGGCACTAAATAACATACAAAGGTTGATATGCGATGAAAACCAACCAACCAACCAAACACCTTGTCCACATCATTGTGTTCGGGAGGTTACAAACTAGTGATGGTGGCATTATTCCTCCATTCATTCTCCCATATAGCCTCACACACAATATCAAGTGTCTGAAGAGGTGTAGTGCTACTCTGGTTCGAGAGGGCGGCTGCTGGAAGACCCTAAGTCGAGCTGCAGGACTTTGCACCATAACACACACAGGTAGGAGAACCCAGGTTTGGCTGTTAAAAAATTTCTGCAATCACATCACCCTTAAAATCTGACTGCTTAATTACCCAGATTGCTGTCCCTTTGATTATTATATGTAGGACATGGTTGAGTTAGAGACCAACAAAACTATGCAACACCAAAGATTAACTGTAGGCAAAGGTAAGGGCAGCATTTGCCAATTCAAACGAGTAGACCGTCGGAAAGACTTCCACAAGATTCTGAAGTCGTCTGTAAGTCGTGGTTAAAGCCAATGGTGGTTTCTTTGAAGAAATTTGATCTCTACTATTTCAAGATATTTTCTGGTAATTTTGAAAAATATATCTGAGAAAGTGAAAGAAATGTCAGCGTTATTTTCATTTTTGTGTAATTTATGCGACAATTAACCCATCGGGCCATATAAGTATATAAAGAAAAGATTTGTTTTAGAGTTAAATAATTGCTTGAAGCAATTGATGACTGCATTTTCGGGTTTGTTGATTGGCTGATCGATATATTGAAAGTTAAATGACTGATTGATTTTCCGAATCAACGACATTCTGATTGATCAGATTCAGTGAACTCAATGATAAACTGTTTGTAATTATTGTTTATTCCCGAAATTTTAAATCATTAAAAAAATGAAAAGAAAAAAGAGAAAAAAAAAAGAAAAAGAAAAAAAAAACATGATTCGAGGAAATTGTTATTTTTGTCTCCTCTTTATGTCTCCGTCCTAACTTCTGTCAAGTTAAGTCTGCATAAAACATGTCAGTTCTCAAAAAGACATTAAAAGAATAAAGAAAACAAACAAACAACAAACAAAAGAAAACAGGGAGGAAGAAAAACGAGGATTACTTTGCGAGACGACAAAGAAATTGAATCCAACCGCCAAATCATACTGACCATTATATCACTGCAAGAAATCTCTCATCTCTCCAGTTCTAGTATGTATTTTTATATCCCATTCAATGCATTTTCCTTTGTGACTGGCTTCATTTGAGAGCAACTGTGTGATTTTTTTCCCTTTTGCTATTTCGAAACGTACGTCATTTTTATTGGTTTCTAGCTGTTGAATTCCTTTGAGACATTTTCCATACAAGAACTCGGTCAGAAACAGCAGTTACCATGGTTATAATTCCAATTGACCATTGCAGCTCAACTTGAGATGCAAATTTTGGTTTCAGTTTTGTTATACTATAAATAATCTAGGGCACCAACATTCATTCTTTAGGGTGGGAACATCCATGCAACAATATATAAATATATATAAATGAATATAATGTAATTTAGTATATTTATAAACAAAGCATGCTCAGTATCAGTGATATATGTATTTATATATATACAAACACAAACATATAAACACGTACATATCTGACTGCATAGTCATACATATATATATTCACATATTCATTCAATCACAATTATATATACATACGCACATACATAGGTATATACACATGTACATATATATACATATACAGATTTAGTAACACACACAAATATATATATATATATATACTATATATATATATATATCAATATGTATGATATATATATCATACATATTGATATATTCGTACGTTCCCTGAGATATTGATATATATTCATACATAAATATACATAGTGATATATCATATATACATATTATAAATATTGGCATATAATCATATATATATACTTATTATTCATACTGATATATAGTTATATATATATATATTATACATACTGATACAAAATAATATATATATATTATTACATATATATATTCTTATCGTGCAGAGAGGGATACATGTTCATAGATATAAATACTATACACATTGATAAATATTTGTGCATATTGCTACATGTAAATCTTGATACATATATCTATACTTATATATATTAATACATATTTGAATATCTTTATACATTTCTCAGCATCCAATACCCATATGATGCCAGGTTTTTTTATATGTTCATAATCACACACAACCAAATATAAAAATCAATTTTCAGAACAATAGGTTAGATACAACAGATATTACAGGGCGAATTATGCAAAATAGGAAAAGACAAAAATTATTCGTACAGGAGAAGATATCGTTTTAAATTGATTCGAGTTAGTAATTTACATAATTATTTTATCAGTTAAGCCTTCAAGACTATTTACTCAGTACAATACCTCTGATAATTCCGGCAAAAAACACATCCCGTGGTTCATAGACTGTCACAACTGTTATTCTTATGTTAACAACACAATGGGGAAGATAAAGGAGCTTCGCATTACTGCACTATTTAGTCGAGGAAATTGTTACAGCACTATTCAGTCAGAAAATAGTTACAATTTCATTTAGTCGGGAAACAGTTACAGCACTATTTCAAACCAGTTAGCTATCCGAGATCCATGGTACAGTCCGTTATAAAGAAGTTTAAACAGAATAGCAGGACAGAGTGTTTGCATGGGCGTGGAAGAAAACCTAAAATGTCACCAAAAAACGGCACGAAAACTGTGTCGCAAGGTATATAACCCCAAGAATTGCTTTGAAAGACATCGGCAAAAGTTAGGATGTAATGGGTATCAGCGTAAAAAACTCTAAGCTCGAGACAACGTTATCAAAATAGAAATGGGTTGTATTGAAACCGACAACGACGACGCCTCTTCACAAAACATCATATAATTGCTTGGTTTTAATTTTGCCAAACGTTATTGAAAGAAGAATATTGCTTGTGTGAACAAGTACTATGGCGTGATAAGAGAAAATTTAAATTTTTTGGACATGATGATGTACAGAAGATTTAAGGGAAAAAGGTAGGGCTTTTTTCGAAAACGTGGAGGGCCGCTCAATTATGTTTTGAGCTGTTTTAGCTCAAGACAGGTTAGATAATTAATTGAAACAAGAGGAATACGGAAGTATAAAAACTATATCAAATTCTGGTTTAAAATTTACAACTACCAGCGCCAAATTTTGATCTAAGTAAGTGACTTACATTCCAGTAAGAAAATAATCCCCCAAAAGACGTCTCAATCAGGGACAGCGTCGCTAAACAAAAAGATGACGGTTCTGCCATAGAATTCAAAGAGTCTTGACTTGAATCCTCATGAAAATCTAGACGAAAATTTGAAAGTTGGGATGAATCATCGGTCACTCAGAAATCTTAAATTCTTACAGATATATATAAACATAGAAACTTCGTAAACATATGCACTTTGCACATAAAAATTTATGTAAATATACATTTACAAAAATTTATACTTAAAATATATATATATATAAATATATTTATACATGTATATATAACATACATACATATACATACCAGGATAAATAAAACGAATATATGTTTACACAAATCTATAGAGAATATATAGTTATACACGTTGAAAAGTATATACATATATTTATTAAATACATGTAAATACATTAGTTTATATGTGTATAGGTATATAAAAAATGTATATATATATAATATATATATATATATTTATAAATAAATAAACATATATATGCATGTATATTTATATATTATTAATACATATATATGTTGATACATATCTATAACTAAATGCATATGTATATATTTATACATGAATATACATATTTATGCATATATAAATATACATATATATTTTATCAGTATATATATATATGATATATGAGCAATGGTTTCATGTCGTCTTAGTACGATAATTAGCAGGCAGAAAAAAGTTTGTCTCAGATAAGCATCAATCGCTATATATATAGTATATATATATATATATATATATATATATATATATATAAACTAAAAAGTATTCATTTATCATCGAATTATATTATATTTGTGTGTGTATATATATATATATATATATATAAGCATACATATATGTATATATACAGTAGCATCCAAAAGTAAGGGACAAATTTAAAAACCTAAGATTTGATAATAAAAACAACTGTGAAAAGCAGAAATGTTGACAACTGGTAGCTATTATAATCCATAATAACATACTAAAATTTGAATTATTTGCAAAGGATAGAAAAAGAATTATAACAATTATTTATTTATTTTCAAATTTGGAACGTCCAAAACTAAGGGAAAAAATTGAGAAAAAACAATGTTAACAGTATGCTATATTCAAAAAATAAATATATATATGCATATATTATAGATATATATTTATAGATATGTATAGATAGATAGATAGATAGATAGATATGCATATATATATATATGCATGCATATATATGTGTATATATATATATATATATATATATATATATATATACATATATATAGACAGATATGCATATATATATATATAGATAGATATGCATGTATATATATATATATATATATATAGACAGATATGCATATATATATATGTATATAGATATGCATATGTATAAATAGAGAGATATGGATATATGTATATATATATAAAGAGAGAGAGAGATATGCATATATATATATATATATATATATATATATTAGAAAAACAACAAAACCGGTCACATAGGATTATAAATTTATTTCCATCCTGTTAAACATTTTTTGAAATTTCCAAAAACACAAAAAAAAAAAAATAATATATATATATATATATATATATATATATATATATATATTATATATATATATATATGAATACTTAGTCCAGTTAAACCGGAGTTTAGGAAGTAATTCCATCAGGACAAGAAAATATTCGTGAATATTTAGATCTTCCTGGTAAAGAGCTCAATGTATCAATTATACAGAGAATAATTTCATTGGTTTTCGTTGTTTTTTTCTTAATGAAATTATTGCTCTGTATAATTGATACATTGAGCTCTTTACCAGGAAGATCTAAATATTCACGAATATTTTCTTGTCCTGATGGAATTACTCCTAACTCCGGTTTAACTGGACTAAGTATTCTCTTTTTGCTCTGAATGGTTGAGCTCTCTTTTGGAAAATTTCAATTTAAAAATCATCCGAAACCCTACCAATTCAGAAATGGATAAATACACTCCGGAATATTCACTGAAAAATATCCCTTTTCCATCTTACCATGTTTTCAATTGGCTTTGACAGAGAAAATTGTGGATTTCGTCAAAAGATTGTGGTGGAAGGCCTTTTTCTACTTGGATTCATGTAAAAATACTGACGATGTCAAGAAAGACGTTTATAACCTCAAATCTCAAAATACTCCTCCAAATAACAACTACTAGACTCGTTTGAAACGGACTTATTTTAATTAATTAAAATGGTTAAATTTAAGAAGGTACGTAATAATTTTCAAATGAAATTAAGCCAAGATATAAATGAAGTAAAAAAGTCTAATTATATATGGGTGAAGTCAGATAAATCAAAAAATATATATAAAATTAAACCCTCTAGATATCAAGAAATTTTAAAGAGCAAAATTACTAATAATTATAAAATAGACTATATTAATATATTGAACAAATACAAATAAAGGATACTTCTAATTTTGCTAGTAGATTGCAAATTGAGGATAGGTTAGGAAAATTTAAAAAGAAAGATGCTTATATTCTATTTAAGGATCATAAACCAAATTTTGAAAATAAATTGCCAACCAGACTGATTAACCCCTCTAAAACAGAGTTAGGTAGGATATCTAAGTTTATTATCCAAAATATTGTCAATAGTGTAAAAAAGGCTAACCATTGCAATCTTTGGAGAATTCTTATGAGACCATTGAATGGTTTAGAAGGATAAAAAATAAGAGTAAAGCTACTTTTATACAATTTGACATCATCGATTTCTATCCTTCCATAACAAAAAATATTTTAATAGATAGCATTAACTATGCCCGTAAAATATATAGATATAACTGTTGAACAATACGAAATAATATTAGCGTGTAGGAAAACTGTTTTAAAAAATAACGATTCAACTTGGGGTAAAAAATGGATTAGATAATTTTGACGTTCCAATGGGGGGGTATGATTCCTCCCAAATAGCAGACCTTGTAGGATTATATATATTAGATATACTCACTAGAATCATTAGTCCTCAACAAGTAGGTCTTTATAGAGGATGATGGGGTTATTATATATCCCAAATAGTAATGCCCTCTTAGCTCTAGCATACAAAAAAAGGATTATAAGGCCTTTAAGTTTTTGGGATTTAAAAATAGAAATCTCATCTAATATTAAAATAGCCAATTTCTTGGATGGTCACTTTAGATCTATCTAATAATTCCTATAAACCTTTCATAAAACCCAATCAGAACCCATCGTACATTAATGTTAATTCAAATCACCCTAAAAATATAATCAAGCAAATTCCCAAAAGCAGTAAAATTTAAGAATAGGTAAGCTATCTGCAAATGAAAAGATTTTCAAAGAGAGTAGTAAAAGATATATAGAAGCCTTAAAAATAGTGGTTTTAAGGAGGATTTTAGGTATTTAAAACAAAATATAACAACTGAATTTACTAAGAAAATAATAATTATGTTCAAAAAAATAGAAAAAGGAAAATTATATGGTTTAACCCCCTTTTTGTAAACTAGCCAATATAGATGTAGGTAAATATTTTTTGAGACTGATAGATAAACATTTTAAACAAGATAATATATTGCATAAAATATTTAATAGGAAAACCTTGAAAATAAGTTATTCTTGCACTAATAATATTTCTCAAATGATAAATAGCCATAATAATAAATTAATTAATAAATTTCATAACCAAGTAAATAATAATAACATTAATAGTAAAAAAATAGAATGTAATTGTAAATCTCAAAGTGATTGTCCAATGAATGGTTTGTGTAGTTTAGATAATGTAGTATACCAAGCTATTATTTATCCAAAAGAGGACATAAGTGATAAGAAATATTATATTGGCGTTCTTCTACTAATTTCAAGATTAGATATGGAAATCATAAATATTCCTTTTCCCATGAGCATCAAAAAAATCAAAACGCTCTATCAAAACATTATTGGGATTAAAAAATAAAGGGTTAACCCCTGACATTCAATGGTCCATATTGAAAAGATCTAGTACCCCAAAATCTTTCGATAGTAGGTGCAATCTATGTCCTTGAAGAAAAGTCCTCATTTTGCTTTTTCCTGAGCCAAAAATTTACTAAATAAGAGAAATGAACTAATAGCCAGGTGTAGACATAGGGCCAAATTTAAACTATAAATATTAAAAAAAAAAAAAAAAAAAAAAAAAAATTTTTTTTATAAAGCATAAATTTATTTGAGAATGAGAGTTAATTTTGAGAATAAATATAATAAATTATTAGATAGAAAATTATGAAAAAGCATATAATATATATGTACTACGCATAAAAAATGTAACTGATATTTTGAAATTTTTGAAATTTTAAAATATTTAATTAAATTAAATATTTGTTTTTGTTTTTAATATATCTATTACTGCATCTTTACGTGAGATTATTAATTAAAATTTAAATCTAATTAGAAATATCTGTAATTTAAGTCTATAGAAAAAAATTTTTTTAAAAAATTGTTTTAAAATAAATGTACTACATTGCCAACCGTAAATTTAAATTTAAAACGGAAGTGGGCTCAATGAAGAGATAACTCTTCACCCCTCTTCTATCCCCCTCTCACTTTTCTATCCCCTCCCACTCTCATGTGTCTACTCCAGTTTTTTTTATCTAATTGATCTGATGAAGTCCTGTTAATTTTTTTTCGTGTTTTTTGAAAATTTCAAAAATGCGTAACAGGATTGAAATAAATTTATATCCTTTGGTGATGGGTTTCGTTGTTTTTTTCTTAATTAAATATATATATATATACTATATATATATATATATATATATATATATGCCGATATATATATATATATATATATATATGAATATATATATATGCATATACATATATATGCAAGGGGATTTTAAGACTAGGTACTCTAGCCATAAAACAAGTTTCTTGCACGAGAAATATAGGCATAGCACAGTTTTATCTAGTTATGTGTGGGAGCCTAAGGAAAACACAGGGGTAGATCCTATAATGAAATGGGAAATAATAAAGAAATGCCGTAAATATAGAGCAGGAAATAGAGCTTGTAGGATTTGTATGGAGGAAAATTTGGCAATTATAACTTGTAAAAGT
The DNA here is from genome assembly GCA_963585895.1 of Sepioteuthis lessoniana. NCBI lineage: Eukaryota > Metazoa > Mollusca > Cephalopoda > Myopsida > Loliginidae > Sepioteuthis > Sepioteuthis lessoniana. The sequence goes on from OY757913.1 coordinate 48,309,802, forward strand.
AGGAATATGTTAAACAAAAGATCGAAGGTGTTAAATAGTTGTAGACACAAAAGGGCGTGGTTACTCTATTATTAGGGATAGGTTTCATGATTTTTTTTATGCAAATTTAAGCTAGGTGTGTTTTTGGTGAATAGAAGAAAGCGATTTCTCCTTGAATTCAGTCGAAGTTAGGATTCCTGATGATCCATTAAAGTGAAAATTTAGTAGAAGATTTTCGACTAACGATTTAGCGTAATTTTATTATAAAATATATATATATATATATAAAAAATACATATATATATACATATATGTATGGATATATATAATATATATATATATACATATAAACATATATATGTATATATATATATAAACATGTATATATATACTATATATAAGTAAA
>OY757913.1:48314683-48337183 GCA_963585895.1 Sepioteuthis lessoniana
TGTAGAATATACCTACTGCGTCTCAGCAATTAGGTAATTCCCTCGCCCATGATTGTCTTGGATATGAAGCTAAAAAATCTGATGGGGAGGCTCCAGTTATGACGGCACTTTAGGAAATGTTGAGTACCCCTTTATTGCTACTACTCCTAGGTGTCCTCAGATTCGGAGTGGTAGCACCTGAATGGGTTTTATCGTTTGTTCAAATAGAATTATTAGATTTTTCAAGTGTGTACACACGTGGTAAATTGTATTGTTTAAAATAGAAGTGTTTGATCTTTTAACTGTGTGTAAACAGTTGACTGCTTAAGTGAATTGACAGTGATACATAGCAATATTTAGAATCATTTATCTGTGTGCAAACAATGAGTAATAATTAATAAAATAATTAGTGCTTAAAAGCAATACTTGTATTCATATCTTTGTGAGCAAACAACCAATTTATATTAAATAGAATTATTAGTGCTGAAAAAAATTAAGTCTGTGCAAACAAATAATTTTTAGTCTATAGAATATTTCTTATTACATAGGAATAATTGCAACTGTTCTATTGTGTGCAAAAAGGAGGAAAGGCTTCTTGATATTAAAAAAAAACTTTGAGCAAATTCATATCTGCATATATATATATATATATATATATATATATATATATTGATATGCAGGCGCGTTCGCACACTTATATATATATATATGTGTATGTGTGTGTGCGTCGAGAAATATGCACCCACACATACACACACACACACACACATATATATGTATACTGATATGAACACATACACACACACATATATATATATATATATATTTGTAAGTGCATATTATAAATATGCATTTATATCTGTTCATATACATATAGACACTCACTAATCACGTGCAAATATTTGTAGATAACTATTCATGTTTATATATATATATATATATATATGCACGCATGCACGCGCACATATATATATAATAATCATACACACATACATATAAACTTATATATTCATACGTACGAACACACACACACACACATATATATATATATATATATTTAGTATGTATATTCATGCACCCAATATATATATATTCGGTCTCGACTACGGTTGACAAACTTACTACATATATATATATATACATATTAATGTGCACTTTATATATATATTTATACAAACATGCATATATCTGTCTCTCTCTATATATGCATATATAAACATACATTTGTACACCAATACATTTATATATATATATATATATATAAATAAATATATAAATTCATATATACATAAACATATACATAAGTATGCGTGTTCATATACGCATGCATATGTATATATTGAATGCAGATACGTATACATGCACATGCAGACATCTGCGTATATTCATATACATAGAGGCATAAATATATTCATATACGCCAATGAATATATTAATACGTACAGATAAATATACATGCATACATATAATTTTACACACATGCATATACATATATACATAAACACATTGATATATATATATATATATATATATCACACACACATCCATACATAATTGTATATATATATATTGCTATACACTTTTGCATATATATATATATATATATATATATATTGATATATACATAAATATACAGGTACAGATATCTTTATAAACATATATAAGTTCTTATACACATATGTATATATATATATATATGTATAAATATGCACACATTTTCTTATATATATATATATATATATATACGTAGATATATACATACCTCTATATACATATATACATATACATATAAACATATATATGCATATACCTACACGCATATATTTACATATACATACACACGTATATATGTATGCACAAACATTTATATATACACATATATATTCACACACATATCTATATATATGCATATATATACACACACACACTCACATATATATGTATATATATGCACATATGCACATACATTATATATATATATATATATATATGCATATATATATATGCACATACATACATACATATATGCATATATATATATATGCACATACATACATATATATATGCATATATATATATGCACATACATATATATATATATATATATATATGCACATACATATATGCACATACATATATATATATGCATATATATATATGCACATACATACATATATGCATATATGCACATACATATATATATATATGCACACATATATATATATATATGCACACATATATATATATATATATATATATGCACATACATATATATATATGCGCATATATATATATGAACATATATATATGCACATGCATATATATGCACATGCATATATGTGCACATATATATATATATATATGCACATACATATATATATGCACATACATATATATATATATATATATGCACATGTGCATATATATATATATGCACATGTGCATATATATATATATATTTGCATATATATATATATGTGCATATATATATACATATATGCACATATATATATATGCACATATATATATATATATGCACATATATATATATATATGCACATATATATATATGAACATATATATATATATATGCACATATATATATATATATGCACATATATATATATATATATATGCACATACATATATATATATATATATATGCACATACATATATATATATATGCACATACATATATATATGCACACACATATATATATATATGCACACACATATATATATATATATATGTGCACATACATACATACATATATATATATATATATATGCACATACATACATACATATATATATATATATATATGCACATACATACATACATATATATATATATATGCACATACATACATACATATATATATATATATGCACATACATACATACATATATATATGCACATACATACATACATATATATATGCACATACATACATACATATATATATGCACATACATACATACATGCATATATGCACATACATACATACATATATATATATATGCACATACATACATACATATATATATATATATGCACATACATACATACATACATATATATATATATGCACATACATACATACATATATATGCACATACATACATACATATATATATATATATGCACATACATACATACATATATATATATATATATATGCACATACATACATACATATATATATATGCACATACATACATACATATATATATATATATATATGCACATACATACATATATGTATATATGCACATACATACATATATGTATATATGCACATACATATATATATATATATATATAATGATCATTAAATAAGTTCCCAGCCTTTTTTCGTATGGGCACTTTATTTGATAGAACACACATAAAACTCTAGTCTCCTTTGAAGTAATCTCCTCTGGCTGCAATGCACTTTTTGTACCATTCTAACGACTTCTGGAAGGCCCCATAGAAGTCTTCTTGTGTGAGTCTGTCAATGACCTTCCTCACAGCCTCTTCCGTCGCCTCAATTGTCTCATAACGACAGCCTCTGAGCTTAGGGAATTACCAAAGTTCACAGGAAGCAAAGTCTGGGAGGTTGAAGAACTGTCTTGATGCCCACCTTGGTCAAATAGTCTGTGACAAGGATGGAGTTGTGGACTGGTGCATTGTCCTGCTGGAAATGCTCCTGAAACGATTTGAAGAGTGCTGGCCTTTTCCGAAGGAGTCTCTTTCTGAACTCCCTTAAAACCTCAACATAGTAACCATCACCTTAATCTTAACCCTTTGGTCAATCAACTCTGGTGTATTGACTTCCTTACTTCTCCTACACCCCTCATCATCCCTCACTGACTCTCTGCCTTCCTTGAATGTCTTATGCCACTGAAAAACTGATGCACGATTCATGCAAGATGGTCGAAAAGCAGTCTGAAGCATTCCATACGTCTCTGTGGCATTTTTTTTCCAAGTTTAAACAGAATTTTATTGCATATCGTTCTTCTAAAGTGTCCTCACGCCCAGATCACATTTTTGAAATTCACCAGAATGTGACAATCAGGCTTTAGTAGGGTGTATTCCAATTCCTGCTCTAGCTATTCATTTGAACTTGAAATCATAAAAAATGGTCAGTCATCTTATAAGCTGTATAGCAATAACATACTGAATTTTCTAGAGTCTACGACAATTTTAAATACCTGTACAAAATAAGTCTGTAACCTTATTGAATGCACCACATATATATATATATACATGTGTGTGTGTGTGTGTGTGTGTGTAGATATATATAAATACATGAAAATACGCCGTCTTGTTGTAACATCGGTTGCGCTATCACATTCATTTTCTAACTAATTTTTTGTGAAAGTTATGAACCTACTCATTTACGATTAAAAATTGTCGATATTGTTTTGTTTTGTTTTTTAACTACGATAGCTTAAAAATTAAATAATTGCTTCATTTTAATATTCCATTTAACTATAGCGGTTTGAGGATAACACAAATGGATTACGAAACTTTGCTTTAACAACACAACAACGAAAGTTCTTTATTTGCAGCTTTGAATATGGTTTGTTTTTGGTGCTGCAAGACTCGTGATGTTTAGGTTTGTTGGATGTTTGAGACGAAATGTCTTAGCGGGATGTTGAGATGGCAGCGTGTTGTTGGGCTTGTGAGGGATGTGTTTAAAGTCACCGTGTAGTTTTGTATCTGGTTTTTGGAGGAGAGTCTGCGATATCTCCATGTTGTCGAGAGCGGAGTTACGCTCGGATCGACATAGTCAATTTTTGGGGTGATATGAAATGGTGCCTGTGGAAGGCATGCTGAATGTTTCAAATTTATGTTCAACTGGGATTCCTCGTAAAGAATCCATAAATTAGATGGTTCCCTCGTTGAGTGTCCATGTTGCTGCTGCTAATGTTAAAGCCACAGTGAGATGTCCACACTGGGTGGCTTGTTTAGCTAAAAAGCATCGCTAAGCAGGGTCGACCAGAGGCACGTCTGTTCTGGTCGCCGTCACAAGCCGAAGAGAGTGTATTTGGCCGCTCACCCGTTTTGCTAGCCGGAAATGAAGGTCCGGGCTGAATAGGATAAGTCATCCTGATTGGGTGAAATTCAGTGTTGAATTAAATTGCGCGCCAAAACAAAATACGAGATTTTCCTCTTCTCTACATAACCAAGTGTGTCTATTTTTCAGATGAATTTCTTTCCGTGTCAATGCACTTAATTCAGTATTCCATATCAACCTCTGTAGTGTAGTAACTAAAGTCCTGTACCACGTTATAGCTATAAGTGAGTTCGGATAGATAGATAGATAGATAGATAGATAGATAGATAGATAATGAACAGACTCAGATAGATAGATAATGAACAGACTCAGATAGATAGATAGATGGATAGATAGATAATGAACAGACTCGGATAGATAGATAGATAGATAATGAACAGTCTCAGATAGATAGATAATGAACGGACTCAGATAGATAGATAGATAGATAATGAACAGACTCAGATAGATAGATAGATAATGAACAGACTCAGATAGATAATGAACAGACTCAGATAGATAATGAACAGACTCAGATAGATAATGAACAGACTCAGATAGATAATGAACAGACTCAGATAGATAATGAACAGACTCAGATAGATAATGAACAGACTCAGATAGATAATGAACAGACTCAGTTAGATAATGAACAGACTCAGATAGATAATGAACAGACTCAGATAGATAGATAGATAATGAACAGACTCAGATAGATAGATAGATAATGAACAGACTCAGATAGATAGATAGATAGATAATGAACAGACTCAGATAGATAGATAATGAACAGACTCAGATAGATAGATAATGAACAGACTCAGATAGATAGATAATGAACAGACTCAGATAGATAGATAATGAACAGACTCAGATAGATAGATAATGAACAGACTTAGATAGATACATAATGAACAGACTTAGATAGATACATAATGAACAGACTTAGATACATAATGAACAGACTTAGATAGATACATAATGAACAGACTTAGATAGATAGATAATGAACAGACTTAGATAGATAGATAGATAGATAATGAACAGACTTAGATAGATAATGAACAGACTTAGATAGATAGATAGATAATGAACAGACTTAGATAGATAGATAATGAACAGATTCAGATAGATAGATAATGAACAGATTCAGATAGATAGATAGATAATGAACAGAGTCAGATAGATAATGAACAGAGTCAGATAGATAATGAACAGAGTCAGATAGATAATGAACAGAGTCAGATAGATAGATAGATGGATAGATAATGAACAGAGTCAGATAGATAGATAGATAGATAGATAATGAACAGAGTCAGATAGATAGATAATGAACAGACTCAGATAGACAGATAGATAATGAACGGACTCAGATAGATAGATAGATAATGAACAGACTTAGATAGATAGATAGATAGATAGATAGATAATGAACAGACTCAGATAGATAGATAGATAATGAACAGACTCAGATAGATAGATAGATAATGAACAGACTCAGATAGATAGATAGATAGATAATGAACAGACTCAGATAGATAGATAATGAACAGACTCAGATAGATAGATAGATAGATAGATAATGAACAGACTCAGATAGATAGATAGATAATGAACAGACTCAGATAGATAGATAGATAGATAGATAGATAGATAATGAACAGATTCAGATAGATAGATAGATAGATAATGAACAGATTCAGATAGATAGATAGATAGATAATGAACAGATTCAGATAGATAGATAGATAGATAATGAACAGATTCAGATAGATAGATAATGAACAGATTCAGATAGATAGATAGATAGATAATGAACAGATTCAGATAGATAGATAGATAGATAATGAACAGATTCAGATAGATAGATAATGAACAGATTCAGATAGATAGATAGATAGATAGATAATGAACAGATTCAGATAGATAGATAATGAACAGATTCAGATAGATAGATAGATAATGAACAGATTCAGATAGATAGATAGATAATGAACAGATTCAGATAGATAGATAGATAATGAACAGATTCAGATTGATAGATAATGAACAGATTCAGATAGATAGATAGATAGATAATGAACAGATTCAGATAGATTAGTATAACACAAATAATCTATGTTAGACCACTAAATATATTCGTGTTAAAAGATATTTGAAATATTTCATTTGCGTAACAAAATCAATGACTCTTTAGAAGAGGAGAATAATGACAGTAACTAACAGAAGAGTACAATTTCTCCTGTGTTAATTGCTCTACGTGTGTACAGTAAATAGAAATTGTTTTAAGAACTCATTTTAAGATTTATAGAGACATAGCGGATGTAGTCTGAGACAATGACCAATGACAAATGATGTACAGGTCTATTATTGTATTAAATCTATGTTTCTTTTTGTTTTGTTTTCTCTTCATCTTCTCTCTGTCTCTCTCTTTATGTCACACAGTCAAAAGACATGCAGGTGACATTCAAAGGAAACACAGGGAATGATAAATGTCCCATTATCTTTGATTACATTGACACAAAAAAAAATCTAGACACCAGATTCTCTTGACGTCCATGAATAGAAATTTGATTTAGAAGTATAAAAAATTGTCTTTCTGACATAATAAAATTATTTGAATTTTGAATTAGAAATATTTTACTCTTACAATAAAAAACAAACATTTTTCGCCCAAAATTTTAAAGTAGTAGAGGTTATTCAAATTTCTTATGAAAAGTTCTCGGACAGACTAGTCAAGAGAAGGACTTTTTTTTTAGATTTTTATTGATTTTTTAAAAAGTTAAACAACATAAAAAAAAAACAAACGATGTGCCACTTGTGCTGAATTACAGGATGTGTGTTTGAAACAGAATGTGCAATGTGTTTATTTACCACACCCCTTCTTGCCCTGTCTGCTGGGGCTATAGAATATACCGACTGCTTTTCTGCAGAGGGGTGAGACCTCCACCAGCACCAAATGTCCTGGTATGACACTAAACAAATTGATGGTGAGCTTCCAGTGATGCTGTAACTTTAGGGAATGCAGAGCCCATCTTTATAGCCATCGCTCCCAGGTCCACTCTGGTCCTGAGTGAGGTTATTTAACGCCAAATCCATTTTTATACAAATAATCCGTTCTATTTCAAACAATTCAGTTTAGCATTGGTACACAGATTAATTGTCAAAAACATTTCTATTTCAAGCTATTCAGTTTAGTCAAACATTAAACTGTTAGACTAAACTGAATAGCTTGAAATAGAAATGAAACAATTTAGTTTAGCATAAGTATAGTTTTTGTTTACATACAGTTAAACGTCAAAGACAGTTCTATTTCACACAATTCAGTGTAGCATAAATACGCAGTTTAGTTCTATTTGACCCATAGATAGGGCGCTATTAGGTGCTACCACTCAGGGCCAGAGTGGACCTGGGAGCGATGGGTACTCCGCATTCCCCAAAGTTCCAGCAATACTGGAAGCTTACCGATTTGTTTAGTGTCATACCAAGACACTCGTTTGGTGGGGGGGGAGTGTTAACCCTCTGCAGAGAAGCAGCCGGTATATTCTACAGCCCTAGCCGACTGGGCAACCCTATTCGGTAGAGCCGTGTGCAAAAAAACAAAAACAAAACAAAACAAAAATAACTGTTGAACAAACAATACAGATATGTAAATATAGACGTATAGCGAACGCGATTCACTAAACTTTTGGCTTAAAATAAAATAAAGGTTAATTTTGGTTTAGTTTGGTTTTATGGTATATAAAGCATTGTAGTTCATTTAACGCCAAATCCTTTTTATACATACATATTAAATTAATATTTTTAATCGAGCCTGAATTCATTTTTTTTCACTCAGTTAAATGGTTTCACTTATTTCTATCAAATACGAATACACATTTAAAAGCAAAACCAGTTCTATTTTTAAAAAAAAAATCAGTTCAGGATAAGTACACAGTTTTTTGCTTACACACAGTTAAATGTAAAAACGGTTCTATTTCAAGCAATTCAGTTTAGCTTAAGTACACTGTTTAAATGTCAAACAGTTCTATTTATCAATAGATAGGACTCTTTGGGTGCTCCGGGCCAGAGTTTACCAAGGAGCGATGGCAATGAAGGGTTGCTCCGCATTCCCCAGAGCTCCAGGACTGACGCCTTTCACCATCGGATTATTTAGTGTCATATCCTGGAAGCTCGTTGAGGGAGTCTTAGCCCTCTACACAGATACAGTCGGTGTATTCTTCAGCCCTACCCGACTGCGCTATAGCCGGGTTGATATGCCGTTAAAATTAATTAAGGATGTTTGGTGTAATGAGTATTGCGTGTCTACACTAGCACAACTCTACTTTTTGCCCATGGCGTTGTGGCTTAACAGTTAGACTGCGATATCGTAGTTCGCTAGTTCAAACTCCAGTTGCGCTATTACAATCACTTTCGGTTTAATACCCTTGGGAAGGTTATGAACCTCCCTTTTTTTCCCCCCGGGCAATAGTTTAAATAGTATCACCACATTTTTTGTGCAACGCTGGCTTTGGAATTAAATAACCGACGAAGGTTTATATGCAATCAAACGAAGACCTCGAAACTCCATTCTTTATCTGGCTAAGAATCTTTCAGCAACACAATACTGAATACTCTTAATTATTTTAAATTGATGGCTTTTCCTTCAGTATGCATTAATATCTTTTTAACAAATATTTATTGAAATTGAAGTCAGATAAAACAGAGTTGATGTTGTTTAAACAAGATGGTAACATCTCTACATTAAATGACAAACCCCTAAATATAAATATCTATTTCAAATACTCAATAGTGATATCATTTTTTTACAAAAAGTGATTATACATATGTATATGTGTGCATTAAAGAACTGCTATCATTTCAGATATAAATGATGTTTCAAAATAATTGATACCATTTCATAATCGAATACTTCTCATTCAAATGGTCACAAATTTTCATAGCATCAGAAGAAATAACTAGAAATTTTAATGTTTGAACGCCTTTTCTTTATATGAAAGAAAGAAAAAGCTAAACACAAAATTTTGAGTTGGTTCTACTCATGATCTTTCTATTTTAGAAAACATGAACGAGAATTCGTTGAGTTATTTGATTAGAAAAGGATATCTATTTTTCTGAAATACCCTGTATAGCAATTGACTCGCAAATTTCATTCTTCGGTTTTATGTTTTATCAAATTTTTCATAAATCTTTTGAGGGAAGGCATTACATTTTCTTGACAATCTTCTGGAGTGGGGTTGAAACTGGTAGAAAAAATTTTTAATTAATTATAGAAAAATATTCTTCCTGACTATTTTATTATTTAGTGTAAATATATGAGAGAGAGTGTGTGTGTGTGTGTGTGAAATGCGAGTAAAAACGATTTAATTTTCTTTTTACAGCAAAGCCTCGTGTGGTGTAATGATTAGCAAACTTGATTGACTTGTGAGTTCGAGTCTCACTGAGTGCCAACACTTTCAGCTTTGTGCAGCAACTATAGTGAGAGATAGGAGTTTCATATACGATCCCCATCCCTTGTGTATTTGTTTAGTTCAATATGGGACACAAGCCTTTCCTCAAATCTCTAAAACATGGAAAATAATACCCCTTCCTTTGCCCCACTAACTCCTGATGTGTTGATAGGAGATTTTAATTCATCCTTCTTCCCAGACCATTTTTCACTATCAAGATAGTAAGTCCAGCAACTCCAATATAGACCCATAGCTGTGTGAATGGAAGTTTAGCGCGAAGTGAAACGCAACCAACCTCGCTCATCGTTTGAACCTGGCCTGCTGATTCTATTTCTTTTATTATAACCACTACGCCATTTGGGTTCCATATATTCCATGTTATATAAGGTATCTATATATATATATATATATATATATTCGTGTATCAAAATGAATGAATTTATGCCTTCGATTTTAACGTATCCTTTCATTAAATCAAATTCGAAAAATAAATTGCTTTTAAATGTTTTTTTTTTATGATTGAAAACTTTGTCTCACTGATACTCCATCTATATTAAATAAAAATGTTACTCAAGACCCCGGTGCGTCACTTAGATGAAATAGAACCCGTTTGACTTTCCTTTCACCTAAGTCAGTATATTCCCAAATCATATCAAATTCGCGGCGAATCTTTTTATCTTCTTTTCTCTCTTTTGAAGACATTGTCGAACAGAATAAAACAATGCTCTAATATTTGTTAGCAAATGAAAAGGCCGTTCAAATTTTCAACTCTCAAATGGGGTACCGAACAGTTAAGAAAGAACTGATTCACTCATTTAACCGGAATTGGAAACACCAACGAATAACATCACATGAACTAAACGCAATATATTACATTGAACTTCCGAGAAAGATTCCGTCGAGTACAGAGAGTAATAAATTCGACGATCATGATTAAAATTGAAAATGAACGGTTGGAGGTTCAACGAAAATAAACAGTCGCCGAAAAGGCCTCGGAGTAAAATTTGCAAACAAAATTTTATATCGTGGATGTTTTTTTTTTTCTATTTAATAGAGAATATTATTTTGAAAACGGCCCCAACTATACGAAATTGTTCGATGAACGTAATAGTGTATGCTGTATGGAAAGAAAGAAAGAAAAAATAGAAACATTCTCTTTTTGTCTGTTCAGAACAGGTTAATGGCAGTAAAATGTAATTCTGTTTTTGCCATCCTATTTTTTTTTTCGTTCGACTAGTTTGCTCATTTCTCTTTCTTTTTGGTTTTAGTTTCAAAATAAGTAAAATAATGTGTTCGAAGTAAATAAAATAAACTTTTAGTCTAAATGAAAACTGAAACTAGGTTAAGATTGCTTCGTAATGAAAAAAATGAGCAAAAAATTTTCAGAGCGAAATTGGAAACGAATTGATCAGTTGAAATGTTACACAGACGATAAAGATTACCTGGGAGCATATTTCTTTTTCTTTTTTTTCGTTCTTTTATTTTATTCCCTTGTATGTGTTTTCATTCGTTTTTCTTTTCTTCTTTTCTTTCTTAATATCAAGCATTGTAAGGCTCAAATCATTATTGAAAACAGACATACACACTCACGTATATACATGAGAACAATATACTGCACTAAACAATTTCTTTTCCGATCTTCATCATCATTCAAGAACTGTAATTGTTGTGTTTTCGGAGGTAACTCTGGAAATTCTCATTGTTGCTTTTCGCGGTAATGTGAAGGTATCTTACTGCCATGAGTATGATGCATCATACCCAATATTATAATGCCCAGTAATGTTTTCAGCTGTGATTACATTAAGAATATATCTGGGGGAAATGAGAAACGACTTCACGGAACTGGATCCCACATACTTATGGCCTTTTGCCAAACTAGTTCCGCTTTGTAAGTGAAAACTATCAGAAAAAATTTAAAAAAAAAGAAAAAGGAAAAAAGATCCATCTTATGATAATCCATAAAGTAAAAAAAAAAAAAAAAAAAAAAAAAAAAAAAGACAAGAAACTCTTCTGAATCCCCGTCACATTTTAATACACTTAGAAAGGGGCCATCATCATGTCTCTCTTCTTGGAGTCTATAGGCTGAACCAACAGAGAAAGGAGAACGCCATTCGGTGTCAGAGTGTAGTTTTCATGGTGGTGAGGGTCAGCATTAAGAGTTATATATCATGTACTACTGGAAGACGTAGAGGTGCGACCGGTTACTTAAGTTCTTTTTTTTTTTTCATGATGTCTTCTCCAAGTATGAAAGACGATAGATTTGACACCGTCTACGCTACGGCTTCACAATGTGGTTCATACAACCATATACCGACAGATGATTAGATTTTCGAAAGAAATAGTCTCCTCAGACCGTGTAACTGTGTATAAATTATTAGTATTAGACAGAAATACTTGATGCCAGATATAATTGAGTATAGATTATTGGCATTAGATAAGAATACTTTAAACCATGCAACTGTGTATAAATCGCTTGTTTTAGGAATACTTGATATCAAACAGTGTAAACAAATGATTATTGGGGAATAAAAATATAATTCAAAAAATACTATGGAACATTGAATATAGTCATCCACAGACAGATCTGTTTCGTTCTATCAGAACTCATCAGTGTGGTTAGACGTACTAGCTTCCCGTAGCTGGATATATATATATATATATATATATATATATATATATATATATATATATATAATGTATGTATGTATATGTGTGTGTAAACAGGTCTGATTAAATAAAATCGAATCCTTGTAGTTTTGGAGTTTTTTTATTTTTCTTTCAAGAGTCCTGATTTTTTTTGTGTTACAATCTTGAAATTTGTTGATGGTTTCTCCAAAGGACCGTTTATCTATCTTTTAGAACTATTATCAAGGTAATATATATACTATTTTTAAATTAAAGTTGTTTTGTATTTAAACTAAATTATTATTTCAATTTTGTTTTTATTACAAAAATGAAGATTAGTTTTATCACCAAGGTGATGCTAAGTGGTAGTGGCAGTTTGTTTTTAAATATTTCTATTACATGAAGTAGAATAAAATTTGTTCTATCTTTTGTAATATGGATTGTTCTATTTTAAATATTTTAGAATATTATCACTTGTTTCAAAATTAATTCTGTTAATAGTGAGTTGTCAAAATTTTGTATATAAAACCCAGACTTATAGGATTTGAACTTCGTCGTAAACAAGGAATGATCCGAAATCTCTCGATGAACGAACGGAACGTGGATTCTGCACAATATTCCTAATAGGTCAGGTGACGTAATTTAAAGAAAGGAACGCTGATTCACTGATCAAACGACCAATTTTTCTTGTCATAAACAGCCATATTCTTTATGCTATACAACCTTTCCAAAGTTTTTATATATTTTGACACTTTTTATACATCCGTCGTTAACTTAACATCACTAATATAGCCCCTGATAGCCCTGATGATGGTTCAGCAGAACCGAAACGCTATAGTATCGACTTTGTTTCTCAATAAATCTCTCCTTCTACTTGGATTAACTTGTTATCAATTTTTCTTTACAAACTGTCGGATTACAATCCATTATTTTCTTCCATATAAAACCCATATATATAATATTAAAACATTTATTTATGTATCCAATTTCTACATCAAATAACCCATTTGAGTTGAAATGCCATTCCAACCAAAATCAACAAAAGAGACACTACTGATTTTTACTTATGGATATAAAATGGTACATTATTAATTCCGTTGGCTAAAATTTAGTTAGCCTGATTCTAATCTGAAATGGTCATTGTAAAGTGTTCAATAGGAGTAAATAATATTCACCAATGTGTCAGTAATTTATCAATTAGATGTGGTACAAGGCCGAGTGAATGGGGCACCCAATGAGATTCGAACTCACTCGTGAAGGTTTGCTTGTCTAGTTTGCAAACCAAAACACCACACGAGGCGCCCTTCACCAGTGTATTAAGTGCCTTGACAAAGATTATTCAAAAAAATAAATCAAACCCCGGGCTTGCATAATGCAAAGCTCTTCGAAAGAATTGAGCACTCTGGTAGCCGATAGGGTATAAAAATGTAAAACAAACGGACGCTGCTGCTGTTGCTACATAAATACCTTTAAAAAAATTCCCTTAGGCAACGTGGTACTCTTGTTGGCCGAGCGGTCTGAGACTTAGTCTGACGTAAAGTTGGATGGGTTTCGATTCCGGCTTCGAGCGTCCTACGTGTCTAGCCACACTGAAGAGTTCTGATAGAACGAAACAGTCTGTCTGTGGATACATATATATATATATATATATATATATATAAAACCAAACATTTTCATACATGATGTCACACTAAAGGACACACAGTGAGGATTGAAATCTTGACACTTGCGAATTAATCTGCAAAAGAGCTTACTATCACCTGGACGAGACTGATTGCATTTCACATAGCACTAATACCCTTGGAAAAAGTATGAATTCAAATATTCTCCCTCCAGCTATAGGTAAATAGTAGGGCAGACTGGGTTCTTCAGCCTTGGTGAGGCAACTAGTCTAGGAGAAGGAAAACTGAATTCAAACCTGTTAAACTCCGCTTAAAAACGACCTTGTGTCATATCCTGCCCGAGCGGAGGGGTTGGGTCAACAGGATCTCGTGGCAGAGGATATCCTTGACTCACACCGAGCCACACGTGTACGCACAAGTATATATATATATATATATATATATATATTACAAATATATAGGTATATATTCAAAGTGTTTCTGAGAAAGAAAGAGTAACGCTTGCCGTAGAACTATATATTCTTCAGTTTAATTTCGATTTTTACAGGATTCATTAGTTCCGTTGCCTTCTGCCATTAATGAGTAAACTTACAAACGCTATCTATTTTCTGCCAGAGGTGAGTCAATATCTATAAATCTATCTAAGAATATTAGGTAAAGTAAGGCAAATTAAAAAATATATATTTTTAAGATAAGATTAAATTTCATTTTAAAGTCGTGTACGTGTAACATGCAGATGATATTTGAGGTATTGTAAAAGCATTGAGACTCAATCTTAATTTTTCTTATATTTAAAATTCGAATGAAGACGTATGCACCACTGAGAAACTTATTATTAATTGAAGATGTCTCAAAGTCTTTAAAATGTCCAGATGTCGTCTAGATGTATCAGTTCCAATTCTCAATAGATTTTGGTAGCCAGATTTTGATCGTTTTTTTTTTTTTCAGAGCTGATTGATTTTAATGGCATGTCAATCTCTCTAGGGTTATTTTATACCGATAGATTAGGGAATCACGTTCATTGTGCATTTATATTTACAGTTGTGTAGTTGATTCATAAGAGTTTTTTTTTTTTGCACACAGTTATATGAGCGATTGATTTTAATGGCATATCAACACTTCTTGAATTATTTTATGTCTAGAGGTTAGGGAATCATCATCTTTGTACGTTTTTCTATAATATCAAGCCTATCCATTGCTATTAATTCGCACACAGCAGTATGGTTTCAAGTATCCCTATCTAACACGTAATTTAGTAACATGGTTTCTTGTAATTATTTGTATTTAATAATAATCGGTTGTTTGTTCTTTGGTAGCTGTCTATGATTATTTCTTTGTACAGTTTTATAAGAGAGAGTTACTGTGACTAAAGTGCTTGACTGCGACATGGTAGTAAGCTTGTTCGAACTCCAGACACCTTATTGCATTCACCTTCGGACTAATACCCTTACTAAAGTAATTAACCCCCGTATCCGTCAAGCTATGACTTAAATAGAATTACTGCTATTCTTCGTCACGAATGGCATTGGAATTAAATAACCCACGAAGATTGATATGCCATTAAATAAAAAAAATCCAGACCCAATCTAATAATTCAGAATAATCATTTGTTCGTATACATCTACGTGGTTTAAATTATTCCTATGATCGAGGATGTGCTGGTCGAAACGTCGTGTGAACCACAGAAAAAAAGAGAAAGAAGTTTTAGTTAGTTGTTTGTTTGGTTGTTTTTAAGGGATGCCAACCCTTGCTGGGTTATTTAATATCAAAATCTCTTATTTTGTTTTGTTTTACGCAAGTAACTAATTTGTAAACAATTATAGCATAAAAGTTTTTAATAAAATTGATTTATTCACAATTTTATGATTTCAACTTATTGAATTATAATAATCATTTGTTTGCACAATTATATGGCTTTAGGTATTCCAATCAAATATCAATAATTTTCAAGGATATATATTTGAGGCATAGGTGGGACCCTAACCGATACTATCACTCCGAGTTAGAGTGGACTTGGGAGTAGTGGCAGTGAAGGATTTCTCCACAGTCTCCAGATCACACCACTTGATTCAGTTTAGTGACGTACACAGGACACCTCTTTTGCATATTCCAAGCCCCGCCGACAGGGCGGAAAATACAACTTTAGTCTCGATACTTTTTTAACACATTTAGTAAACAATGTAGGCGCTTACCAATGGAAAGATGTAAGCTGATTAATTGCCAGCTTAAAGAGTACATTCGTTGGAAATCGACGATTTCGTTTCCAAGGGTTACTAATAATGAAACTATCCCGATCTGGTTTCACTTAGTAGTAGTAGTAGTAGAATAATTCGACACCTGTATCGGCTTATGAAGACGAGTACGTATCACTTTGGTGTTTTTTAAAGAGATAATTACTATTAAAAGTAAGTTCTATATTAATTTATTGCTTCGTTGGTGTTAATTATAAAAGCTCGATTAAATTCGACTCCCTAACGTTTTTATTAAGTTCGATAACTATATATCTCTCTCTCACATTAATTCTTTGTTAAGTAATATAAAAACCATTCGTATCTGGAGTAACTATTTTTTGTCAAAAGATAAACAACTGACCTGTGTATTTGAAAAGAAAGATAAGAAAATACATGACTTTGTGGAGTAAGGGTTAATTAGCTGATCTCGTAGACCCATAATTACTTATTACTGAGGTTGATCTTCACAAGCGGTCCAATACCTCAATCCGTGTGCCAAATCGAAGCTAAGAGTACCCTTGGAGTAGTGGCTAACGTTCTGGACTGTGACATCGTAGTAAGCGAGTTCGAATTCCAATCGTGCTATTGCGTTCACTTTTAGACTAATGCCCTTGAGAAAAGTACGAACCCCATTATCCCCCAAAGTATAGGCTAAATAGTATCACTACTATTCTTCTACAAAGACGACTTTGGCATTAAATAATCCACGATGGTTTATATGCCATTAAAAACAAAGAAACCAAATCAAAGTGACGCATCATAAAGGTCTCAAACTCAAAGACTAAAAAAAAACCATGACGTTCTAGAGAAAAGGCACAGTAGGCTAAAAGTAAGATGAGGGCTGAAGAATACACCGACTGCATCTCAGCAGGGGAGTAAGACTTCCCCAACGAGTGTCCTGATATGACACTAAACAATCTGATGGTGAGGCTCCAGTAATGCTGGAGCTTTGGTTGGTAGGGTCCTATGGCATATCAACCTTTGTAGGTTATTTAACGCCAAATCCATTTTTATGCAAATAATCAGTTCTATTTCAAACAATTCAGTTTAGTATGAGTACACAGTTTAATTATCAAATACATTTCTATTTCAAACTATTCAGTTTATTCAAATAGTTCTAATTCAGCTAATTAGTTTTATCTGAAAGATGCAAACAAAATTATCAGTATTAAAAACAAAAAAAATTACGTATCTGATAAATTTTTAGTACGCTTTAAACTTTTAAATTCACCTAAAGTTGAAAGTTTTTCTCAATTAGAGGTTACATAAGTCAAAAAATTCTAAAATACTTAATTTTTTTTAATGAAATTAGAAACTAGAAACATTAATAAACCGATTTATGAAAAAGTATTACTTACACAGTCATTGATAAATCACTTAATATAGTTTTAAATCTGAGTAGGGGGTAAGAATTAGTGACAAGAGACCTTCTGCGTCACTGTACAATCCAGTCATTAAGGTGCACTCTAGTTTTACGCTAAAATTTATAAGTATGAAAGGCCAACCATTTTAAAAAATAAATGAATAAATAGAATAAATAAAAGTCAAATTGTTTAAGTGTAGAAAATCTTATCAGCGATAGTTTATTTTTGTAATAAATCTAGAAAAGGGAAAATAAGCATATTAATATTGTTTTTGAAAGTAAAATTAAGAAAACCCAATGAAATAATTATTTTTAATGTATTATTGAAGTAGTGAAATAATACTTTTTAATTGCCTGCCATTTTAATATTTAATGGTTATAATCTACAAATCTTTCATTACGCCTAAAACACTAATTTTTACCTTTTTTGTTTATAACAAAATTTCCTTCTTTTTTTTTTTAAATACATTTATGAAAGCTTTCTAGAGAAAAAGGAAATAATCTAATTAGATTGTATAAGTTTTTTGTGTGGTAACATTATAGGCACGTAGTTTTTAAAAAATACTTATTTAGCAGTTTATGATTGAAAAATTAAAAATAGAAATTAAATTAATCTGAATTAAATTTTAGTGTTTGGAAAGAAGCTTCTTTTAAATCTTCGACGTCTTTCTTTAGAATAATCTAAAAACAAAAATCATTTAAAATATGACAACTGAGATATGGAAATGAAACAAAGTTACAGAGCAAACAAGAAATACAAATTTTCAACATGAATATGAGGGACAAGACTGGAAGTTGCTTAACAAATGTAGGTTTCCATACGTCTTTTTTATATCTTAATTTTTAGGAAAAAAATAACATCTCCCAGTTTCTTGTGTTAAAATGTTTATTTTTTGATTAGCAAAACTTTTATTCAATTCAATAAATTTAGTCAGTGATAGGAGAAAAGGACGTCAAAATCGAAAGTAAATTTAAGTAGGAAAAATATCAATACAGAATTATTTCCTTAATAATTTCAAAGAAAATGATGATTTCTATTATATCATAGTATTAAAAGCTTTCAAAACATTAATTCATTGTTTAGAAAATTGATATTCACTTTCATAGTTTTTATTTTCTTCCAACAGCTTCCAATTTTTATTAAGAAATCTTTATTTCATGCACACCTTCAGATTTTTATCTTTTTATAATATGCAGAAACTATATTCCATATCCTATATTACAACAGATTTAAAAGCGCCTCACATATAGGGGGGATTAAAATTAAGGGACTTAAAAATCAGCAATGAAAGGATACTCCACATTCCCTAAATCTCCAAGGCTGGCGCCTCGCCATCAGACGATTTAATGTCATATACATTGTTGGCGCGGATGGGGGGAGGTCTTACCCGTCTGTAGAAATGCAGTCGATGTATTCCACAGCCTCAGACAACTAAGCTCGGCAGCCATATTGTAAGTGCCAATTATAATGCTAGTCTGCTATACAGTTAATTGGCTGCTATTTATTTTTTACTTTAAAATAAATTCGCAAATGATGGTTTGTTGATTACGTGAATACGTACAACATATAAAGGGGACCAATTTCCTGTTATTCTGTTTTAACTTATGGTAAATTCCTTTCTTTACGTTTTCACATTTGATAAATCCTTTTTTCTATTTTTTTTTCATTTCATTTTAGGAATAAATTATACTATAGATATTAAAACAGAAAACAGAAGCAAAGTTTTAAGTTTTATCACATCTAAAGAAATAGCAGATATTTCTATTTATTTGATTATCCGCTCTCCAATATTTTCTATTATTTTCAATTTTTTGTTTATTGTCTCAAGAACACACTCCACACCTAAATGAGTTGTCAAATTTATATCTTCTCACGTGTTAAAACAAAAGACAAATTCCACATTTTCTGTTGTGTGAGTTAATTTTCTGTCATCTTAGTCAACCCTTCACCATAAGAAATCTTTAACACAAGCCGATGCACATTTCATAAACGTTCTTACAAGGACTTTTTAAAAATCTATTTAAAATTGAATTATTCTTTTTTTAGTATTTGACTTTATAGAAAAAAAACAAAATATTAAAGTACATTCTTTCCTTCTTCTCAGAGGCGAAGGAAAATCTACTTTAAGAAAAATATTAGTCACGAAAATTGTTCCGCTGTAATTTGTAGGCCACGTGCAGCCAGTGGGCTGTGTGTTTAAAATCCTGGTTTAAAGAGTATCTATCACGTCCCGGAGTAATGGTTTCTAAGCTAATCTAAAAAATAGATTCGACTAAGTAGAGAGTTCGATCCTCACGAGCTACCCAACACTTGTGCTCACATCTAAGCTGCGCTTAGTTTATCAGACAATAACGCCGAGAATGATGCACAGATGATTGATCTAGGTAAGGTAAGCCAACAGTGTAACATAGGACCAAAATACGATGTGTCTGAAAGATAGGAGTTCGCAGAAAAGAAACACTCAAAACTTGAATTTTAAGGAAGAAAATAGTCGCTTTTATTCTTGGAGACTACAGCGGACTGTAGTGAAAAAAAATTTGTTCAATAGCGTTCTTCTTCCCTCTTCTTCTTGGCGATGACGGCGGTGTTGTTATCATTGACTTGTTGATACTTTCATATCAGTCGAATTGCTGACAGGCTGGGTATGACATGGGTCGGGGGGTCATGGACCTCTGTTGAACCTGTTTGGAAACCTGCCTTAAACTGCCTAAAATCTCGTTACTTGATTTCCTTATATAGCGATTTGATGGATCAATTCGAAGGTTCCCGAAGGCTCGATGATTACCAGTGAAAACAGTAGTGTAGCACGTGAAAGTTCACGCGTGATTATATTAAAATCACGCTTGAACTCTGCCTGCACGAGCGAGGTTCGTGAGATTTTTGATCGTCAGACACATGTACCCAATGACTGATGAGAGCTTATGTGCTCGCGCGTTCTCCAACCTTGAGACCGCCGCAATTCAATGACGGCGCCCGTCCTTAATATTACAACAGTACAGGCACTCACGGTCAGAGTAGACCTGGGAGTAATGGCAGTGAAGGGGTACTCAACACTCCCCAGATCACCATCAACTCTAGTTGAGTGTCATACCCAAGACACCTCTTTGGGAGGAGATTTTTACCCATCTGCCGAAGATATGGTCACCGAATTCCGAGTCTCACCGACAAAGCTATTATATTTTTCTAAGAAACATTGCCAAATATCAATAAATTTAAGTGGGGGGATCCCCGTTGGGTAGGAGTTAACGTGCTGTACTGCAACATCGTAGTAAGTGAGTTCGAACTCCAGTTGTGCCATTCTGTTCACTTTGGACTTTTGATATATTTCCTTATGGAAAAGTATCAACTATTTTACCTCCTCCCAACTTATGAGTTAAACAGTGTCACTAATGTTCTTCAACATTGAATTAGCCACGAATTTTTATATCCCATTAAACAAAGAAAGCAAACGAAATATCGATAAAGGAATAAATAATACGGAGAAAGTGGTAAGAATAGGGAATTATATGAAAGGCAAAAAAAAAATGTTTTTATAGATGCATTTCAGTGTCACTCATTTAAAAAATTTAAACAAAAAGAGTAATAACAGTCCTTAAAAGAGTATAACAATCTCAGATTTTGGGATTAGATTTTTCTAAAAATAACAGTTCTCGAAAATAAAACATCGAATCTTTGATGTTTGTATTGAGATAAAGAACAAATAAATCATCTTTGTTTCAGTCAATGTTTTCGATTTTGTAATATTCACAAGAATGGTAATTCATATTATTCCGAAATGAAAACTACTTAACAAAGTTAAGTAGAGACTTATAGAAAGCACAAGAAAAAAGAAAAAATGGAAGACAGAGAGACATCGAGGCAATAAGAATATAATTACTATTAATAGAGAAAATACTAAAAGAGAATTCACATAGAACTTTACAAACGAGGTGACATAAACACAGAAAAAAGATAAAGTAATGCTATCTAGATGTTTAGACTGCTATCTCAGCAAAGGCTGGGCAAATCAGATCAACTATTTTGATATTTTTTGAATGAAATGTTTTTGACGAAAAAAGTGTAGAATGTTCTTAGCATCACGTGACTTTTTCTTGTTTTCTAAAATGGAAATTTATCTCAGGAGTAAGATTTGGCTTTGTCGTGGACATTTGTAACATATTGACCTCGCCGTCAATCAAGGAACAGG
>OY757913.1:48342183-48349683 GCA_963585895.1 Sepioteuthis lessoniana
TTTCCTTTGTCATCATAAAGGGTTACTGTAGCGAAGTGACGTACGTACTGAACTGGAATATCGTAGAAAACGAGTTCGAACTCCAATCTCGTTATGTTGACATTCGGACCTTTGGGAAAAAATTGAACCCCCTTATTTCCCCAGCTTTTGGTTAAATAGTATCCCCACTGTCTACAAGGATGGGTTTGGCATTAGATTACCCACATGCCATTAAACAAAGAAACCAAACCAAACATCATCTATGTACTGGGCACCATATCGAAAAGACTCGAGATGTTCCAAGGACAGCCAGACATCTCATATAACGTTGACACCCTTATAATTAATGGAAATATTTTGAGAAACAGAATTTATGTCTAAAGTCATTCATCCGATCATGACTTACGAATATCACTTGTAGCTGAGATCAACTCAGTGCAAATATTAATACTTCTAATAATATCAATAGAGGAAGATGAATGTAACAGAGGCAGCAAACGTAGCAAGGGCCTTTGGAGCCGTCTCTAAAAACTTGGGAAAATGATGGGGAGACTTGAAATTCGAAAAAGAATTCAAACTCACCAGACCACAGCACTGTTAAAGTCAGATAGATTATTTAGAAGGATCCCGGAGGCCTGAGAATATTTGCTATCATTCATACTTCAGTAAAAACCACCAGTTAATACTGGTATAAAAAACTCGCAAGGTGTAAGATAATATATATATTGTATATTAAAAGTTTGTTAAAAAGTGCTAAATACAGGGTGTCTTAAACAGATAAAACCCATTAATATGATAATGATTTGGAACACGTCCTATAAAAATGCATCCTTTAAGCACTGATATCAAATCAGTGTTTGTTTTAATTGTTATTATATCAGCTTTCAAGGACACGCAATCTTTTTTGTATTTCTTGTCTCAGTAATAAATCCTTATATTAATGGGTTGCATTTATTTTAAGACAGTTTTGAATGATTTTATCTCCAAATAAGAAGTGACGCAAAATATTGTTCCTCCCTTGTCTAAGGCATTATGATGGCGGATTAATAGTTGTTACAGTATACTATTTTCAAATCTGCAACAACAAAAAACACATCATTATTTGTAGTAAAGTTATTAGCAGTCACATGGTTCTATGTATATTGAGATACCCTATACTTTTAAAGCAGGACAGGTTTAAATCACAAAATTCTGAAATTACAATCCTACGGTCCTCCATACTTCAATAGGAGTTTCACGAATCATCAGATGGAAGATTTTAAATATACATACTAGTAAATTATGATGTATTCAATGTAGCCCTTGAGTTACTTTATTATCTACAACTTGAACACATTTTTCTGTAGTTTGTGTTCTTTTTAATATTTGGTTCAAGATTTTGAAAATTTAATTCTTGGAAATCTATAATGGGAACAATTCCGATTGAGCAATTTATGGAAATGATAGAATTTTAATTGCAAAATCAGTGCGTCATTATTCTAACGAAGTTAATGCACATGTGATATTTCCATGTGAAGGAGGCTCTCACGAAATTTGGGGATCATTTTCGTGACATAATACCATGACTGGTTTGTGTGTAAGCCGAAAACAGATATCTGATTTTTAGTGAAGTCCTGTTAATTCCACGTCTCTTTCACTTGGCTCATATTTGTAAAATGGTTAATTATCCATCACGATATTGTTGCACTGGAGTCTGATTGATCATCTATAGAATATTAATTACCTTGTCAATACTTATCAATGTCACTACGAATAACAATGTGGCTTTTTGTCTATCGGTCAATTTGCAGGGAATATGTGTGTGTGCGCGCGCGTATGCGCACGGAGATTATATATATATATATATATTCCAGCGTTATTCTCTCCGTAAGATATCGTTTCATGTTCTCACAATCAGACGGAGAGAACATTCAAAGCTTTTCAACTGCAAATGCACCGGACAGCTTTTATACTATTTTCTTAACAATTCCTTTTTGTTCAAGTTTTTCACACCAGTTTTTAATGGTGATATTCACAAGAGTATAAGTGACAGCAAATCTCTGATATCCAGGACTCTTTTTTTTTTAGTATTCAAGGCGATCTCAACAATGCTATAGTCTATATACTTTCTTTTCTTCTTCCTGTTTCCAATTTCTCCAGCCTCCTTTCTAAGTGTACCAACTACAATTGGCATCAACGCCACTATCTTTCACTGCTTTTTTTTTTTGCTCTCTGTTAAGATCCAAGTATTTTTCTATGGTTTTCGGTTTCTTTTATTTTCAAT
The DNA here is from genome assembly GCA_963585895.1 of Sepioteuthis lessoniana. Taxonomy (NCBI): domain Eukaryota; kingdom Metazoa; phylum Mollusca; class Cephalopoda; order Myopsida; family Loliginidae; genus Sepioteuthis; species Sepioteuthis lessoniana. The sequence goes on from OY757913.1 coordinate 48,344,426, forward strand.
TCTGGTCTGTTTGAACGGCAAAATCTGCTAGATGGCGAGTTCTTTGCTTGTTTATTAACTCTCCGTTTTGCCTGGATTGAGTGCTCCATTTCAATCTCCAAGTCCCAAAGAATTTTTAGGTCTCATTTTCTAAGACATATTCTGGTTTATGCATCTACCATTTGGTAGTATGTTCAAATTGTACCCTCTTACACAATTCCTTGTGGGTCACCTTTCCCACCCAGTCGTGCCTAGTTTTGTATTTCTTTTGTGCCACCTTCTGCACATAAACTACACTTGCTATTCTGTTGCTTATTGTCAATTTTTGCCTTGATATAATCGGTGCTTATAGCAGTATTTTGCGTTGCTGTTAGAAGACATTCAGCTTCTTTTTTAAAGTTTCTCCTTCCTAATCATGTCCAGTTCATCTTGTATATAAATTCACCGGTTTGTCGCATGAAATATTAATCCAGTTAGTTTTCTTCCCATTTTTGTTTTCAGGGTTTTCTTGTTTTTCTCTTTGTTCTTATAACGGTATTGCTGTTATTTGCTACACTATTTAGTTTTTCTCAACTCTTTTTGTTAATTTCTCAAGTTCTTTGCTGGTTGGTTGGTTGGCTTTTATGGCATATCCACCCTTGTAGGTTATTAATGCCAAATCCTGTTTACACACGAATACACCCCCCATATATATATATATATATATATATATATATATATATATATATATATACACACACACTAAATATGATTACAAAAAACGAATAGCTTGTTGAAAACTTTATTAAACGAGTCATAGATCATTTATTTACACACAGATGGTTTCAAATATTTTTATCAAACATGAATAATCCTATTTAATATTAATCATTTGTTTGCTCACAGAGAAATGGTTGCAAGTATTACTCACGCCGATTGTTTTATTTGCACACAGTTACATGGTTTCAAATATTGCTATTTTTTAATCTAACGCGGATGATTCTATTGAATACAGTTAAATTGCTTCTAGTATTGCTATCTAATACCACGAGTAATATTTGCACACAATTAAAGGGTTACAAGTATTGCTAAGTAGGACTAACAGTTCATTTTCACGACAGTCATTTGTTCTATTTGATCCACAGACGGAATCCTGACAGGTACTATTACTCCTGGTCCGAGTGGACAAGGGAGTAAAAACCAAAAAGGACTCTACACATTTCCCAGAGCTCTAGAACTGAATTCTCAACATCAGATGGTTTATTATCATAACCAGGACACCCGTTGAGTGGGAGTCTGACCCCTTTGTTGAGATGCAGTCTGTGTATTCTACAGCCCCAGCCAACTGGGCTGTCGAGTTTTTGGATTCTTGCATCTCAGTAATTCTCAATACTGGTGAGTCCTTTATTATTTCTTTGATACAGAGTCTGCGATGTAGTTTCTTGGGTTTAAGCCCTGATTTTTAAGTAAAGTTAGCGACCCGAAGGCTCCTTTTCAATAGCTACTACACAGAGATGTAGGGTAGGGCACTACTCCATTCCTTGGATGAAGTAAAGTTGGCGACCGTAGCCGAGGGCGACCTGAAGGCTCCCTTTTCAATAGCTACTACACTGATGTGTAAGAGAGATAGGGCAACTCCTTCCCCCGAATTTCTACCCTTTACCCTTGATACGTACCTAATAATGCTGAGTGTTAAGCAAGGAATTATCAAGTTCCATTTTTTATGTCTTTGGTATGACTGGACCTGGGATTGAACCCTGGTCTCCTGGGTCATTGACGAATACTCCACCTACTAGACCAGTCCTCAATTTCTTTGTCCTTTGGTCAATTTGTCCGAGTTCCACCCTCGTCTTTTATAAGAATGGTCCAGAGTATCCTACAAGAGAGACTGCCCTGGTCTTTATTTCTTTGCTGAAGTTTCTTCTATAGAGTTTCGTTTCGAAATTTTCCTGTTTTGCTGAAGTACTTTTTTGAGTTTCATCTGTTTGATGATATCCTCTTTAAATATTCCCGAATAATTATAATTTTCTTCTTTTTTTTCTTTCTATATTTCTCATACTTTCCTTTTTTGATAGTTCAATTCCTTGATATTTTCATTGAGCTTAGCTCTGAATGGCTGTTGCAAAATTATATATAGAGCCTTTTCTCAGGTCATTTTTTTTTCTCCTTGTGTGGATGCGCAGGTTAGCTGCCGGGATGGGAGTTGGAGTAAGATCAATGCCAACTGGGTCATTTGGGTGAGGGGGTCTGATGTTGCAAGACCCGAAACCCCCCTTGAACCCAAAAGAAACATCACTGATGACCCATCCCGATGTATCAACGAAGATGTATGATATAAATAAAAAAACTGACAGTATTGCACATTTATCCATTCCAAATTCCATTCATATATCCTTGTTGTATATTCTGATAGCTACAATAAGAATTTCTAGTTCTTTTTCATTTTTGGCGAATACCTTGATATCTATATGCATCAAGTTGTTTATCTTTTCCTGTAACGCTGTAAATCTTTAGCCTCCTGTGCATTTCCTAAGTATATAATTCAGTGGTATCATTGCTATAACAAATTGTAGTGGCAAAAGTGAGTCTCCCTGGAAGATGCCTCTTTGGATTTTAAACTCTGCTAGGATTTGTCCTCCAGGTGCTAATTCCACTCTCCAGTTTTTCACAGCTTTTGTAAAGAAGTTTACGACTTTGCCGGATACTTTGAACATTTTTGCAGGACCATATGATAGGTCTTTTTTAGTCTACTCGTGCTATGGCAACATTTTTTCTTATTTTTACCTCCTAGAGATTTTGCTGGTCTATATATAATCGTTCATCTATTCCTCTTGTTCCCTCGCATCATATTTTCTGCTCTCAAGTGAGTGCGGTTAGGATTTTCCAGATAATGGAAAACACGTTATTGGTCTGCAGTTGTTGAGGGGGTTCTTTCCGGATCAGAGTAGTTTTCTCCTTGGGCATCCATTCGGGTATATTTGCTTCTTTTTGGCATTTATTTAGTTGCTGAAACTGTCATAGATGTAGGTAAAATTTTAAAACCAAAATCCATAAACGCCATTATGGATTGGTGTTTTCTAAATAATTGTTCAAAGTGAATCCAGGGTTATGTCCAACTTGAGGCCTTGTTCAAGTCTTTGCAAATCCTTTTTCATGTTAATCCATTTGGCCATTTTTCTTGTTCTTTTTATTCCCATTGCTTGCTCCAGAAATGTTTTATTTCCTTTGCATCTACTTATTCATTCGTCTTCCTGCTTTCTACCTCGACTTGTGAGTAGAATTTTCTTTCATTATTTTAAAAGGTTCTGTTTTGCTTGTATTGTTTTGTTCTGTACCGGTATCTTCTGAGAAGCCCTTCTTTCGTCAATACTTTTCGGCTTATTTCTTCTATTTGTATTGTATTGTCATTTGTATTGCATGTTCATACATATACAGTAATACCCCCACTTTACGTTATCTTGGCCTACTTCAAACATATAGACCAATTTCCCAGATTAACTTTCAGTTCAACGAACGTCACCAACGTCCTAAGTCACATCACTCAGCAAAGTCACCTATGTCATAATAAAAGGATGTGAAAGAGATACATTTTTCTTAAGAATATGTTTAGAATAAAACGCATAAAAATTAACAATAAAAGAAGCTAAAAATGATCTTAAATGCCATATAAATGAATTAGAGTATAGATTGTAAACAAATGCACAATTTTATCAATTACTTTTTTACGAATTAAGACTAAAATATTATTGAAATTTTTAAAATCCTTTACGAGAGTTATATTTTTTTCCTGTTGTTATTTACACTAACTGTAAGTTGTTTATCGTCATAAAGAGTATTAAGCCGAAAATGAACGTTATAGCGCGACAAGAGTTCAAACTCGCTTGCTACAATGTCGCAGTCCCGCACGTCAGCCGCTTATCCACAGGGACTCCCCACTGCCGATGATAGAGGCGGGAAATTATTAAGACTATAAATGGCACCCCGTACAGAACTATGATAGAACATCTTTTTTACGTCTAACAGCTGAAAATAACAGACACGTTAGGTTTCAAGAGGACAGAGCAATTGCTAATACCGCGATAGAAACTGTCTTTTTGTATCATCAATTTTCTTTCCTTATTGCTTCCTTTCATCGTCTTCGTACTTTCTTTGTTTACCCCTTTCTTTCATCAATATTTTACTCTCTTTGTACTTTCTTCATAAAAACCTTTCATTATCGTATACTTTTTCTTTCTTTTTCAGATTTTTACTCCCCCACATCTTTTTTCTCTCTTAATCAACTCTTCTTTATTTCACGTCTCTGTTATATCTTTGACATATTCCTACAATTCCACCCCACCCAATTTTAAAACCATCCTTTTTAAGGACAAATCGCAAGGTAAATAACAGTTTCATTGTGTGTGTTTACTATGCTCGAAACAAAATGACTTTAATATGTTTTTAGTGTTCTTTAACTTTTAGTGATAATTATTTTCTTTTACGAGTTACTTTCGCTAGTTTTACGATGTTTATTCTCATTTCAAAATATGACGTCTGGTGTACATCAAAAACTGGGTTATTTCACGGTTTTTGGAGCCAATTAATGACTTAGGGTGTGCTATTACTGTTTATATTTTCAAAAACCCTTCTCCACCGACTGGATGTGACATGGGCAATTTTTAATCGGAGTGATGACCCGGTTTTGAATTCAGAGTTTTCATTCTCCTAGATTGGTTGTCAAACCAAGGATCAAATAAAACCCCAGTATGCTCTACAATTTACTCATAATTGAGGTTAGGAGAGATAAATCCATGCCTTTCCTAAGGGCATTAGCTCAAAGTGAATCATATACAATTTCATTCAATCCATTTCTTTACAACGATAACCGTTACACTACAAATGCACCACATGCACATTCATTCATATATTATAATATAAAAATATCATAATTATGATCACTAGAAATCCGTTACTTCAAGTTCCATGGGGTGTGCGCAATCAGCAGACGGAAATTTAATGAAAGGGTCTAAACAGTTGTATTTATGGTGTACTGTATACTCAAGTGTTAAGTGCTCGTGATTTTCACATGAGGAATATATATATATATATATATATATATATATATATATATATGCTATAACAGTTTGAATGAAGGAGATTAAATATGGAATTAGTAAGGTGATAAGTGACTCATGAGCTATTCATCAAATTTATTAACTTGTCGACACTCGGATACCAGTTCGTTTCTTTTACTCATCTGTTTTCAGCATGTTCAAGGAGATAATAGATATATATATATATATTTTTCAAAGTTTACCATA
>OY757913.1:48354683-48422183 GCA_963585895.1 Sepioteuthis lessoniana
AAAAACATAAATGGCTAAAGGAACTAAATTATCTGAATTTGAGAAAGGCGACATTACTGCTCTGAAAAGAGTCGGAAAATCTCAGAGAAATTTCAAAGGCCTTAGGCAGTAAAACCGTTATCTACAGTTACTTGAAAAGTCCAAATAAGTATAGAACAAGAAAACCGACTGGCAGACCAGAAAAATTATCACCACAATTCAAGAGAAGAATTGTTCACGAAGTAAAAAAGAAAACTTAGTCAACATAAAAAATTATGGAAATCGCTAGTGGATGCTCCTTGCAGTACTAGAAAAATTAGAAGATATTTAAACAAAGAAAAAATTAAGCATAAGAAAAGAATTCATCGTCCAAGATTAACCATGAAGCACAAAGAGAAACGACAATAATATGCTCGTTGATATCAAAATTTGAGTGCTAAAGAATGGCGAAAAGTTGTTTTCTCGACCGAAAAGAAATTCAATTTAGATGGTCCAGATGGCTTTCAGAAGTACTGGCATGAAAAAAATTTCCCAGAAGAGAATTACTCAACAAGGCATAGTGGAGGAGGGTCTCTTATGCTCTGGAGGGTTTTTTCATCTTAAGGAAAATTTAAACTACAATTTGTCAGTGGTTGACAAAAAGCAGCAGATTATTTGAAGATGCTAAATGATTTGTTTCTCGTAGAAGAAGGGTGTCGTTTATATTCCTTTATACTCTATAGTTCTGCTCATTGGTCTTATATTTATGTCAAATTCGTTTTTATTTAAGTATAAATGCTAATATGCATATAAAAATGAATTAAAATTTCTTCATATCTTAAATTTAAATGTCTCTTAACCTTATCTTTCATATATCTGATTTTCATGATTTAAAAATTGTACACAATATCTTTTTCTTTCTTTTTGTTGGTGGTCTTATATTTTTGTCCCACGGTATATATATATATATATATATATATATATATATAGCATTAAATAACCAACAAGAGTTGATATGCCATAAGACACAACAAACCAATCTATTTCATATATATCTTTTCATATGTATGTATCTATTACATAGCGTACGATAACACATTATAAAGGCTGTTGGCACCTAAACGACTATGTTACGTATATATTTATCCAACCACTCCGACCTGGGCAAAATATGGCACAAAGTTAATTTTTATACATTTTACATCTACTTTGAAATCAAAGCTTTACTTCTCCTAAACCGGTTGTGTAATCAATTCTAAAGAACCTAGTCTATTCTACTAAATATATTCTATTAAGGTCGAGGATATTTTGGGTTGCAGTTAAATTGCCTTTCCTAAACTCAATGAACATTAAATGTTCAACGGTGTCTGGAGATATGTCTGTCTTTGGGAGAGTAAAGACTAACGAAATTAGTTGAATCATTAAGGTTTTTAAAAAAATCCCATTCTGTCCAACTATTTACCAATAGTAGGGGGTGAAGGGAAAGCAAATGGATTCATGCCTTTGCCAAGTTAAAAAAAAAAAACTGCCTTGCCCAGTATTTGAACTCCAGTCGTCGATTGCATTTCGAACGATGATAACCGTTACGTTAAGCACTCCCCCAACACTATGTTATAAAGGTTCGGTTTGGTTTTATCGCATATCAACCATTGTAGGTTATTTAATGCCAAATCCACTTTATTCATTTATGTTAGACATATATGATTTGTAAACAAACGTCAACAAAGTTAAATGGTTCCAAGTATTGCTATGCTTTACAAACAATTCAATTAAACATCACTCATTTGTTTACACACTATTTAATGATCAAACATTTGTATTTCAAAGAATTTAATTTAGTTTAAGTCATTTGTTTGTACTCAATTTAAATGTCAAACAGTTCTATTTGACCCATAGATAGGACCCTACCAAGTACTGTCACTCTAGATCAGAGTAGACCTGGGAGTGATGGCAAGGGGTTCTTCATCATCCTCATGTCATGCTGGTAGCACGGATATCCCTGACCCTCTCTCGCCACTCCTCCCTATCGTTCATCGCCCTAGGCAGGTCTTCAGGACAACATCCCGTATCCTCACATAGCTGCTGAATGTATGTTCGTGCTGGTCGTCCAGCTTTTGCACGGCCATGTGTGGGGGTCCATAAGAGTACATCTCTTATGAGTTCGTCCCTGCTTCTCCAGCAGTGTCCTGCATGTCTGGTTTGTCTAACTTGAATAGTTTTCGTGATAGGAGGCAGGTGGCCGTACAGTTGGTGTCTTGTTGGGTGTTGCCGCAGGACTTGTTCAAGATTGCTCGCAGCATTCTTGTGTAATTGCCGTCTAGCTTCTTCTCCAGCCGTTTTGTTAGAGTCCATGTAGTGCACCCATATAGCAGTATCGATGTGACCGCGGCCTGGAAGAAACTGCGTTTCATTTTATCGGTTAAGTCTGATTTCCATATAATCGATAGGCTATTGATAGCTGTCCATGCTTTCGTTAATCTCGTGTCGATGTCCTTTTCGGTTGATGCGACGCTGCTTCCTAGGTAAGTGAACTTGTCTACTAGTTTAAGAGGGGTTCCGTCTAGAGTGGATCTTAGCATTCCCCAAAGCTCCAGCATGACTGGAGCATCACTATCAGATGCAGTTTAATGTCATATCCCGGACACTCGTTGGGGGGGGAGTCTTACCCCTCTGTAGAGTAGCAGTCGGTATATTCTAAAGCCCCAGCTAATTAGGCATTGTTACATAGGGGACGACCAACAAATAGATTTTTTCCTTAAAATGATTTTTGATGATCAGCGTCCTATTTCAGGTGGAGCAAATATTGGTATGGTCGCCACGTGGTCGAGCGTGGGGAGCGAACACCGAACACCAAACACCAACCACTATTTCTCAAACATAGGACTCTTTGTTATTTTTCCCTTTAGAATTTCTCTAAGACATTGTTGAAGAAGTGGAATCATTTGAGAGGAAGGCATTAGCGTTTGGGACTTCATCGCCCCTCTGCGGTAATCTTTGAATTTCTTCGAGACTGACTGTCTCTGGGGCCTGCAACGATTTCTTTGACTCAATTAATACATTTACATGAATTGTGGCCGTCATGCTGCTCCAGTTGACGTCGTGACAATATTACCTAATATATGTACATTTAAGATTCCTTCAAAATTCCTTTCAAATATAAACATCCATTTTTACAGTTTTAATAATCAATCAGCTGACCTTGTCTTAACTTCGATTACATCAAAACATATCTGCATTTCATCACATATGCGTTTGCCTGTGTTTGTAAACTATACGTGTTGTACAGGGTGTCCCAAAATAGATACAGCCCATTAATATGATAATGATTTATTGCCGAGACAAGCGCAATGGCGTTCATTTGGAACTGGTCCTGTAAAAAATACATCCTTTGAGCTAAAAACATTAAATTAAAACTGTTTTAATTGTTATCATATCAGCTTCAAGGATGTGCAATCTTTTCTTGATTTTCTTGTCGCGATTATGAATCATTATCATATTAATAGGTTGCATCTATTTTGAGACAATTTTGAATGATTTTGTCTCCAAATGAGTTGTGACGGTAAATATTTTTTCCCTTTTGTCGAAAGCATTTTCATCGTTGATTAATAGTTCTGTTAGTTAACTATTTTCAAATCTGAAACAAAAAAAGAGCATAACATTATTAGTAGAGTTATTAGCAGTCACATGGGTCCCGTGTATATTGAGACACCGTATATATCAAATTTAGTTAATTGTTCTTTTTCACTCTTTGTATCACACTAAAGTCTTCAAAATCTTTCTCTCTCTCAGTACCTCATAACACAAAACTTTATACATCTCTTTTTGCCTCCAACTGTGCATAGCTTAATATCTGCCAGTCTTCGTTCTCTCTCTCTCTCTCTATATATATATATATATATATATATATTGGCATGAACCAGTGGCAGAGTTTCGGTTTCTCTTTATATATATGTATTAGATCTCTTGAGGTTCGTAATACATAATCTAGGTAGACTATAAATATATATGGTGCTACTGTATCTTTACGCAAGACTCCAGTGACAATGTCCGAGAAGTTGGTGTCTGCATCAGATGCATTAATGTTTTTGTAAATTGCTTTAATGTTTTCGTAAAGCATCATTATAGCGAAAACAGTTTCTTTGGGGAGAACACAGATTAGGAGTATTTGCTCCACCTCTCCTCTGCGTATGTATTTAAATACCTTGGCAGAATCTACAAATAATAGTAATGCCCCAATAGTTTTTTTGCATGTGCTCCTTCAATGATTCAACGGATAGTGAGAATCTAAAAAGGAGTGGATCGATTTCTTCGAAAACCGTTTTGATTTTTCCTAAGAATTTCCTAAACGTCAGGTCTTATACGATTGAGAAGCAGGTCATTATAAACCTTAGCAGCTATAGCAGTAAGATGTTCGTCTATAGTCTTTAGTGATTCCGAAGCAACCCCTCTTGGGGAAGGAGAGTATGCAGCTTTTTGTCCATTCCTCTAATGTGTTTTATTTTTACACTACGTTGCATGATAGAGGTATATTAAAAAATTTCCTTGTCTTCCGTACTTCAGGAGGTATCTCGTCAAAGCCAGCAGCTTTTCTGCTTTTTTTTCAGTTCTTCCTTCGTAAAGTTTCCAAGTTTGATGTCTTTTTTTCCATAAATAATTTATTTAGTTGGTAATTCCGTGATTTCCGGAGAGTTTTCAAGCACATTCTTGAAATGTTCTTTCCACTTCTGAATTCTTTCTTCTTGGCTGTCAACATTTTTTGGCACGTTTTATTACGCCTACTTCACTTACTGTCAGCTATACTAATCATGATTGTATATTTTTTACCAAATTTCTGATTTATTGATTTAGCCTTAGATTCTTATTCTTTTTAGTATGTTTTCGTTCTCCCTGGGCATTCTTAAGTGTCTTCACATTGTTGTTTGCTGGATTTCTTTTATTAAGTAAGGATGCTTTTTTCCCGTATCTCGTTTTTCCCTAACTGTTATCGACTCCCAGTGAACTCTAGATTTGGTTGGTATGCGCTCGGCTGCTGCTTCTCTGTGGTAAGTAACAATGATTTCGTTTTCGTCATTCGGAGTATGTGCTTCAGTTGTCGCTTGAAGAGTATCAAACTAGTCACCTGCTTTTACTGTTTACACAACTTTCCAAAGAGAAATGGAGAATATCTAGAAGAGTTTTTTCCCGAGAACAGACTTGTGTAGCTAAAAACTAAATTTCAGAAAGGAAAGAAAAACTATGGACTTATAACAACCAAAATACTTCAAAAGCATTGTTATGTTATATATTTATAAAAAAAGAAGTGGACAAACAGCACTTTGAACTCTAAGGCAAACTCCTTTAAAGGAGTCACTTCCGATCACAGAATCGTATCAGCAAAGATTCGTAGGAGTATATGAAGAAAAAAAAAAAAAAAAAGAGACATTCTCGATACGTCAGGTCCTCGTTTGCCTATAGTAAAATATGTTTGTTAAACCTAACCATCTTCGGCTTTCGGCCATCATCAGAATATTTGTATTTGTTTGAGAAATCAATGGAGAGAGATGGATATTACGTTTTGAGAGATTTACCGCAAATGGATTTAATGAATTTAATCACATAAAAGCACATTAAAATACATAATCATTTACACTGTCTCTCATTAACTTCCATAATGAAAACAGTAAAATGTTAAAAAGCTCATATTTTTCTCAATTCATTACTTTTTACAGCACTATTTTCCTACTCAACGACATCTTCGGAAATAAAATTACCCTCACATTCGAAATTATTGAAAACAATCAAATAGTGAAATTGATAAGTTCATTCACACATAAAGCCAATCCTGTAACATCCAGTCTTAAAATATGAAAAGTAAGGAAATTAATAGCCTCTGATTATGGTTGTGTGTGTGTAGTGAATGAAAGAATAAACACATAAAAGTTGTCAGAAAGTTATATATTAGCTTATCATGACCGGTTCCAAATTTCGGTCATCATTAGAAGATTATATATATATATATATATATATATATATATATATACGCAGTGCATTTAATAAGTTAGCAGACTTTTTTGTACAGGCATTTAGATTTGTCGTAGACTCTTGAAAATTTAGCATGTTATTGCTATACATGTTATGAGATGACTGACCAATTTTTATGATTTCAGGTTCAAATGAACAGCTACTGCAGCAATTGGAATACACCCTACTAAAGCCTAATTGTCACAGCCGGTGAATTTCAAAAATGCAATCTGACACTTTAGATGAACGATATGCAATAAAATTCTGTTTTAAACTTGGAAAGAATGCCAGAGAAACGCATGGAATGCTTTAGACTGCTTTTGGAGCATCTTGCATGAATCGAGCATTAGTTTTTCAGTGGCATAAGAGATTCAAGGAAGGCAGGGAGTCTGTGAGGGATGATGACAGGTGTGGGAGGAGTAAGGAAGTCAATACACCAGAGTTGATTGGCCAAAGGGTTAGGGTTAGCCTTAGGGTTACTATGTTCAGGTTTTAAGGGAGTTCAAAAAGAGATTCCTTGGGAAGAGGCGAGCACTCTTCAAATCGGGTCAGTGGCATTTCCACCAGGACAATGCACAAGTCCACAACTCTATCCTTGTCACAGACTATTTGATCAAGATGGGCATCAAGACAGTTCCTCAGCCTCCCTACAGTCCAGACCTTGCTCCATGTGACTTTTGCTTATTCACTAAGCTCAGTGGCTGTCGTTATGAGACAATTGAGGAGATGAAAGAGGCTGTGACGAAAGGCATTGACACGTTCATACAAGAGGACTTCCATGGGGCCTTCCAGAAGTTGTTCGAACGGTACAACATTGCAGCCGGAGGAGATTACTTCGAAGGGGACTAGAGTTTCATGTGTGTACTATCAATAAAAGTTCCCATACGAAAAAAGTCTGGAAACTTATCGTATGCACTTCGTGTCTTGGTCAATTTAAAGGAACTTATACATACCTTGAATTTAAAAATGACTGTCTTTTACTTTAGATACAGTGATGATATATTCTTGATACATATAGAAAACAAGAAACAAAATTGAATTTCCGCCCTAATTTAACTGTAAAACAATATTCTATTAAATTTGACCTCGTAAAATTCACCGTGTTCATTTTTAATCAAACGGTTTTTCTAATTACTGCATTTTCGTTATCTATTTCAGTTTTACTTTTTCGTGTGCGTTGCGTAGAGAAAGGAACAATTATAAAATTGTTCAGGTAATCTATTATGTTGCCATGCAATATATATATATATATATATGTAAGGCCGTATCAATACACCTGACCCATTTCTTTTAGTTGATATTTTGTCTTAGATTTTCACTGCATAATATCTGATTTATGGGATTAATATTCTTCTCTGCTTCTCTTTGTGTCTATTTCAGCCTCTTCAATTATATCCATCGTATATCTCAATCTGTTCATTTCTAGCAGATCTTATTTATATCTTAGGAACCATCCACGGTTTTTGTATTTTTATATATTTTCTGTGAATTCTGAATAAATACATATATCCATAACTTTGCTTTCGCCTTTTCAGCTATTCAATGTGAATTTCACCTCGAAATATAAAAAAGCTGTTTATGAAGAGCGTGTACTTCAGTATATATATATATATATATATATATATATATATATATCCGCCTGTTTCAGTAACATTAAATGGCGGCGTCCATCGCATAAAGCCGAGATTGTCTTCTTACACGAAGTCATTGTTCTAACAAGCACGTGGTAGCGACTGATGGCACAGAGACAGGTCGATCATCCAGACATCAGCCATATTAGCAAAGGGGAAATACGCCCAACTGTTGCAGCAAAGGTCAGTGAAGATAAATAGCATTGGCGAAAGGAATATTTCACACGGACAAATGGGCCCTTACACGCTTCGTTAACTCTTCTTCATCTATGGATATTTACAAAGCTGGGCTTAGTAAGACATCAGAACGACATTTGTTAGGTATAAGAAGAATGAAAGAAGATGGATAGATGATGTAGCTCCGAGTATGGAGGTTCTGGCTGTCAGAGAATTATCATCAAAAAACTTATTTACCTTAGTTCGAACATTGACTTCTTGCACAAGAAAAAATATAACTATTTGTACCAAAGAGGTAAACAGTAGGCACAAGGTGTTGTGTTGGTTTCTTTTTTATTGGCATATCAAACTTCGAGGGTAATTTAATGCCAAAGCCAACTTTGTAGAACAGCAGTGATACTATTTAACCCGTTGCTGGGGAACATAAGTGATTAATACCTTTCCCAAGGGCATTAGTCCGAAAGTGAACGCAATAGCATGAATTAAGTTCGATCTCGTTTACTTCGAGGTCATCGTCCAGCATTTTAGCTACTACGCCACGGGGATTCCCCACAACGAATTGGGCACCCAGGAAGAAAAAAAAAATTCATGACACAGCAATGGTTTGCTAGAGTGATATTCTAACCAGTTCCGCATGAAGATGTCATTTAATTGATTTCATTTTCTCGCATGGGCAGAAGCTGATCATCAACAATAGCGTTGTAGTACCTCCTTAGTTGGGTGGGAAGGCAATTCTCCTGGGAGACAATCAAAATGCCGAGATACTTGAGGGTGGAGGCCTCCTGCTATTTGAGTCAGCGTAGACGCAGAGTAACTTTTATAATAAAAGAAAAACAAAGAAAAGCACAAAAAATACAACAAAGAAAACGTAAAGGAAAAAGGAGAAAGTTTTAAAAAGAGAAATACAGCACAAATTTTCTTGTAACTCGAACAAAAAAAAAAGCTTTGTTTTTCTTAAGCATAGAAATCTTTAGGCTATGTTTTTATCCATTTGCTCACAGTGATATTCAATTCATTGCTTGAAAACATTGTTCCACGCTGAAATTTTGAGGGAACCAAACAAGTGAAAATCAGAGAGGACCAGATCTGGACTATAAGGAGGATATGCCTGGTATTGCGAAACAATATGACAAATGGTTTTCTGTTCTTGCTGCAGTATGCTTTGTGCTTTAGCGTTGACATTGTGAGATTCCAACGAAAAGTTTCCTTAGAAAGAAAAAAGGTCATCAAGCACAATTTTGTATGCCCTACCCACAGGAATTCCCAGTTTTTCGGAAATGTCTTCTATTGTCACACTCTTGCCAGCCAAAATGAGAGCATTAACTAAATCCACTATTTCATATGTGCTCACTATTGCGTGCCTGTATGTTTGAATATTATTTCAACCTTATTTAAATTGCTTTGCCCATTTGTAATGTTGGTTGGTTGGTTGTTTTGGTTTTATGGCATATAAACTTTCATAGGGTATTTAATGCCGAATCCATTTTCATACAAATAATCAGTTCTATTTTAAACAGTTCAGTTTAGCATGAGTACACAGTTTAATTGTCAAAAACATTTCTAGTTCAAGCTATTCAGTTTAATCAAACAGTTCTAATTCAACCAAATCAGTTTAGTATAAGTATAGATTTTGTTTACACCCAGTTACATGTCGAAACGGTTCTATTTTTAAAAAATCAGTTTAATGTAAGTACAGTTTCAATGTCAAAAACAATTCCATTTCAAACAATTCAGTTTAGCGTAGGCACTCAGTTTAAATATAATAACACAGTTTGTCAAAAACATTTCTATTTCAAGCTATTCAGTTTAATCAAACAATTCTAATTCAAACACTTCAGTTTAGCATAAGTATACAGTTCAGTTCCCTTTAACCTATCGATAGAGTCCTATCAGATGCTATCATTCAAGGGCCAGAGTGGATCTGGGAGCAATGTCAATGAAGGGGGTGTTCCACATTTCCCAAAGCTCCAGAATCACTGGAACCTCACCATCATATTGTTTAGTGTCATATCCTGGACACTCGTAGAGGGTCTTACCCATCTGCAGGAGTGCAGTCGGTGTATTTTACAGCCCCAGCCGACTAGGCAAAGCCCATTTGTTATGATTTTTTTTAATAAACATTCTTCTTTGAACACATCTCACGTTCTTCGGTAAATTTCACATAGTTTGGAATTCTTAGACATCAAAAGATTACAAGACAGGCCTCTGTTTAAGCCCGAAGCACTGATTTTCTTCCATCATGAATAACCCCCAAATCTTTCTGCGAGATTAAATAATCTTTAATATAAACCAATTCCAAACGATGCAGAATTTTCATTCATGGAAAAATCATTTTGCTTTTTGAAAAAATTCTCTTCAATTGAATGATCTCATTATCTGTGTGTATATCCCCAACCCCTCCATATGAGTAGGATGCGATATAAGGTAATTTTTAAGCGGAATTCTAAAAGTTTGAATTCAGAGTTTTCCATCTCGTAGACTATTTCCTATACGAAGATTAAAAGGCCAGTGTACCTTACAATTTACGCATTGCTGGGCGTGGGAGAATAGTTGATTCACACCTTTCCTAAGAGAACGCTGCGTCAAATGAAAACACCTTCAAATCTAGGACTTGAACTTGAGTCACCGTTTCTATTTCCTACGACGGAAACCATTACACCACAAACGCCTCGTGTGTGTGTGTGTGTGTGTGTGTGTGTGTGTGTGTGTGTGTGTGTGTGTGTGTGTGTGAGAGTGAGAGAGAGAGATGGAATTTTCCGTCGATTTCGACGTATAAGAGAGCCTAACAACTTTCCTGAGTTCTAATGCTTGTTTCTCGTATAAGATTTCAAACCAGCCTCAGATTTGCATACAAGTCGGTTGATAGTGCATGCAGGAGAATGTTAAATTGCTGCCATGATTGGCGAAGTTTTTGCCTTCTCCTTCAAAACCCCGACATACTTGATAAGGCTTTTGTTAAATTTCCCAATGACTCTTTGGCATTTTACTCTACAAACATTGGGGATTGAAGCAACATACTCGAATGGGTAAACAAATACCCCAGGAGCTATAAAGGTTGTTTTTATCTTGTGTCTGTACTTGAGATACGGCCTTCCAACGTTTATTTGCGTCGTGAATTAATTTACCCAAACCCTTCGCCACAAGCATGATATGAAACAAGTTCAATATTTCTGTGACGTTTAATTGGTATGAATTCAGATTTTCTTCTTCTTTTAGACTGGCTTCTTTACCAAAGATAAAGTACCCAGTCTGGTCGATTGGTTACGAATAGCTGAGAGAAGACATTCTTGACCTTCCTAAGGCCATTAGCGCGAAGTGAAACACAAAGTTTCGTCCAGGTTTTGAACTCGGTTCACTGGTAGCCATTAAGATATACATGCTTCCTCGTTTTCCTCATGAAGCAGGCTGTAAATGAGGATATTTGATATTCTGTCGTCTCTCATTCTGATAACCTGTTTTCATCTCATACCAGAGAGAGTAGATTCCTCGAAAAATCAACAGTAGATTCCTGCCAATTGGTCCACCTTTGCTCTGGCCTTTTTCCTGAAGTAAGGTCTAAAAACAAATGTTGGTGATCAATGTTAATTTTTCACTAATTATTCTCACCGTCAAACGTCGACTGGAGACGAGTTGAGTATAATGGGTTTTTTTTATCTTCCGCAGTCTCTCAGTTAACAAAAATGTCTTGATTCGCCTGAAAAACTCAAACTGATATCCATAAGCCAGAGCAAACTTGCAAAATATTATCACGGTTGCTTAAAGCCAACATTGATCAGTTGGTTTTAAATCTAGTTGCCAACCTGGAGAATAGAAATAACTATTCTAATCACTTACGAGACCGACATTACAAAAGGAAATTATTGACCCGTACAAGGATGAAGACATATTTCTTCCAGAATGCTATCTTTCTTAATGAGTGAAGATTTTTCTTGCTATCAGATCGGTATCAAGGATTTCTCAGAAGGTCATCAGAACAATTCAAAGGCTGCCTCCAACCAACAAGAAGAAAGTTTGGTAATGGCGTAATGAAACAGTCAATGCCATTTACAAAAAGAAAGAAATTATGAAGAAGCATCTCTTTCTCAGCGGATTACAAACCCTAATCTAATAATATATCAACGGCATAATAATCCTGCATATTATGATTAATCAATCAAAATTATGTTCAAGATTTTAAAGTAAAGACGCTGTTTGGTCCCGGAAAATCTCCAGACTTCAACTCTGTGAAAGATAATCAAGTTTAAGCTGAGTCCAAGAACGATCAGAAAGGAAGATCCATTATTAGAAGATGGAAGAAACTGAAAACTTCGTTGCTGAAGAGGCCTTCTAATATTAACAATAACCCAAGGAAACAGAGAGTGGTAACGAAAAAACGCATTATTATAATTTGTCTGAATCATGCATATGTGATTATTAGTTACTTGAATCCATATAACTGAGTGTAAACCAAAAAAGTTAGCGACCATAGTCGAGGGTGACCAGAAGGCTCCCTTTTCGATAGCTACTACACCAAGGTGTAGGGGAGGGCGCTACTCCATTCCCAGGATTGCTCCACTTTACCCTTGAACCGTACCTTATAATGCTGAGTGTTAAGCAAGGTGGTATCAAGTACCATTTTTAAAGTCTTTCGTATGACTCGACCTGGGATTGAACCCAGGTCTCCCGGGCCATTGGCGAACACTAACCGCTGGGCCAATGAGTGTAAACAATCGACTATTATTAAAAAGAAACAATAACATGAAACCATATAATTATTAGTATTCAATAGAAATACTTGAAACTATACAAATGTGTGAAAATCTTTGTGTTAGAAAAGGAATATGTTATATAAGAGCGAAATTATTTGTATTAAGAGTTTAAATGAGAAGCTAAAATTATTTAAGAATTATTATTAGTTGAGTAAAACCATAACTATGCGCAAGCAAATGAATGTTTAATAAATCTGTTTAGAAATTATTTCTATTCGATCGGATCGTGTACAAAAATGAATCCTATTCGGTTGAACGATTTAAAGAAATAATTTCTATTCGATAGGACCGTTTACCAAAATGATTTCTATTCGATAGGACTGTTTACCAAAATGATTTCTTTTCGCTAGGACTGTTTACCAAAATGATTTCTATTCGATAGGACCGTTTACCAAAATGGTTTCTTTTCGATAGGACCGTTTATCGAAATGGTTTCTTTTCGATAGGACCGTTTACAGAAATGATTTTCATTCGATTGGACGGTTTACAGAAATGATTCCTATTCGATAAGTCCGTCTACAAAAATGATTTCTATTCGATTGGACCAAGTACAGAAATAATTCCAATTCGATAGGACCGTTTTCCAAAATGGTTTCTATTCGATAGCATCGTGTACAAAAAGAAAATCTTAAAAAAAACAACACAATATAAATATGAACGTACAATGAACGCAATCCCCAAAGCTCTTTGCTTAAAATAACCCTACACGGGCTGATATGCCATAAAAATGACTATAAAACAAATTTAAAATTCAATCAAAATTTCATAATATATGCATTATTTAACTGATAAGAAAATTAATTGAAAACGTACTAATTATTTGGTCCAAGTGTTTATTTCATATCAACTCTTGTTGGTTATTTAATGCCAAATCATATATATCTATGTGTGTGTGTGTGTGTGTGTGTGATTTGGAAATGAATTGTTTGTAGATAACTTTATCAAACAGTTATAAGAACTCATTTTTGTACAGAGTTAAACGGACTCAAGTATTCTTATCTCACAATAATAAGTCTAATATAAATTATTTGGTTTCACACAGTTAAATGGTTTACAGTAATGCTTGTTAACATTAGTTATTCTATTCATCAAGTATTCCTATGTAATATCGATATTTTACATAGTTGTAATGTTTCAAATAACTAATGATTATGCTTAGTAATTGAGTGAACAATTCTATTTGACCCACGTGTGGTACCTTAGCAGGTACTACCAATCCGGGTCAAAATGGACCTGCAAAATGTGTGCATTCTAGAAAATCATGTAGATGGTTGATTTTTAAAGCCATGTCAACCTGTCTAATAATAGCAATGAAAGGGTACTTTGCATTTCCATAGCTCTTGGATAATACCTTCACTATTAGATTTGGTCTGGTATTGTACCCAGGATACTCTTGGGGTGGGGATTTCTAACCCCTCTACAGAGACGGATTTGATGTATATTTGGATTTGATAGAAATAGTTGATATAACCGTGCAAAAACTAACTACATAAAAATATCAATAGAAACGTACCATGATTGTGATTTCCTAAACTCTAGGCATAAAAGAGCTCTAGACAGGTTGACATGCCTTTAAAAATCAACCAATCAATCATCTACATGATTTTCTAGAATGTACACCTCTTACAAATTTTTATTTCAATCTTTTTCTGCTTTTTAAGTTTATCAAGAATTTTATTCTAAAAATCCGCAGAGGTTTGCTTTCTTTAACACCTCTATATTCCAATTTATAACCTTTTCTTTTATTCCGAACCATTTTATCCATTCCAATATTCTTTACTAGCAATTATTCCTTTAAGTTTCGTTATCGATTCACTTTCTACCAATTTCCGTCAGCCATCGACTTTTGTAAATGTGCGTATTTTTATGTTTTGCATTCCTTATGTAAATGTGTAAAATTCTTCAAACATTTTCTCCAATCTTAGAAATAATAACATTGAATATAATGTTTCTTTAATTCGTTGAAAAAAGAAAAAGATTTTGTTTATTATCCAGTTTTCGTTTCGTTCAACTGAATCTTTTACTGAGTAGATTATCGGTGAGGTGATCGACTTTAACATTAAAATTAGATTTTCGGCGAACCACTTTGGCTTAAGAAATTCAATTGTAGGGATGAATTATGAGATTCTTTGTTACACTTGATCGTCAAAGATACTTGGAGAAAAATCACTGTGATCTTTTAAATATATCTGCTTTAAAATGTATTATGAGATTAATGGGGTGAGGAATTTAATTATCAAAATTTGTTTCGAAAGACACGCGGCTACAAACTGCCAACAGTATCTAGTGTAATTCTGAGATCACCGAGCTAAATACTGCTTATTTACGGCTAGTGCATCGGAATACTGCTTATTTACGGCTAGTGCATCGGAATACTGCTTATTTACGGCTAGTGCATCGGAATACTGCTTATTTACGGCTAGTGCATCGGAATACTGCTTATTTAAGGCTAGTGCATCGGAATACTGCTTTTTTGGCAAGTCATGCTGGGCATGGTTAGTGAAATAAAGATTAAATCATAATCGACGTTCTATTATGGACTACTACACATGGACACACCAGTGTTAGCCAACTTTCAAAAACATACATTTATCAGCTTTGTGTGGACACAAGACGCCGTCTAGATGATTTGTCAATAGCGATAGCTGATTGAGACGGTTAGCGTGAAAGAGTTAAAGGGATTCATGTTCTAAGCTTACCTTGATGGTTGGCTGGGGTTTATGGCATATCAACCATTGTAGGTTATTTAATGCCAAATCTTGTTTATATATGTATACACACACACGACCAATGAGTTACTTTTTGCACGCATTTAAAGGGTTTCAAGTATTGCTATTCATCCTTAATAATTCTATTCAACATTACTCATTCGTTGATAATTAAATGGCTTCAAGTATTTCTACATAACACTTACAATTCAGTATCAGTCATTTGTTTAAGCGGTCAGAGTGGACCTGCGAGTAGAAGCAATGAAGGGGTACTTCACATTCCCCAAAGCTCCATGACTGGAGTGTCACCATCAGTTGATTTAGCATATCCAGGATGCTAGTTGGAGAGGGGGTTCTTACCTTTATACAGATATGATGTCGGCGTATTCTACAGCCCCAACCGACGCCTTGATGTTTCATCTAAGCATTGCTTAGTTAAACCTAGGGCATATAAATATTCTCCATTAATTTGTTTATTTGTACCTAAACACTGTTTATCTTGGCCTAGTGTACCTAAAACAGAATTTGTTAGTTTCGTCTTAGCCAATTTGAGTGAATAAAAAATTCTGCTTACACAACGTTAAGCAGAAATGAGAAATATCTAACAGACTTCTCTCTCGAAAACAAACTAACATGCCTTAATACTAAATTCCAAATAAGAGAGAGAAAATCATGGACCTACACATACTCAAACAATGCTAAAGCACAGCTATTATATACTCATTGACAAGGCGTGGATAAATAGCTCTCTGAACTGATGCATACTCCTCTTTTGAAGGAGGATCTTCCTATCAGAGAATTGTCTCGAAGATACTCCTGGGTCTACGCAGGAATATGATAGAAACAGTCAAAATCTTCTGATTTTGACTGGTCCTCACTTACTAACAAAAATATTAGTAATACATATACGTTAATTGTAATAAACAAATTCGATACTCTTCAGGAGATATCTGAGATACATACGCCGAATGAAGAATACGAAAACTTCGACAATGCCCACATGGAAGCTGCAGTAGAATACTAACCAAAGCAAGAGCTAAACAGTTCTACTGGGCACACGAGCTGTTTGGGGGAAAAAAACCAAACAAAAGAGATAGCGTGAAAACTGTATCCAACAAATGCCAACGCGCAGAAACTTAAGATGACACAAGCAGAAGTAAAAAAAAATTTAAAAAAACACAGCACAGAAAGAATACATTCGAGGTCAGTATTGGGTTAGTTGAGGTCGAACTGAAGCATTGGTATTCGTACGGCGTGACGTTTACTTGGCAAGTGTACTCTGAGCTGGTACAAATACTATTAGACACCGCCTATGCATCTTCTATGTGTGCTGTATGGCCATATTTGCGTAGCGTGTGTGAGTGCATGCAAATATGCATATTCATAAGGCGGCGGTGTTACTTCATGGAAACGTCCCCGAATATTATTCTTCCACTACTATACATGCCTCCCCTCATGAGACCACAAGACGTTCTAGTTTTGGTCGTCTACAAGGGCGTTTTGATCGTGTGTATGACGTACCATATTATCTGTGGGCTACTTTAGCGTCATTTTATTTATTCATATTCTTTTTTTCCCCGTTTGCTTTTTACTTTCCTGATTTCACTAAAAGTTCTGCTCTTACACGTTCAAGCTCTGCAATTAGATATATTTTGACTCTTATTTCTTCATATTTTACTTTCATTTGAGACAATTCTTCTTGTAATTAGTGAACTTGTTTGGTTAACTTATTAGTTTCATCCAACTGTATTTGGAAGCTTTTCTAAGATTCTTCTAACGTCTAACTTACCCATGAAAGTTTTCAGACGTTTGAATCCATATCATCCTTGGCACCAGATTTTGGCAATAGTCTGACCGGTGAGTCCACATGAACTTCTAGCAAGTGGACTGAGCCGGTACAACTACTATTGGTCACCTCTTATGTATCTTCTAAATGTGTGCTGTATGGCCCTATTTGCAGAGCACGTCTGTGTGCGTGCAACAATGCATATTTATAAGCCAGCGGTGTTACTTCATCGAAATGTCCCTGAATAATATTCTTCCACTGCCATATAGTCATATCAATAAAATAAGAAACTCGGTAGAAGATAGACAATCACGAATAGTGTGGCAGACAGTAAATGAAATGAGCATAAGGAAGAGCACCCCGAGAGCGAAACTAAAAGCTTCCTGCCAAGCAGAACGAATACAGATGTACAAAGAACATTTCAAGAATCTGCTTGGAAAGTCCCCAAAAGTCAGAGATAGACCTATTACAAAAATCATGAATAGCCAACAAGACATCAAATTAAGACTGTTTACTCAAAAATTAAGTACTTAGAAAAATTAAAAACAGAAAAGCTGCAAGCCTCGAGGAAATACCCACAGAAGTATGGAAGATAAGGAAATTCAATGACTTACTTCTTCGATTTTGCAACGTCATATTTAAACAGAATACAAAAGATAGGACAAAATGCTACATCCTCCCCTTCCCCAAGAAAGGCAACCTCAGATTCACCAGCGGTTATGTCAATACTCCTCTATGGATGCACCACATGCACGTTGACAAAACGCATAGAAAAAAGCTAGACGTGATTGCACAAGAATGGCGCGACCTATATGGAACAAATCCCAAAGACTGCACACATCGAAACAACAGCCGTACGGTCACTTAAATTCCATTTTTAAAACCATTCAAGTAAAACAAACAAGACATGCAAGAGACTGCTAGAGAATCAAGGGCGAACTCGTGAGTAACATTCTTCTCTGGATTCCTACACATGGACGTGTCAGTATTAGTCGACTAGCAAGAACTTACAACAGCTCTGAGCAAACAGAGAGCAGTTGGGAGGATCTGCCGGGAGCGATGGACGATAGGAACGGATGGAGAGAGAGAGAGTCATGAAAGTCCGTGCTAGCAGTGTGACTTACTGATGTACCTAAACACTGCTTATTTGAGCCTAATGTACCCAAATACTGTTTTTTTTTTTTACATAGTCTAATGAGGTGAATTGCCTGTAGACATATGGGTGCTTGCAGTCAAATTCATGATCCTGGACGTGCAAGGGCGATCTGAATGTGCAGATGTGATCTCCATATTGGTTTGACCGTGGTATGAAAGAGATTGGTGACGTCACTAAAACAGACGTGGGACCATGTGCGCTGATACTAAAGACCTTTTCATAGATTTAGTCAATTGACAAGATAGCGAACAAGCAAGCATGTGGTCTGCCCACGCTGAAATGTTGGAACTAAGATCCCGTTCTATGAAAGGAAAGGACCCAGCAAATATAACTGTTGACCGAGCCGTCAATCAGAGACGCACCTGTGTAAATAAGCGGAAGCAGTCACGTTGTTTATCGGAAGCTGTGGGCATTATGAAATGATATATGTGGTGCCACGTGAGGGTCCGGTCAGTTCGAGGCAGTGTGAGTCAGTGACAGCTTGCAGTCACTGTGAGCGCCCACAGATCGAACACCTCTGTTGAGAAGCGTTATGTAGGGGTCTTGAAAATAACACAGCGAGGAATGGTCTAGAGAAGTTATGGGTCAAAATAGCAGGCTATCTTTGTCTTCCTTCATCCGTCCGTCTCTCACACACAACAGAGATTTGACCCCTTTCGAAAGAATATAAAAAACATCTTTATTAAAAAAAGTGCTCTGGTTCTTCCTTCATTTCGGCATATAACATAATCTAATGATAAGCACACTGTCGCTGGGTAATGTGTCTCTTTCTCAAATCTCGTAAAAGAAATAAGTTAAATACTTGGTACTGCAAGCAATACCAAGAATACTAGGATTTTATCATTTCTTGTGGAACAATTTTCATTCAAAGCGAATATTAGGTATCATTTATTACCAAACTCTACGCCAGTGAAACGATGCAATCAAATATAAAGCAACGATTGTTCGTGGTCTACTGGTTTTCCTCGTTGGAAATGAACACGGTTACTCGAGTTCAAATTTTGGACGAGACTTTACATTTCAGATTGCTCAAGTATCCTTAAGAAAGCAATGAATCCAACTATTCTCCTTCCAGCTATGTGTAAATAGCAGGGCAGACTTTGCTCTTTAACCTTGATAGGGCAACCGGTTTAGAAGGAAAACAGAGTTCAAATCTGTTTAACAGCGCTTAAAAATTAACCTATATATATATATATATATATATATATATATATATATATATATATATATATATATATATATATATATTCACGCAAACACAAGGACTGTACTTATTTTTGCACTGATACATATTCCAATTTTTGGTTTTGTACGATTTCTTTTTTTAATGACATATCAACCTTCTAGGATTATTCAATGCCACATCCATCCCTGTAGAAGAACAGAAGTGGTACAGTTTAACTCAGAGCTGGAGGTACTATTTCTAGTTACAAAGTATCTTTGCAGTAAAGTTTGTTGATGAATAATATCTGATAATAGTTTTGATTGTATGATATTCCAGTAAAAATGAAATCTTTATATCTACAAGAAAGTTGCAAATGTCTATAAGACAAAATCGTACAACTATAAATAGTAAATATCTATAAGTACAAACATTACATATTCTATAAATAAATAGCAAATGTCTATAAGACAAAATCGTACAACTCTATAAATAGTAAATATCTATAAGTACAAAAATTACATATTCTATAAATAAATAGAAAAATGTCTATAAGCACAATAGATATACATATTACGTTTTGATGTTGAAGAAAACCAGGAGGCTTATGTATTCCACTTTGTCAGCCCCCACTCAAAGAATTTATGCAATATTTATAGTCTAAAATCTCTTTTACAATTTTCACGATCGGTGGTAGTCGAGTTATGTCAAACAGCTGCAACAATTCTTTGCTTCTTGTGTAAAATATTGATTTATTAATCACCCGTGAAAGTTTGATGTAATAAAAGTAGAACAGTAAAATTTTAGGTGCAAAAATCCATATTTTCTCTGCATTCATAATCTGCAAAGTAGTCACGCGTGAAAATATTGTGAAATAATTAATTGTGGTTGAAATCTATTTTCAAGCGGATAGATAGATAGATCTAAGAGTGAGATAGATAGGTACGAACAAATAGATAGGGAAGGAAAAGAAAAAGAGATGAACAGTCTGATATAGATTGTTATGAACAAATAGATAGGTGAGGGAGAGAGAGGGATGAACAGACCAAGCTAAAGGAATTAAACAGGGGACTGGTAAGTATATAAAAACTTATTTCCTCAAGAGAAATCGAAGAGAAGCCTGTTGGCCTGGATTATCTAAAAATCATGCGTTGTTTTTTTTTTTTTTTTTTTCATAATTGATTTTATCGACATATATACCTGTTTAGGGTTATTTTATGCCGAGAGGTTGGGGAATTACGTTCATTGTACGTTCTTATTTCCATTTTTTGGGTCGTTACTTCTTAAGATATTTTTGTACACAGTTCTATTGAGTACAGATAATTTTTAAACAGATCTATTTGACCCATAGAAGGGACACTAACGGGTACTACCACTCTAAGTCAGAGAGGACCTGGAAGTAATAACACTGAAGGGGTAAACCACACTTCTCACATCGATAGAACTAGAATCTCACTATCAGATATAGTTTAGTGCCATACCCTGAACACGCCTTTTTGTGGGGTATTTTTTTTACTCATCTGCAGGGGATAAGGTCAGGGTATTCTTGACTTCACCGAGAGGACATTTCTCAAAATTGGATTTACATCTAGATTCTTGAAGATTTACCATGGATTTGGTTCGGATTGGTTTTATAGCATATCAATCATTGTAGGTTATTCAATGCCAAATCCATTTTTATATATTTAAACAGCTCTATTTCAAACAATTTAGTTTAGCATAAGTCCACAGTTTAAATGACAAAAAAATGTTCTATTTTGAATAATTCAGTTCGGCATGAGTACAGTTTTTTGTTTATACACAGTTAAATGTAAAAATAGTTCTATTTCGAACAATTTAGTTTAGCATAAGCACACTATATAGTTCTATTTGAACTATAGATAGAACCCTAACAGGTGCGACCGCTCCGGGCCAGAATGGACCTGGGAGCGATGGCAATAAATGGGTACTCAGCATTCCCCAAAACTCCAGTATTACTGGAGCCTCACAATCAAATTGTGTAATGTCTTATCTGGGACACTCAGTGGAGGAGTCTTACCCCTCTGCAGAAATGCAGTCGGTGCATTCTGCAGCTCCAGGCGACTGGGCCATTTACAATGGAGACACGCTTAGTGAAAGGCTTATCATCTCAGGAATTGGAGGAGACGACCCCAGTTCTAACCCTGGACAAAGCTATTTGCATTTAACTTCACTACTTTGGGGAATGCATGAATGAATCTCTACTAATCGAAGCTATGAGCAGACTGTGCTCTAACTTTGATAAGACGAATCCGTCTTGAAGGAAAACCCTGAATTCAAACTAGACGTGCTATACTTGAAAAATTGACCTTGTGTCACGTCTTGATCGCAGCGAAAGACTTGCATAAATACGTATCATTTGCGATTTGGTTAAGGTACAGGATTTTTGACCGACTCTAAAGCAAATGGAATTTTACACAATTACAACGACTGATGTTAATATTCAATCATTTTTTAAGTAATTATAAACTTTATAAACCAAAAAAAAAGACATCTTTTTTTCTAAGAACGTGTTTATCATGAAGTCTTCTCAAAGATAGTATTCTTCTTGTCTGATGTTTCGACTTGAAAAGGTAATAATGTATATATTCATTTTGAAACGAATTTTGACAACTAATTAAGTAATCATTTGCGTTATAGTTTTTAGCGGAACCATAATCAAGTTCCCGTCCTATCAATGGGGTTTTGAATACTGCTTATATTCCCTGCAGAAGGAAAGACCTCTCTCCTTATAAAAAAAAGCTGTATCCTGAATATAACAACTGAATCTAATGGTGAGGTTCTAGTCATGGAGATCCGTAGGGTGTAGAATATCCCTTTATTGCTATTACTCCCAAATCCACTCTGAGTCGCAGTAGTAGTAACTGTTAGGGTTCCATCTCTAAGTCAAATAGTCCTGTTTAGAATTATTTGTATTATCAATACTGCATTCAATAGAAATACTTGAGACTTAAAAAAGGCATGAATCCATCTGTTTCCCACCAGGTATGGGCAAATAGTAGTGCAGACAAGGTTTTTTAGCCATGGTTAGGCAACCAGTCTAGAATTCAAATCAACTTTACTCAGATTAAATACATTAACCTTGCGTTACATCCAGCCAATGACGGAAGGGTTGGGTAAATACATGCTATTTAACGAAATGAAAGACATAATCTTTGTAAATTAGTTCAGATCAAATCAAAGATTATGACTAAATTTTTAAATTGAGCAGGCTATCAATCTCTTAGAATATAGGCGCAACGTAGTCTTCCTAAAACATTTTTGCATTATTTGGTTATTTGATTTCTGCAATGCTACTGTTTATCAGACGTTGAAATTTGAAGATTCTGTTTTTAAAAAAAGTCGACTTTTTTTCTTTTTGACATTCCTCAAAAAAAAAAAAAAAAAAAAAAAAAGACAAATATCAAAACTACTGATAGTCTGAAGCAGTGTTGTCAATGTTTGATCAGAAGTAGAACTGTAATTTTAAAGTTTAAACTCTGAAGCTGACTTGAAAGTAAATGAAAGGTAAATCCGAGCAGAAAAAGAAAGACAATCCAGCTGATCTTCCAGGTGGTATGACGAAATCCACCTACCAACAGGGCCCTCTTTTGCTCACGATAAAAATGTGCAGTGAGGAATTTATGAGTAATAGTAGGGGGTTAGTTATTTTATTTTTGTGTCTGGGTACATTTGAGATTTATCTCTTGATGTTTCTGAGGTCATCTGGTCAAAAGTCGCAGTTACACGGATAACATGTCGTTTTTTTTTTCTTTTTAGTAAATCTATTTCAAATAACTATTGCAGAGAACAGAATCTTTTTGCAGATAGATTGGCCACTCAGCTATCTTCGATTCGTGACGATTTTATATCCTTTCTTCTTGTTCCTCACTTTTATCTTCTGTTCGGCGAACTAGATCGAAACGAAGTAAGTGTCCAGAACAGTCCAACAAATTAACTAATCTTCTGAAGTCATAGACATTTTATTAACCCTTTCATTACTGCTAGGACATGCATACACTGAAGTTCCTATAACTGCAAATGAGTGAGCCTATATATATACCCGCCAAACCCTTTGCACGTACAGGATACGACATCAGGTCAATTTTAAGCGAGTTAACAAGTTTGAATTTAGAGTTTTTCTTTTCCTTGAACGGTTTCCATAACGAAGTTAAAGAGTCCAGGCTAGCCAACTGTTTACCTATAGCTGAATAGAGAACAGTTAGCTGCATACCTTTCCCAAGGTTATTACTGCTATTTGAAATACAAAGAACATCGTCCAGGATTTGAACTTGGGTGTTCGTGTCCATTTTCTTACGACAATAACTTACACACCACGAATGCCTGAAATACTGAATATAAGTTGATAAACGTTATTGAAAGTTACCGTTTACCGTTTTCAATTTGATGTTTGCTTTATACAATTAAACACAACGATAAAGATACATTTTAGGCAACCTCTTAAAGTATTTTGGCGTAATCGAACAAAAAAATCAAAGTACTGAAATTTAGAGAAATTAGTGTGCGAAAATCCTATTCCAGGTCTCCTTAGTAACGATAGAAGTTTTGGTTTACTTAACATGAGGTGCACAGTAATAGACAAGTTTAGTATTACATATGCAGTACATTTTCAGACTATCGGTAGTTTGATATTTGCTCTTTTTCTTTTCTTTTAAAAATGTCAAAAAGAAAAAAAGCTATCGACTCCTTTTACAAAATCTTCAAATTTTAAGATGTCCAAATATCTAATCAACAGTAGCATTGCCATAAGAAAATAAGGCAAAATTTTTTTGGAAGACTACGTTGCATTGAAAATTCAACCTCTTGCTAAAAATTAACTTTGTAGTAATAAAGAATATATAGATTTCAACATTCTCTGGGTTCCTATTAGGATTAATAGAAAATTTGGTCGCCATAGTTGTCACTGTCATTAAGTTAGGTAATAAACAGTCGTGTAAAGAGACAATGGCTAAGTTATTTTCATTCTATGCTAATTCTTCACACCAGTTTAAATTTGGGAATTTTTATTGTAGTCTGGGTGACTGCAAGTCTCCGCGTGTGTTCATGACTCTTAAGTAACGTATTCGATCTCAGCAGTGTTCTGGTTCGGACAGTCAGGATTCTTCCTCAAATTTCTTGTTGCTCTAATCTTTTTTCCAGGCCTCTGGGAACTGTTCTAGGTACTTCAGTTACAATTGATTTCACTGTTAACTTCATGTTCCACAACATTTTTAGCACTCACATAGGACCCAAGTATCTGCATATCTTTTTCGCCACGAAATCACAATTTCTCGTTAATCAACACTAACGTTTCAGATTTAATAAATCATCATCAGGACTTAAAAAAAGCTGATATCTTTTTCTATGTCCTAATGATGGTATATTAAAACTGAAACATTATAGTGTCTACTTTCTTTCACATTAAATTCTTCACTTTGGATTACTTTGTTTCTCTCTCTTATATATATATATAATAAAGGAAAAGTACTTTAAAAAATTTACTGTTTTTCGGTAGTTCCGAGAACATTTTACAGAAGAGACTTTTCGTTGCCTGTAAAAGGTATTTCGACAATAAAAAGTGAAGTTGGCGACCGTAATCGAGGGCTACCCGAAGGCTGCCTTTGCAATAGCTACCACACCGAGGTATAGGAAGGGCGATACTCTATTCCCGGGATTGCTCCACTTTACCTTTGATCCGTAGCTTATAATGCTGAGTGTTAATCAAGGCGGCATCAAGCACCATTTTTTCGAGTCTTTGGTATGACTCGATCTGGGATTGAACCCCGGTCTCCCGGACTGTTGGTGAACACTCTGCTCATTAGGTCAATGGCCCGGTTTTTGATAATATCAAGGAAAATGATAACTTTCTACCTGTGTTTTACCCACTCAACCATTTTTGTGTCTAATATTGTCTGTTTACTTGATTATTTTTCACACGTAGCCACATTTTCAAAGATCTGCCTTAAACACTATTATGTGCCAGAAAAGGTACTTCAAATCTTCACTTTCAATCTTCGCACAAAGAGGAACAAGATATGTTATCACAGACACAAAAGTATGCCATTTTGTACCACCTCGTACAAACTTGAAGATTAAAACATACACAGAAAATTAGATCGGTCACTTGCTAGCTAGAAATAAAACTTTAATCGTTCTTTGGGTTTAATAATTAATTTAGTGATCGATTTTTCTGATCATCAATAAATTAGTTCGATGACAAGTCTGAGCTCTGAGCTGCAGGGGGGTTTAAAAAAAACACAAAAAAATCTAATCACCTGCAAGATTAAAAACATCTTGTGTTATAAAAAGATTCTTAAATAAGCATACATATATATTACTAAACTTCTCATATATGCATATATACATCTATATATGTAACTAATCTCGTACCAAAAAACTACACAAGATTTCTATGAGCGCATTTTAAGTGCATTGCTCTGACTTGAAAACTAAAGCAATTTCTTCTCCAGTTAATTTTGTGGGGTCAGTGTTCACGTCATTTAATCGTTCTGGTTTTCTAGAGAAGTGAGACACTTATGAAATGCTAATTAGAAAACTTCCCTCTTTTCTAAGTAGAGACGTCAATATAATCATAAACTGCTTTTACGAGAGTCCAACGGATCATGGATCGTCTAGTTTACTTTTTTTATAACTTCAAATGAGTACAAAACAACGATTTTACATAATGAATAATCTATGAGAGATCGGAAATTATATTGTTTATGGAAACACACACTCTCTTACTGCTCCATCGATGGGCCTTAGAATACGCTGATCGTATCACCTTAAGATGGATATAACTTCCCCTTAAAATGCGGTGTCCTTGTATGACACTAAACTGTATCTTGTGGGGAGGTCTTAGAGCTCTGGAGCGCTTCCCTTCATTGTCATTACTCCCAGATCTACTTATAGGAATGGCACAATCTATTAGGGTCCCATAGATACCTAAGATTAGCTTTGCTTTCTTTAGTAGTGGTACTATTCATCCAAGCAATTCCCACTGTGGAGCGTATGCCTCACCAGTGGAGTTTGTTTAGAGACCAAGTTAAAGGCCTTTTAAGCTTCCTTCACGTTAATTGCAGTAAAATTTTGAATATGTATGAACTGAATATTACAAGGGAGGCATCAGAATTTTAGAAATACCAAAGTGGGGCACGGTTTAACTCATCGCTGGAGGTTTATAAGGAGGGGGTCGCACTTTTCCCAAGGGTATTAGTCTAAAAGTTAACGTAATAGCGTGACTGGAGTTCGAACTCAATGTCGCAGTCCAGCACGTTAGCCACGAAGACCTCTTTTTAAAAACATTCGTAATCGATAGAAAAATCTAAAGTTATACAACTATGTGCATATCATTTGTATTTGAGGGGATTACTTGATATGACTGCATGCCCCACAAAAAAAAAAAAAAGTAATGATTCCCTAATCTCTCGGCATGAAGATTTCAGATAGGTTGTCATGCCATTAAATCAATCACTCTCATATACAAATACTTGTCCACATTCTTTTTACACGTCTGTGTGATTTACAGTAAAAATCAATACGGAAATTTAAGTTGATGTTGCCTTTTAAGAATAGCCTCATCAGAATTGCTATATTATTTTGCAAAAACGTAGTCTACGCGAGACAAGGAGGATATAAGTACATATCTCTTTATGGACTGAGAAGAGTACTTTATAACGCTCAAAGACCATGTTTTGACTTTTCTTGATCCTCATTTTTTTTTTTTTAGCGATACACAGAATTGGCAAGGGTTGCACCCTTCGTGCAACTGTTTACAAAACTAAAGATTTGTGCTGGACTGCAACATCATTGTAAACAATTTCGAATTCCACAATTACAATCCCTTTCAGACATATAATTGGAAAAAGAATGAACTCCCCTATCTCGCCAGCAATGGTTTAAAATAGTACTACTGTTGTCCTACAAAAGGTAGCTTTGGCATTATATAATCCACTAAGGGTGATATGCCATCAAACAAAAAAAAAAAAAAAAAAATTAAAGCTAACCTAAAGAATCACCCCAATGATCATCATTATGTCGTGACGCTTGCACGGATTTCCCTAACTCTCTCTCTCGCTATTCGTCTCTATCGTCCATCGCTTCCGGTAGGTCTTCTTTACATCTTGTATCCGTGCAGAGCTATGGTAGATGAATTTTATCGGGTCGTCTAACACTTGCATGTCCGTGTGAAGAGTTCCATAGGAGAATGTTGCTTATGAGTTGTCCTTACTTCTCCAGCATTGTCCCGAATGTCTTGTTCGTCTAATTTGTATGGTCTTTGCGATGGGAGGTAGGAGGCCGTATAGCTGTTGTTTTGTGGGATGTTGTTTCTAGGTTTTGTTCAATATAGTTCGTAGCATTAAAAATGACCGGATCAAAAGAAGAGATAGTGAATGACAAGGAGAGGATCTTAAAGAAAATTATAGCCCTATTCCTCCTTCCTTTCTATCTTGGTAAATCCAGTATAATTGAAAGAAAAAAAAGTTTTAGATACGCGAGTTGCGAATACGACATTCACATAGTACACAAGCATTACTCAGCGGTCTCTTATCTACTGATATGATTTACCCAACCCCTCCACCACGTGCAAGATGTGACACAAGGTCAATTCTTTTTTTTTAAGTGAATACAGCTAGTTTTAATTCAGAGTTTTCCTTCTCCTAGACCGATCACCTTAGCAAAGCTATAAAAAACCGTCTGCCCAACTATTTATCGATGGCTGAAGAGAGAATAATTAGATTCATACATTCCGCTAAGTTGGAGATTAATATAACAGATTAATCCATGCTCTTTCCCAAAGGCATTAGCAAGAACTGACTTAAACAAATTCGTCCAGTATTTGAACTCTAGTCGCCGCTTCAATTTTCTACGCTAACCGCACCACCAAATTTAAAATCGATCATTTATTAGTATATTTTGTATCCTTGGAATAGTTTAAATGCAAATTGTGAAAGAAATGGTATCCTTTTCTCAGCGTCCATTATGACGTTTGATCAAAAACTATCGAGACTTATGATTTAAATTATTCTAGCTTTAAAATTCAAAATTAAAACTGGAACAGCGTCGCAGCTAATAAAGTGGTGGTGTGTCGACTGTCTACATGACTCAGTATAAATTTGAAAAGAAATTATGAAGCGAATTTTAATATTTATGACGAAGTATTTGGAGTAAAACAGAATTGAGTGAGAGTAACACAGATTTTTATACCTAAAGTCATCATAAAGGGGACGTTGAGACCATTAAAATAAATACGACACGGCTGCACATTTCAGAGGTGCCTCGAACAAAAACTCACTTGAGTAAGTAAAGACTTGAAAAGTGAGTATTTTGAAGAAAATTCATTTCTGTATTACTAAATATAGCTTCAGTCTCAATACTTTCTGAACATGCACACTATTTTTAAAAAGCAAAAAACACCTTCGGAAAAAGAATCATTTTTACAAAGTAGGTTCAAAACAAAAACTTTATTTACCAAAAACAGAAGCGGTCAATGAATTTAAAAAAATCAAGATAGATAGATAGATTCGCCGACTCCATTTCCAACAAAGATACCCGTTACGCTAAGAGAACCTCCAAGATTAAATTTCTATCTTTTAAAAGAGTTTAAATTCAACTCGTAAAAAAAAATGATAGCATCCTTTTTGAAACACCCTAAGCAAGGTTTGATTAAAAAGTATTGAGGTTTGAACTTTAAACTAATTTTAGAATTCAAAGACAGACTTGTTCACAGATGGATGACTAATAAAGTGACGATTTCTAGACATCTACATGGAGTCACCCCCGCACCTATCTTGTCACATAAGGTACCCTTTGTAGGTTTGTCGAATTAGACCAAAGCTATGCAATCAGTTCTGGAGGTATTCAAAGTCGCTGTGGACGGACCTAATCTATCACGAAACACGAGACTAAATTCTTGATTTTGATCCATCACTAAATACTTCAGAGAATACTTATATATATATATATATATATATATATATATATATATATATATATATATATATATATATATATATATATATATATGTGTGTGTGATTCAGGTTTTCTGCACTTGAGTCAATTTATGTGGGTGGGTGTATGTGTACCGGGAGAGGGTGGTACACCTTTTATTTCATTTGATATTAAAAATAAATAAAATTTTAAAAAATGATATCTTTCAAATCTTCAGTATGCGAATATCATACACATCAAAGAGGAAAAATTTATATTCGCCTTTACCCTCTCCTCCAGCTTCAACGATGTCAGAAGTGGATTTACAAAACGGATTTTGTTAATAAGCGGATTACCAAAACGGCAGATCAGTTGGATAACAAAGCACTTGTTGCTATCTGTGGGTATAGCCACTGGTTGTGCTTACTATTTGTGGTGATTTAATTTTTTTTTCTTTTTTAAGCAATCGAATGCTGTGAGGTAAAAGATAAAAGTCTTTGAATCTTCTCGGGGATACGAAATCCTAATAAGATGAGGAAAAATCATAATTGTATTTGCGTCGCCTTTAATCAATGGATCAGAAATGGTTATAATAATAGAAAAAAAAATTAGATTTGCATTCGTTTGTTTTATGATAGGTATTCCTACCCACTCAACAACATCGTACTCCGTGCCACGTACAGTCTTGTTCAGTTTTGTGGGTATCAGTACGATCAATAGGGCGTCTCGCGTAGTGTCATGGTTTGTAAGCAAGGCTAGTAACAGTGTTCGCCACTTTTTCTTTGGATCTGTGTGGGACACCCCTTCCCCGCAAAAAAAAGTCTTAATGATTTAAAGACTAGTGTCAAAACATCAGATCCAGCTCAGGAAATTCTGATGAAATACTACTACTATTTCATATTAAACTTGGATTAATGAAAATTTGTTAGAGCCCTATGTAAAAATGGAAATTGATTCATATATTTGTGCTGTGGATATTTGTCTGCCTCCCACCTGAAAAGGACAACACACGGTCAATGACAGGAAGATAGATTATAGTGGAGATTGAGGGAAGGGGAGGTCGGGCTCGAGCCGAGACTAGAACCCTGTCGGTCTACGCTGGTCATCCGCTCACTTAGAGCAATGTGAACCTGATGAGCCTAGTTGGACATGGACCCAAACATGGGTCCAGCTACGGATGCCTGATTATAGCTTAAACTGGACCAAGAGGTCCAGTGCTATACAATGCTGTCAATGACATCCTTGTCCACCTGAAGATGCCCCAGCCAAAGCCAGGAGGTATTCGGCCTCGAATCTATCCTTGTCTTTGGACACCGCTCCGAGCCTGGTACCTTCTGGTTTGGCTGAAAATAAATTGGGGAATGTTCACCGAACCTGGTGTGTGAAAACTAAGAGTTAGGTCCCTGGAAAATATTTTCCATAGAATTGAATTGTTAAATAAAAATAAGTCAAGTTTTTCCCCTCTCGCTCTAAAGTCTTCATCAGAAGATATACTGAAGAACGCAAACTCACATAGCTTTTAAAAAGAACTTTCACCGCTTTCTCTGATTTCAGAAAGTCTTTAGCAGAAAAAGTAGTATTTTTTTTTTATACTCATGAGTAGGGACAGGGGTTCAGGAACTTTTCCCCTCTGACACGTGTGTGTCTGTGAGTTTGTTTAGGCAGCGATTTCCTCGTTAAGGCATATCTGATTAAATATTCCAGAATGTTTGTAGACATTTTTGTTTCGATCCTTTCAAATCACAGTATAGTTGTTTTGATATCTGGCTGGAATTGGCTGACAATTTTTTCTTATTTAACCGATACATTCCTGCCCAACAAATGAATTCGAAAACTTATTTCCGAAAACACAATGATATTGGAACAACAAAATAACAAAGTCTACAAATTCTCGAATGCCTTCATATAAAAACGAATGTGTTACCCTCAAAATGATTAATTTTGAAACCAGTGCTAATATACTGAAATGTCTTTAGCTACTGTTGCTATTTATAGAACTAAAAAAAAAAAAACATACCACAAAAAATAAAATAGTGTATTGTGCTTTTGCAATATACACAAACCCTAATGATGTCCTGAGAGGGACACGAAAGTACTTGGGAACCAGTTAAATACGGAAAATTTGTTAGCCAATCCAACCGGATATCAAAACAACTATACGGCGATTTAAAAGGATCGAAACGAGAATATGTAGACCAAGATTGTCTGTTACACACACACACAATAGCAGCTGCAAAATTTCATGAATAAAATATTTACAAGGAAATATAAATCTAACATTATTTCCGTGTTATTTATGGACTCTAATAAAAAAAAATCTATTCTACTTGTGGGCAGGATACCTTATTTTGTAAAATAATTATTCATAGAGCTTTATCCAGTGAAGTAAAATAAATTATTCAAACCATTGTTCATGGGATTTAAGTATAATAAATTTCTTTGATTGCAAAACCTATCTTTTCACGGATTAAAATGAATAATGGTTCGTTATATTTAAATCTGCGGAAGGAGAGTTTTATCGAAAAACGTTTTCTTTGGTTTCTTTGTTTAATGGTATATCAACCTCTTTGGGTTATTTAATGTCAAAGCCATCCTTGTTGAAAAATTGCAGTGATACTATTTAACCCAGAGATTGAAAATAAGGGGGTTCACATACCTTTCCCAAGGATATTAGTCCGAAAGTGGACATTATAGCGCGACTGGAGTTTGAACTTGCTTACTTTGAGACCACAGTCCATACTTTAGCCATTACGCCACAAAATTGATTTTATTCAAGCAACTTAAAAGAATAAGGGAACTAAATTAATCTTTAATATTGAAGTCCATATAAGATATTTTACTCTTTTCATGACTTTCACGATAGAATATGCATTTTATCCTATGAACATTTCCTTGATAGAAATAGGTAAGCTGTATTGCCACACGTGTCCCTGAAGCTTGCTAGGGAGAGTAATGATATTTGTACAAATAATTACTATATATATAATCAAAGAGGCGACATCTCCACATTAAATGGTAGATCTCTGAAACTTGTGGACAAGTTCAACTACCTCGGAAGCAGCGTCTCAACTACCGAAAATGATGTCAACACCCAACTAGCGAAGGCTTTTACCGCTATCGATAGACTATCGGTCATATGGAAGTCAGACCTATCAGAAAAAATAAAGCACTATTTTTTTTTCCAAGCGTCGGTCGTGTCAATACTATTGTATGGATGCACCACATGGACGCTGACTATGTGTATAATGAGAAAGCTTGACGGCAATTGCACAAGAGAGCTGCGAGATGTATTGAACAAGTCATGGAGGCAGCATCCCACCAAGCAGCAGCAGCTGTACGAATACTTACCACCCATCTCGAAAACCATGCAAATTAGACGAGTAAGACATGCTGGACACTGCTAGAAAAGCAAGGGCGAGCTCATAAGCGATGTACTCTTGTGGACTCCCTCACACGGACGAGCTAGGGCAGGGCAACCCGCTCGAACTAATCAACATCTCTGTACGGATACAGTATGTAGCACGAAAGATCTACTGAGAGCGATGGGCGATAGTTACGAGTGGCGGAAGAGAGTCAGGGAAATCCATGCCTGTGGCACACCATGATTACGCGCACACACACATATCTCCACCAGTTCCAACCTGAAACCAAGATACTTATCAGGAAACTGGAAAGGATCTTAAATTATATAGACAAAATGTGTCTTTATTATTTGATTAAACATGCTTAAATGAAAGACTGCTGCCTAACTACATACACACAAACATTATGATATATATATATATATATATATATATATATATATATATATATATATAGATATATATATATATATATATATATACACTGTTGGTAAAACAGACGGTAGAAAATGTTTTATCAGTTGGCTTAATCTTAGGCTAAGAAGAGTAAGTTGTGCAAAATATTCACTAAAAAAGCATTAAAATTGGTTACAGCAGTATTGACAATGTACGTAGAATTATGAAAAACCAACCATAAATGGATGTCACCGTAGAGCACTTCCAGACCATCTCTGCAGCTGTAGGTAAGAAATGATAACCCTTCTGAGGGCAAATACTTAACAAAAATGCTGTTTATGAATCGATTTAAAAAGACTAAATATTTTATGGTATGCATTAGAGCTACAGGAATACTTGGGAAGGAACAATTTTATTACAAAATAAACGTCACACAAACAATACTACGCAGGCTACGTGGGCACCTCTGGTGGTGTAATGGTTAGCAAGCTAGACTCACAAATCTACACGAGCGAGTTCGAGTCTCATTGATTGTCCCATTCATATGGCCTTGTGCCACTTCTAAGCAGAAGGCTTTGTAAATTACTACTACGCAAGCTACATATTAAAAAAAAAAAAAAAAGACTAGAAATATGAGTGGAAACTGCTGAAGCGTGTGTTTGTAATGCGGGGGTCACATCATCTTTAGATTCTGCTTAGAGAAGTTGAAAATCATTGGATTTTTTTAACCAAGCAAGTTGTTATTAAATGATCCGAACTAGCGTAGACAAAAAATACATTTTTGCTTTGCCATCTGATACCGCATTAATTTAAGTCT
This sequence comes from Sepioteuthis lessoniana, assembly GCA_963585895.1. Classification (NCBI taxonomy): domain Eukaryota; kingdom Metazoa; phylum Mollusca; class Cephalopoda; order Myopsida; family Loliginidae; genus Sepioteuthis; species Sepioteuthis lessoniana. Next base: position 48,388,513 of record OY757913.1, read on the forward strand.
GGAGACAACACTATATCTCGAGTAGTGTAATGGTTAGCAAACTTGACTAGCAAACATGCAAGAGTGAGTTCGAGCCTCACTAGGTGCCCCATTTATTCGGCCTTGTGCTACATCTAAGCTAAAAGCTTAGTAAATTACTACATCTACTTATAAGAGTGACTGTTAGTGTTTAGGCTGCTTTCTCGATGATCGCAGTAACATGTGAAATTTAGTATACACTCAACACACAATCTCTTGTTTTTTTTTGCGGGGGAGGGAGTTGATGGGGGGTTTCATTTTCTAAAAATAATGGCTTCTCTTCAGTAAAGTTAGTATCTTAATAGCAAGAGATAAATTTGTGTTAAATTTCTGTATCTTATTTGAGTGGATAAAATTATCATAAACAACCCGAGTTAGACTTCCATTAAAAGAATTTTTCTGACAAGGATTACGGTTAAATAACGCCGAAATAACCGGTTAAGTAGTAATGAGCCTGTTCAGTTCATAGAAGAGTGACTACTTAGTAAGAGCAGGTGTTGGAAACAATCTGAGGTCTGTGTGCCAGACAAGAACTGGTTAGTAAACAACAACTACAAGAAAACAGAAAAATGTCCTAATAGATTTTAGCTGTGACTCATCTAAACAAACTCATCTTGACATAATCACTTTATTACATAAGTTGCTCAGCTGTGCTTACATCTTCATTTTAATCCGAAATTAGATACTTATGTTTATAATAAACATTACTAAGAGATATTTATAAAATTTTGGAAATTCTCAAGCTTTTCAAATGATTTACTATTAAGTCAAAGTTAAAGCACTGGTTTTTCACCAGATCATTGAAGTTGAGCAAGGATGAACCTACTCAGTGCTTAGATGGGTGACCACTTAGTAATAGCAAGTACAGTAAGCAACCAGAGATCGGTGTGCACAGTAAAGGTTGGTAAATATCAAGCGTGAGATTCTCATATCTACAAATAAGCCCAGCGTAAAGCACTGGTTTTCACCAGATCACTGAAGTTAAGCAATGATGAGCTTATCCAATAATTAGATAGGTGACCATAGGTACTGTAAGCAACTTTCGGTCTGCGTTAGCCTTGTCGGTGAGGCTTAGAATACGTTGACCGTTTCCCTTTCAGAAAGGATATCGAAGGTATGAAACTAAACTGCATCTGAGAGGTGGGCTCCAGTTCTGGAGATCTGGGATGTGTAGAGTAGCTTTTCATTGTTATTACTCCCATGTCCACTCTGACCTGGAGTGGTAGTACCTGTTAGAGTCCCATCTAAGGGTTAAATAAATGTTTAAAAGTTATTCCTATTTGATAGGATCGTATGCAAAAAACTCTTAAACAACTACACAAAAAATGTAAATAGGAATGTACAATGTACGCGATTCCCTAACCCCAAGACAAAAATAACCCTACACGTATTAACTTGTTAACCCCCCCCAAAAAAAAAAAAACAAGAAATCGTTAGTTGAGTGATCACTTTGTAAGAGCAGGTACTGTAAGCACCCTGAGGTCAGTGTATAAGATTTAGTAGAGTAAATAGTTATTCCGACCGTGAAACGCCATCTTCCCTCTTTTTTGTTGCTACGATGTTTCGATTGGTACATTCTCAAGCTTTCTTCAGGTGTTATACGCAATCCCGCTTAGGAAAAACTCTTACTCTGGTCTCTTTCTTTTGTAAAACAAATGGTGGGGAAACAAGTTTTAGTGGGGAGGGAGGAGATATTTCTACATAATAGCGATTTTTGTTTCTTGTTTCAGTTGAATAACGCAAACCAAACTTTTTGTTAACAAGTTCGGTTTCAACTAAAAAGTTATTAATGTCTAAATTTCAGACTAAGAATTAGTATCGTCGAAGGAATGCAGTTGAAAGGAATTGAGTCATATACGATGTCTGTCTTTTATTACAATGCTGATCCAGATCTTAAAATCTAATAAATATTTGTAATACTTCTGACAAGCAACCAATAATAAATAAATATTAAAACAATATGAAACTTACCCAAGAATCAATTTGTTGTAAAACAACGTCCGTTTATTGTATTTCTAACCCACAACTTTTGTATTTCATAGGCATATAAAATACTTCGTCCTGAAAAAATAAACGATATGGAAAAAATAAATAAGTAAAAAAGCTTAATTTTCGATAAAGCCGCACCAAAACTTATTTTTCTACTTTATTTTTTTATTATTTTATTTGACACGGCATATATCGGCTTTTTATTTCATTGTTGATACTTTCATTTGTCATTTGTATGGTCCATTTACCTACATGAGCGACAACAAATACTTTAGGATATTATTCAGCAATAAAAAAAGTAAACGAATTTTAGGAAGCGGTAGACATCTAGTTTGGATATTAAAAGTACATGCAAGAGAAATAACATTTCTTTAAGGATTCTTTGCTTTTATTATTAATCATGCTTACATTATCTGATAAGAATGTTTGGTTAGTAGTAAATATTCCAAATTACTCTTTGAATTTTAGAAGTATGAATATGAACAGTAAATTCTTCAGGAAAGGAAACAAACTTTTTAAATTTAGATTTCGGCTGAGTTTATAATGCGAGAAAAAAAAAATTGGCTTTTACTTATGAAAAAAAGTTGGATGTATTGTAAGCAAAAAAAGAAAACAGTTTGTCTTTTGATTAAAAAAACAAAACTTGAGTTTCAATGAAAGAAATAAATGTGCTTCTAATAATTAAACCAAGACTCCTATAAAAGAACTAAATTGGATTTTTACAAAATGAAGGTCATAAATTTAGTTTCTATTACAAGTCACACCATTTCAAATTCAAAGTATTATATAACTCAGTTAGCCTTAACTTTCAGTCGCGGCGTTATCAGTCAGTTAAATTAACAAGATATTATTGAAAAATATCGACTTTTAGAACATTGTCTTTATTTGGAGTTAAACAAACCCAACGCTTTTAAGTGTTTTAAAACACTTCTCCACTTCAGATTTTTGAAAAAAAACTAGCATAAAAATTTACTAACTGATTTGTCGAATAAAGCATTCAGCTACTGACTACTTTCTTAAATACAAAATTAGATCCTAAAAAAGGACTTGTTAGATATTTGATCAAACAAGGCATTTAATTCTTGGTGAAATATATCTAAAAAAATGTACTCAGAGAAGAACACATTAAAAACAGCTTGTGAAACCAACATGCCCTGCAAAGAGAAATATCTACTCCTCTTCACGAGAGCAAAATTTGACAAAATGTAGTTTTTAATGTGCGAACTGTTAAATGTTGATTAGCTAATGACTTCGATGAAGGCAATTAATAGATAACTTACGACTGACAAGTTACGAGTGACAAGGAATTGCCCTTGAAACCGTCCCTTAGTTGAAGCACGTGATGCCTTCAATAAGTTTCCAGACTTTTTTGTACAGGCATTTAAAATTGTCGTAGACTCTTGAAAATTCACTATGTTATTGCTATACATCTTATGAGATGACTGACCAATTTTTATGATTCCAGGTTTAAATGAACAGCTACAGCACAAATTGGAATACACCCTAAAGTTTGATTGTCACAGCTGGTGAATTTCAAAAATGCAATCTGGACGTGGGGACACTTTAGAAGAGCTATATCCAATAAAATTCTGTTTTAAATTTGGAAAAAATGCCACAGAAACGTATGGAATGCTTCAGACTACTTTTTGACCATCTTGCATGAATCGAGCATCAGTTTTTGAGTGGCATAAGAGATTCAAGGGAGGCAGGGAGTCTGTGATGGATAATGAGAGGTGTGGGAGGAGTAAGGAAGTCAATACACCGGAGTTGATTGGCCAAAGGGTTAGAGTTAGGGTTACTATGTTGAGGTTTTAAGGGAGTTCAGGAAAGGTTCCTTCGGAAGAGGCCAGCACTCTTCAAATCGGGTTAGTGGCATTTCCACCTGGACAATGCACCAGTCCACAACTCCATCCTTTATACTGACTATTTGACCAAGATGGGTATCAAGACAGTTCCTCAGCCTCCCTACAGTCCAGACCTTGCTCCCTGTGACTTTTGATTATTCCCTAAGCTCAGAGGCAGTCGTTATGAGACAATTGAGGAGATGAAAGAGGCTGTGACGAACGTCATTGACACGCTCACACAAGAGGACTCCCATGGGGCCTTCCAGGAGTTGTTGGAACGGTACAAAAAGTACATTGCAGCCGGTGGAGATTACTTCGAAGGGGACTAGAGTTTCTTGTATGTACCATCAATAAGAGTGCCCATACGAAGAAAGTCTGGAAACTTATCTAATGATCCTCGTTATTTATTTACTTGCGGGTACCCAACATCTCTTAGACAAAGAGTCTATCTCTAAGCCATACTCATTCAATGGTGTTTATATAACACTAATTCCAGTACCAGTTTAGATTCCCTGAATTCAAACTTCTTTGATTGTATATGAATAATTTTTTTTAAAACAGACGTTTCACTCGGTTATATAGATTCCCTTACTGACACGTTTGTGAATCTTTCAGGTAATTTTGGCACTGCTGGTCATGAAAGCTTCGGCTAGTGTCCGGCTCCCGCATTGAAAAAGGCCTCGTGGCACACCCCATCTTAGCGGGGAAATAAACGAATACCACCCTCCTGGTCGCCAACTTTTGCTTGTCGAATTCGAAATAGCATCGGATATTTTTTTTTTTTTTAAATACTCGTATCGATATATTCATCTTTATGCTTTCCGGCAAGATTCAAGCAAAATTGTTATTTTTCGAGTGAAAATTAATCCTATCGGGGAAGCCCCGTCGATAGTGTTTAGATTTAGGATTTGTCTGTACGCAGCCAAAAACTGTAGAGTCTTTCTCCCCTTTCTTGATTTTTCCAAATCTCTTAAACGTGTCAAAACTTTCCGCTTGACCTTAGGTTATACGACAGAGTCAAGATATGTTCAATCGTTTGACCTTTGCAACATTCTTCAGACTCAATTTCCATAAACTCTGTTCTATTATGGGTCACAATTGTTTCTAGAATCTCAAATCTGAAAAACAATTCTCGAAGGATCTTTATTATTCCTGGTAATATTGTTTTCCTGGATTTTAACACCTCTAGCCAATTAGTGAGACTATCGATTATTGTTAGGTAATTAAATCTCTTCTGATCCTGCGTCGTCAAAATAATATCAACCATGGCCGACTTGTTTTTGGCCCCCGGTTGAATTTTTACTACTGGCAATTTTGCAGACAATGCACCGTCTTGGCAAGATTTTACGCTATCTTCCAATTTAGTGTATCCCCCCCCACTAATATCCCTTTGACTGGTCCCTTTTCTGTTTCCTTATTTCTATTTTTCCATTAGCAGAAATTGTTTTTGAGTAAAGTGTTCGCCAATGGTCTGGGAGACCGGGGTTCAATCCCAGATCGAGTAATACCAAAGACTCAAAAAATGATATCTGATGCTGCCTTGCTTAGCACTATAAGGTGAGGGTCAAGAGTAAAGTGGAACAATCATGAGAATTAAGTAGCGCCCTCCTCTACACCTCAGCGTAGTAGCTATTGAAAAGGGAGCCTTCGAGTCACCCTCAAGTAAGGTCACCAACTTTACTTTTACTTATTTCCTACGAAAAATAAAAATAAAACATTTCCTGTTCTTTAAGGTGGTAATTCATTTTAAAATATATACACCCTCCCATATCCGTAACAAATTTTCGGCGTAGCTTACTCGGCGGTTTTTTTTTTGTTTTGTTTTTTTTCTACTGCTTAGACGTCCATTTCATTTTCAGTTCCTTTAATATGAGCGATGTTCTGTTTTAAATTTAATTGGACATTCCTCAGACACAGGTTGTAAATTTATTCTTAAGTCTTGTTCAAGGTTTGCCAATATTCTTGTTCTTTTCAAGACCAACACAACATTTTAAGATTGAAATTGATCTTCAGTAAATTCAACTTACATCACTGACATTCTTTATTTACAGTTCCAGCGTCTGTGGAAAAAAAACTCGTCTTTCACAATTTTGGTTAGATTCAAAAACAAATATCTAGAAGGAAAAATAGATGCCACCAACAAAAAAAAAAAAACAAAAAAAAAATAACCTTATTAAAATTTTTTACTATACCTTCGAAATTTACATCACTTAGGAAAATGTAATATCTTTCATCTTCATTTGGACTCAGCTTCTTTAATAGTAGTCAGAATTTTTTCTCGTCTAGCAAGTCAACGCATTCTTTCTCAAAGATATCTTAGAAGCGTCGGAAATATGCTCCATGTGTTATATGGTTTTCTGGGTCGTAATTAGATTCAACGATCGACTTCGCAATGGTATCTGGAGTAAACGAAGCGTTTGTTGTTTCAGACATCTTTTGAAGCTGAATTTTCAGTAACTGTGTTTGTGGCAGTTGTTTTTTGTTGTAATTGTTGCTGCTCTTGTTGTTTAAGTTTTAGTTCCTTCTTTCTGGGGGAATTACTTTCTTTTCACCCCTGTTAAAATGATGTGATTATCACAACACCTACAAGAACGGATACGATAGCTCACTTTATTAATCAGTTATGAAATGCGAGAAATTTCCCCTAGTAATGGGGGATAGTATTTGTTCATCTCCTCGTTAAGATGAAATATGGCACAAGGCCTTTTTAGAGCAGGAGCCAGACATGTACCAAAGAGCTCATGACCGGCGGTGCCAGAAATTCTTGGCTCCATCAGCATTCCCCCGCTGGGGCGCCTTAGGCACTAATTGATCCTGCCGAAGGAGGAAAGGCTTGGGGGGACGGTACTTGTCGCTCGCCCCACTAAATGGACGAGTACGACACAAGGCCTTTTTAAGGTGAGTGCGTAATAGAGCCACAGCCGAGACAAGCCTGGGATTCCCCAAAATGCCTCGGGCCCTGTTGGCATTTCCCTAAAAAGGAGCGCCTCAGGCACCAGGCGATAAACATAGCTTCTTCAAAAAGAGTCACTTGACGGAGGTCGACACCCTGAGGCCAAGGAGAGACCACCTTAGCCTACGAGCAACATCAACCAAACGAGAACAGACGAGCCGGTCCGTGTACCACCAAGTGTGCGACACGTCCGCAAGGCCTATCTCATTATTTTGCTAAGGGTGCCCGAGTTGTAATTTGCTAAACATTTTGCTTAGATGTGGCCTTATGAATAGGGCATCCAATGAGACTCGAACTCACTCGTTTTATTTCTATGTATGATACATAGAAGGCACAAGGCCTTGAAGTTTTGGGGGGAGGGGAAGGGAGCGGTCCTACTGTTCTATATATTCTAAGGAGACCTAGCTAGCCACATTCGCCGACCCATTCAGCAGTACAATATATAACCATTCATCCATCGCCATGCGCGCTTCTACCACCAAAATACCACATTTGCTCTATGAAAAAAGTCCTACTTAAAACCCCGGAAGTGATGCATGATTTTATTTAAAAATTGTGAATTTTTACAAATGAATTCATATGATGGGGATGGGAGAAAAACCCCGAAATATATACAAAAACAAAGAAACAAAGGAAAAATCCCCCGTTTGGTTGCCCTCCCATCCCCCCGTCTATAAAATTGGAGGCCGACTGTTTTCCGGTTCGAAAGTACCGGAAACAAGCCGGACCTTCCCTAGGTGGGGCAGGGAGCCTAATCTACAAGGGTAAAAAGAAATAAAGGGTCGGGCGCGGTATGGGTTGATGCAAGCAGGTTGTATGATTTTTATACATATGAATGTTCAAGATCTTTAGTAAACGTGGACTGGGATATGTGTTGAGGTACAAAAATAATGGGAATGGGGAAGATCTTGAGGACTAACGACTAGATGACGGGGACAATGACTCACAAACATACTGCTAACTAGGTTTCAAGGGGGAAAAAACAGTCCTACTTACCAGGGGTGGGGTCCCTAAGGACCCGTACCGTAGACGCCATGGGCCGGCAGAGGAGGGAAGGATGACTCCAACGTTGCCCCCTTTCGCACGACCAGGCTCGCTGCATTCACCCACCTTTTGCTGAATGTTATGCGATCCAAGCGTTTTCTATCGCATCTGATTTTGACCCTCAGCTGATGCCGAAAATACAAAACCAGATCACGATGAGAAAAGTTTGCATCGTCATACAATCCCTTGTTTCGCGTCGTCCAAATCACCATTCTAGCTACAGCTAGGATCGCGAGAAACACCACACGCTTCTCACCCTGAAACGGAGGAAGAACGTTGTCCACAACGTAACCAACGTCGAGCAGCACGAGCTGTTTGGGTTCGATGCGAGCCGTCCACTCGCCGACGTGGTCCCAAAACGGGCGAACTCGCTCGCAGTAATAGAAGGCGTGCTCAGCCGTTTCTTCCAAACCACAGCCGCAGCGAGCGCAATCGGGCATGTCTGCCAGGCCCGCTTTGTAGTCTAAGCCGACAAGGGGTAACGCATTTCGAACAAGTCGCCAGGTGAGCGAGAACTCGGAGTTGTTCAAGAAGCTCGATCCTGGCGCCCAATTCCAGTGAGAGCGGATCTCCTCCACCGTCCAGCCGTGCCGCTCGCTGAGAGGATCAGAAGCGGAACCCACCACTAATTCCCGATACAGCTCCTTCCGAGGCCATGAAAGGTCACTGGACCCAAGAAGGTTACGAAGGGCCTTTCGGCACTCGCGGACAAACAGTGCTTCGCCCAAAGGCCTACGTCGACCTTCAGCCTTTGGGTCTGAGTTGAGGCAAGGAAAAGTCCGACTCGCCTTTCGTCTCCACACTGAGTCCCCCGTCAAGACACGGCCCAGATATGCAAGTCTTTCAGCAAGCCAGTGGCTCTCCAGATCAGGCATACCCAGACCCCGGTTGCGTGTACGTTGGATACAGACCTGCCTACGGACCATCGGCCTTGCACCTCCCCAGACAAGTCTGGAGAGGGATCGTTGAAGCGCCAACCGATGTGCCTTAGGCAGAGGGAGTACAGCCAATCGGTAAAGGATCAAGGGGAAGACGTACGCAGCGCACGCCTCCGCCCTGCCCTTTAAGGACAACCTCCTTGAAAGCCAGATTCCCACCTGAGCATTCACCTTGGCTCGTACTTCCGACCAATTTCGCTCCAGTTGGAGGTCGGGCCCAAACCACACCCCAAGGATGCGGATGGGTCCGTCACTCCAGCGGAAGGGCCCTGGAAGAGTATTGCTACCCCTCCAAGCACCAAGCCGCAAACCTTCGCTTTTGTCAAAATTGACCTTGGCCCCTGCAATCCGCTCATACTCGACAACCGCCTCTTTCACAGCCTCTATATCCCGGAGGCGGGATACAAAGACTGTGACGTCATCAGCGAACGCGGAAACCCTAGCCGCAAGGCGGCCAACGAATGGGATACCGCGCAGTGCCGGACTTGTCCCCTCATCCCTAAGCCTGCGCAGGAGGGGCTCCAGCGCGAGGACATAGAGAAGAGGAGACAGGGGGCAGCCCTGCCGGACCGAACGCTCGATCGCGATCGTCCCCGAACGCCTTCCGTTCACCTGCACCACTGCCTGAGGGTTGTGGTACATCATGCTAATCCATCTTCGGAACTCCGGTTTGAATCCGGCAGTCTCCAAAACAGTCGCCAAAAACCGATGGTCAACCCTATCGAAGGCCTTGGACTGATCCAAACTGATCAGCGCGGCTTCGGTGTCGTCTTCTATCCCCTCTAGGACCTCGCGAATCAAGTGCAGGTTGTCCTGGATCGATCTTCCCTTCACAGCAAAGGTCTGCTCGGGGCTGATCAGATCGCTAATGACAAGCTGTAAACGATTCGCTAAGACCCGGGCCAAAATCTTTAACTCTGTGTTAAGCAGAGTTATGGGCCTGTAATCGTCTAAACCCTCCCAGACATGCCTGCCACCTTTCTTCAGCAATGTGATCACGCCCTTGGTAACACTACCAGGGATGGCTCCCTGGGCGAACCAATGGTTGAACATATCCGTCAGAATAGGCACAAACATGTGCGACATCCTCAAGTACACTTCGTAGGGCAAACCATCTAGTCCCGGTGACTTGTTCAGGCCGACCTGCTTCAACGCGTCACGGACTTCGCATTCAGTAACCACACCCTCGCAACTAGCCGCTTCAGCCACCTCAAGGTGGGGGAAGTCGGCGAGATAGCTGCGAAACTCCCGGAGCGGGAGATCAGTGCAGCGGGCAAAGCGATCCCGAAAGTGCGCCCGAAAGGCGTCACGTATCTCACGACTCGATCGCAGCAGTCGCCCGTCCGGGGTCTTGACAGACGCGATGTACCGATCGGGGAACCTTCGCACTTCTTCTTCACGCGCAGTTGCGTTCGATTTCACAGCTTCGTTGGGAACTCTTCTTAGCCTAGATCTAACTACGTGTCCCTTGTAGCGCTCGCTACTCTCACGCTCAAGGTCCCTCCTAGCTAGTTCTACACCTAGGGAGTCCCCCCCAGCCACCGCCCGGGAAAGTCTATCGTCTATAGATTTCGCTTCCTTGGTCCTTTCTAAGTTGAGCTGTCGACCGTACTTGGTGGCGAAATCTCTAATCCTATGTTTAAGAGATACCCACCACCTATTCCCGGTAACCGCCCCCACTAACGCCCGCTTAATTAGGGATTCCAACCGGTCCCGGAAGTCCCGTATCTCCAGTAAGGAGGTATTGAACTTCCAGTAGCCGGCCAGACTAGGCCTATTTGCTAACCGTAGACTGACTCTAACAAGTTTATGGTCAGTCCACGCTATCAAGTGGAACGTGGGACAACTAACAAAGTCAATGTCAGCTCGTCTCACTAACACTCTGTCCAAGTAGGAACCTACTTTGGCAGAGGGCGAACTATCTAGCCACGTCCACATCTCCCGCCCTGGGTGATCAAGACGAAACCTGTCGACGAGGTCATGACGAGTCATGAGGCCGGCAAGGCTGCTTTCACACCTTCCCACACGCCTAACTCCCCGCCCGACCTTATCTATTTTGGGATCAAGGATCGCATTCCAATCACCCATTAAGACTAGCCGCTTCGTATCGTCCAGGAACGGCGCCAACCGACGAAAAAAGGAAGCCCTCTCCACAACGATATTGGGCGCATAAACCGCAACCAGACGAAACTTGAAACTTTTAACGGCAACATCGGCCACAACCAGTCGGCCCCCGTCACCTGCAAAAACAACGTCAACATCTGCATCAAGGCTGCGTCCAACTAGCAAAGAAACCCCAACGCTGGTACGGCTGCCATATGCTGAGAAAACGTTAAAATCGCTTTCCAGCACACGACAGTCGGCACCGCAAGTGAAGTGGGTTTCCTGCACCGCAGCAAGATCTACACCGAGGGTTTTAAGTTCACCAAGCAAGCGCGTACACTTGCCCGGATCCCTCAATCCCCTCACATTCAAAGTAGCAAGGTTTAGAGCCATCAGTCCCACTTACCTTACTCACTGGCGACTATGGGCCGGAAATCCTTTGGGTTGAGGATGCCGACGGCCTGACGCAGGGAACCGGTACCGAGCTCAGTACTTACTCGGTCATCCCTGGTAATTCCTCCGACATCCATGGGGTACCTCAGTTTTAGGGACCTATAAAATGACGGGTGAACTAAAATCGGGACCCTGCCCGAACAAAAAGGAAGCATTTTTTTGAGGGAGGAATGCTCCAACTCCGCCAGCCTCAAATCCGCACAGCTGGCTTCCTGAATGAAGCGCCACAGCTCCCTTGTGCGGTTACCAGCTGCGCGAACAAAGGTGGTCACCTTGGCTGCATCCCTAAACAAGTAAGGGTTGGATATGTTTTTTTCGTTTATATGTCTGAATGATGATAATGGTTTTAAAATTGTTTTAGGCTGATGGTCTGTAATTTTTGATGGGTCGGGTTCCGTGCATAAAGTTATTCCAATCAAAGGATTTCGAACTTGGTTTGTTTCTGAATGAGTTCTTGTATGTATTAGTGATGATGATGGTGATAGTCCAATTCGATTTACTGATCGGGATCGGGAGAATATTTTGGGAGTGGTGATCGGAGAGAGAGAAGGAAGAATTGGTGGGAGGGGGGGTTCTTTTTGCATATGTTGAGCTGGGGAGTGGATAATTTGTGCTGGGCGTTGTGGTTGATTTTGTATTTGTGCTGGTCTTTGAATGTTTTCTGTGGGTTTCTGGGGTTGAATGGGCATGGGTTGTTGAGATTTTTCTTTTTCTAATTGTGGTTGTTGTTTCTTTGGTTTTGGTATGCACTGTTTTTTCTCCCCATCCTTGTCTGAGTCCCCACTGTCTCTTCTCCGTTTTAAATTAAAAGATGTTTCCATCTCTTCTGGTTTTTGACTTTTTTTCCCCTTCTTTTTTATTGGTGTCTGGGTTGTTACTGGTGTTGCTATTGTTGTATCAAGTACTATTGTAGAAGTAGTAGTCGGTATAGATTCTGTTGTTTTCGTGGGGGATGATTTTTTCTTTTTGCTCCCTTTTACTAGAGTCCACCCTTCTTCTTTGTTGGGTTGGACCTCTGTATCTGTGTTTGTTTTTTCATTAGCTGCTGTAGTAGTAGTAGTCGTAGTTGTTTTCACATTAGTATTCGTTGTATCGTTGGCGGTCGTTTTGTTTGTGACGGTGGTGGTTTTCTGAGGGCAGGACCGCGAGAAGTGCCCTAGTTGTTTGCAATTCCAGCAAAGCGGTTTCCTGCCCTCTACGATGATTGTCATCGTTGTATCCTTATATGAAATGGTGTGAGGGATTGCGTTGAACCCTCCCCTATCTAAAACCATTGTGAATGTGAAATCACCGTATGACGTGCCATGTGCTGACGTGATTTGTGTATAGTCCTCTACGCCGCCATATGAACTTAGATAGGCGGCGATGACGTCTCCATTAAGCTCCATGGACACGTTACATACGGTGACATTTATTCGTCGTTTTCCTTTGTACTCAGGTTGAAGCCGGAAGTACTTTGTGGTTATGTTATGTGCGGCCAGTTTTTTTGCAATTTCTTCAGATGGGAGCAAGACATCCCAGGTTGCAAAACTCCTTCGGTAAAAATACTTACCTGGGATGCCTGCAGTTTTGAGAAGTTCGTCAAATGCTTCTTTTTTAAGTCCCGCCAGTCTCCTGGTCCTTAAATCTGTTACCACAAACGACAGAGTCTTAGGCACGACGGCCTCTACCAGCTCCGGTATTGGTAGGATTTCATTGTCTTTGAAATACTTTGCGTATTTCGTGACTCTGTCGTTTTCGTGGTCTTCCGGAGACTTTTTCTTCTTTTGTATTTGTGACGACCAGGAGACTGGCGTTTCTGGTGGCTTTTGTCCTGGTTGAATGGCCGATGGAGATAATGATAAGTCTTCCGGCTTCGGGGAGGGTTCTGAAAACATGTCCTGTGAAATCGTTTCGTTAGAAGGCGTTTGTTGTGGTATAATCCGGGATGGTTCCCCCATAGTTGCTTTTTTAAAATGGCAACTAGGGGGAAATGGTATTTAGTATACGGATGAACTTCAAATAATGCAATGAATGGTGAATAAAAAATGGCAGTCGTTTTTGTTTTTTTAAGAATAAAAACGGTAAATTTGAATCGAGGTTTGACCCTCCTCAAAATCAAACAAAAATAACAATTTTTTGAGGGGGGTCACGAAGCAGTAACAATATTATACAATAACAATTTTCAATAAAACAATTTTTCAACAAAAATAACTTACTTTTCGCAAGTAAACCAACTGAGACTTCCTCTGTTGGCTCGAACTCACTCGTGTAGGTTTGCTAGTCGAGTTTGCTATTACACCAGCAAATGCGCTCAAGGGTGCCCAGGTAATGGTGGGGGGGGCTAAGTTGCTAATTCTTTCCTTTAAGTAACTTTTGGGTGAGTCTACTGAACTTCCGTACAGATACCTACACTCTTTTGAAGTCATTTACTAAGTTTTGCTTAGTCTGGTACAAGACCAGAATTATCGAGCACCCAGTGAGAATCGAACAACCTAACAATAGTTTATTCGGGGCGCCTCTGGAGGTAATGGTCAGCAAGCTCGACTAGCAAACCTAGCAAACGAGTGTGTTCGAGTCTCAATGGGTGCCCCTTTCATGTGGCCTTGTATTACATCTAAGCAAAAAGTACAGTAAATTACAACAATAGTCAACTAGACTAGCTCGTAAAACGTAAAATTGCGTGAGGTACTCTATCCTCACTTTATATGATGGGACTGCCCTAAATGATTCTGAAAGAAGGTTTTAGTCAATATTTAATCATCGTAAAGCAGAATCATCCAGTACAACATTTTCACAGCAGAAGAATGTTGTCACTTGGTTGAAAAATATACAAAGAACTGCAATATTTACATCCAATATTGTTTTAAAAAAAGGTGGAGAGATACAATTCTTCTCTACCACTATGTGTGATCACAAGTGACGTCAGTATCTCTACAGAAAATGAAGGAATTAGATGACAAAACACTACCTTAACCAGTTTTCTCAAAAGACTTTTCACTGACCAACAACTACTTTTAAAAACATCTCAGTAACTTTCGACACAAGACCTTTGGAGGTGCCTGTAGTGTAATGGTTATCATCATAGGAAATGGATACGGCGAGACGAGTTCAAATCCTGAACCAGGCATTTTACATAGCACTAATACACTTGGGAAAAGTATGAATCCAATTATTCTCCCTCCAGCTATGGATAAATTGTAGGGCAGACTGGGTTCTTCAGCCTTGCCTTAGGCAACCGGTCTAGGAGAAAGAAAACTTCACTTAAAAAGTGACCTTGTGTCGCATTCTGCCTGTGCGGATGGGGTGTTGAATAAATACATACAAAAGGGGCGCGCTTAGCGTAACGGTATTCTTAATAGAAAATGTACTCACGACCCGAGTTCAATGCCTGGACGAGGCTGTTTACGTCTCATTTTGTGCTAATGATCTTGGGAAAGGTATGAATCATTCTCTTCTCCTTCCAGCTACAGATACATAGTAGGGTAGGCAACCAATCTAAGAGAAGGAAAACTCTGAATTCCAACCCGCTTTACACCGCTTAAAAATTGACCTTGTGTCACATCCTGTCCATCACGGAGGGGTTGAGTAAATATATACCAGATTTCTTCAACAATCAAGCAATAACTTTTAAAAGTCTCCGAAGAATTCGTTGTTTCTAAAACTTCAGCATTCTATGCAACTGAAATAAGCAGACGTTTATTGTTATCGCAAGAGCAGAATTAGATGGCACCCAGTGAGAATTGAACTCGCTAACAATGGTCTGCGGGCCTCGCTCGCTAACCATTATACCACATGGGGTGCATAGTTCGTTTATTATTGGCAACAATGTGTAGGTTCCAGTGTTTCTTATTTCGATAAATATATTTTATTCCAGCTTTGGTTGGCCAGTCGGCTGGGGCTGTAGAATACACCAACTGCTTCTCTGCTGAGGGGTAAGAACCCCCCAACGAGTGGCCTGGATATGACACTAAACAATCTGATGGTGAGGTTCCAGCAATGCTGGAGCTTTGGGGAATGCGGAGTATACCTTCATTGCCATCGCTCCCAGGTCCACTCTGGCCCGGAGTGGTAGCACCTGATTAGGGTCCTATCGATGGGTTAAATAGAACTAAACCGTGCTACTTTCACTATACTGATTTTTGCATTTAAACTGCGTATTTATGCTAAACTGAATTGTTTAAAATAGAACTGTTTTGACATTGGAACTGCTTACAAAGGCTGAACTGAATTGCTCTGAATAGAACTGTTTTTTACGCCTAAACCGTTTACTTATGCTGAACTGAATTATCTGAAATGGAACTGTTTGACATTTAACTCTGTGTATTGCCCAGTCGGCTGGGGCTATAGAATCCACCGACTGCTTCTCTGCAGAGGGGTAAGACACCCACCAACCCTCACCAATCTGATGGTGAGGTTTCAGCAATATTGGAGCTTTGGGGAATGCAGAGTACCCCTTCATTGCCATTGCTCCCAGGTCCACTCTGGCCCGGAGTGGTAGCACCTGATAGGGCCCTATCTATGGGTTAAATAGAACTAACAGCATTCTTATGCTAAACTGAATTGTTTGAGTAAACTGAATAGCTAGAAATAGAAATGTTTTTGATAATTAAACCGTACTCACATTCAAACTGCGTGCTTATGCTTAACTGAATTATTTGAAATAAAACTCTTTTTCGACATTAAAATTGTATTTACATTTAACTGAATTGTTACATAAAACTTCTTGAATAGTTTGAAATAAATGTTTTTGACAGTTAAACTGTATTTATGCTAAACTGAATCGTTTGAAATAGAACTTTTTATTTCGATAAAAATGGATTTGGCGTTAAAAAACCTACAAAGGTTGATATGCCATAAAACCCACCCAAACCAAACCAATCCAGCTTTGGATACACCACTTGAGAGTTAATGGTTAGAAATAGCAATTATTCTCGTACCAACTTAATAATTTCAAATATGTCATTTTTAAGGGTTTCCTTACTTTAGTAATACTTGTTCTTCTGTTCATGATTTAACGAGGAGAGCTCAGTTTTATGGGATTCTCTTCGACTTCTTTTAATTTAAAGATAAAAGCCGGAAGCAATACGTTCTGTTTCTATCTTTTATTTTAATTGAACGACCGTTGTTAAATAAACGTTCAAGAATAGCTTTTAATTTAAAAATCAAACAATTAAAACAGCAATTAAAACCAGAACAACGGCAAATTATTTTCTTGGCCACCTAAGAATGACTGAAAACTACCTTTTTGTCTTCAAGTAAAATTTGGAGAAATCTATTTTACTGTTCGTTGCAAAGTCTTCATTTTCATTTCTTTGAGATCACTGGAGTTGAGTAGAGTTTGTTTGTATTTTTATGAGGGCATCTAAAAAATAAGATAAAATAAACAGCCTAAAAAATCCCTAAATAAATAAAAAAAATAAAAAAATAAAAAACTTTGAATAAAAAATAAATAAATAAAAAAAAACTCTAAATAAAATAACTCTAAATAAACTCCAAATAAGATAACTCTAAATAAACAGCAAAAAAACAAAATTTCCTTTATCGTCAAGGCACTTGATTGATTGATTCATCAACCGATTGATTTTAACAGCCTCTCAACACGTTAAGGGTTATTTTATGCTTAGAGGTTAGGGAATTTCGTTCATTATACATTCATATTTACATTTTTGTTTAGTTGTTTCTTAAGAGTTTTTTCTCCACTCGGTCCTATCGACTGCGAATAATTTTTAGATTATATTTACCAACCCCTCCGCTCGGGCAGGATGTGACACAAGGTCAATTTTTTTTAAGCGGAGTTTAGCAGGTTTGACTTCAGAGTTTTCCTTCTCCTAGACTAGTTGCCTCACCAAGGCTGAAGAACCTAGTCTGCCCTACTATTTACCCATAGCTGGAGGGAGAATATTTGGATTCATACCTTTCCCAAGGGTATTAGTGCTATGTGAAATGCAATCAGTCTCCTCCAGGATTTGAACTCGTGTCGCCGTGTCCATATCCTGCGACGATAACCATTATTTTTAGATCGATCCATTTGAATCATAGATGGGACGCTAGCATGTACTATCAATCTGGGTTAGAGAGGACCTGGAATAATGGCAAGAAGGGGTACTCTACACTCCCCAGATATCCAGAACTTTAGTCTCGCCATTAGATGCAGTCCAGTGTCATATCCAGGACAACCGTTTGAGAGGAAATCTTACTCTTCGACAGAGAACACATTCGGTATATTCTAAGCCTCACCCACTGATCTAATTTATCGAAGTTGAGATGACCCTGTTCACTTGTGAGACGAGTGACCAACGTGAGGCTTGTATGCCAGACTAAATAAAGCTAAATAGATAACAAGAAGACACTTTCTAAGACATCACCAGCTAATTAATGACAATTAAATAAAGCCAAGCAAATGACTTAATTGTTTGTGAGGATTGTAGAGCTATGCAAAGATTGCTCTAATAGAAAAGATTTCTGCATTTACCTAGCAAACGAATTGTAATCAAAAACGAACTGAGGCTTCTTGTATCAATTACATCTATAATACTACGCGGATATTTTTGCGTTTTTATGTATGAGTGTCTGTCAGTTCGAAGATAGCTAGTAAATGGAATGTCCCAGAGACCTGATTTTTTGCACGAATACTGACTTTGCTCGGGTCTCCAACATAGACTTTACAATGTTAACGTCCGATGAATTTTTTAGCCTGTCTAAAAGCCAACGTAACCTCGCCCCACTACAAAACAAAACAAAACCATGTCATTACTTTCTAGGCTGATTTCGTATAAATACGTACGTTTTCATACATATAATTTTATGATTCATGTATACATATATAGAGGGTGTTTCAGAAATTTTGATCTAATTTCATAATCATAATAACTTGATTAATTCTCGCGTAAATGAGTTCATATTTTAACAGAATGTGTAGAAACAAATCAAAATTCTGTTTTATGTTGTTTGTAGGTATAGAAATGGCATTCACAAGAAAAGAAAAGGCATTTAAACATGAAACGTAGAATTTTGAACTGTTTCTACACATTCTGTTAAAATTTGAGATTATCTAAACGATCATATTAGATTTCAAAATCATGTCAATTTTTCTGAAACACTTCGTACATCTAAAAATATGTCAATTTTTTGAACTGCCGGTATATATATTGCCCGGTCGGCTGGGGTTGTAGAATATACCGATTCCTACTCTGCAGAGGGATAAGACCCCCACCCAAACGCGTGTTCTGGATATGACACTAAACTTTCTGATGATGAGGTTCCAACAACTGCGGGAACTTTGGGGAATGTGGAGTACCCCTTCATTGCCATCTCTCCCAGGTTCACTCAGGCCCGGAGTAGTGGCACCTGATAAGGGTCCTATCTATAGGTCAAATAGAACTAAACCGTGGTTTCGAGACTTTAATGGGTTTTTTTTTTTTTGCATTTAAACTGCGTATTTATGCTAAACTGAATTGTTTAGAATAGAACAGTTTTGACATTAAAACTGCATATTTATGCTAAACTAAATTGTTCTAAATAGAACTGTTTTGAATTCTAAACTGCGTATTCATGCTAAACTGAATTATCTGAAATAAAACTATTTTTATATTTAACTCTGTGTATTGCCCTGAGCGGCTGGGGCTGTAGAATACATCGACTGCACCCCAGTAGAGGGGTAAAAACACTCCAACGAGTGTCCTAGATATGACATTAAATAATCTTATGGTGAGGTTCCAGTGATGCAGGAGCTTTATGGAATGCGAAGCACCTTTTGTTGCCATTGCTCACAGGTCCAATCTCGTCCCGAATTGTAGCACCTCATAGGGCCCTATCCCTGGGTTAAATAGAACTAAACTGCATACTTATGCTAAACTGAATTGTATGAATAAGAACTGTTTGAATAAACTGGATAGCTTAAAATAGAAATGTTTTTCACAATGAAACTGTGTACTTACATTTAAGCTGTGTAAAGATAAACTAAATTGTTTGAAATAGAACTGTTTTTGACATTGAAACTGTACTTAAGCTAAACTGAATTTTTTAATATAGAACTGTTTTGGCATCTAACTGCGTGTAAACAAAATCTAAACTCATACTAAACTGAATTGTTTGAATTTGAACTGTTTGATTAAACTGAATAGCTTGAAATAGAAATGTTTTTGACAATTAAACTGTGTACTCATGCTAAACAGAATTGTTTGAAATCGAACTGATTATTTTTATAAAAATGGATTTGGCATTAAATAACCTACAAAGGTTGATATGCCATAAAACCCAAACAACCAAACCCACCAAACCAGTATATATATATATATATATATATAATTTTGCGAATAGACTTAAAAGGAAAAATTCAAATAGAGTGCCTCATGCATGTCTAATTGATATATATAGAAAAATATTTTTTGAAAATTCACATGCAGACCAAAAAATGTCATTTATATCAAGAAAAAATCAATCGATATAATCCATTATACATTTCCATCTGATGATCCCGTTATTTTCAGTTGCTGGTGAAATAAACTTATAATGTATTATATAAAACGATTCTTTCTTGATATTAATGATTTATATATCGGAAAGCGTGAATTCTTCCAAACAGTAGCCATGGCAGTACTATTGTATGGTTGCACCAACAGGACGTTAACGAAGTGATTAGAGAAAAATGTTAATGACAACTATACAAGAATACTGCGTGTTGTTTTAAATAAATCCTGGAAGCAGCTGCCTCCGGCAAAACACCAGCTGTACAGTCAATTGTTTTCGATTTCACGAAATATCAAGGACGAGCAAAGCATGTGGGGTAATGTTTGAAAAGTAAGGATGAACTCATAAGCGAGGTCCTCCTGTGGCCTCCCACGCTTGCTCACATCGGTATTGGAAAGTCAGCAAAGACATTATCATCAACTCTGTGTGGACACTGGAGAACGTCTACACGACCAGCCAAGGGTGATGAACGATAGAGACGGGTAGTTGAGAAAGAGTTTTGAAGCTGATATAGGAGTGGTCTCCACACTGTCAAGATTGAAAAATACATGTAAAAATTATTTGCAATTATTATTATTACCATATGACAAGATATGACACAAGGTCAATTTTTAAGCGGAGTTTAACAGGTTTCAATTCAGAGTTTTCCTTCTCCTAGACTAGTTGCCTTACCAAGACTGAAGAACCAAGTCTGCCCTACTATTTACCCGTAGCTGGAGGGAGAATAATTGGATTCATAACTTTCCCAAGGGTATTAGTGCGATGTGAATGCAATCAGTGTCGTCCAGGATTTGAACTCGTGTCGCCGTGTCCATTTCCTACGACGATAACCATTACACCACGGTCACCTCCTAAATTATTATTATTATTATTATTATTATTATTATTATTATTATTATTATACTTTTTCGTGATGGAGACTCACACCTTTTCCAAGGGTATATGTGCGAAAACTTTAGACTCAAGCGAAATTTGAATATATGCAATATTGGATATATACGTAAGTGCATATAAGCAGGCGCATGAGCGCAGCATTTTAATATTCGACAAAACAAGAAATAAAATGCCGTTTCATTCACACGTCTCAATGTGTGGCCTGTCACTTACATTTTGTAATGCACCAAGTTAGTACACTTTTGTTTAAAAATTCTGAATTGTATATTAGGCGGACTGTTTAGATTTGTCTGTATTTACGACTCCAGGCGGTATATTGAAATAAAAATCTTCCTGCTGTTGTCTATTGGGTGTAAGATCACGACTTAAAACTTTCGTTTCAAAATTTCACCTTTAGAATTTTTATTTTTTTTTTAATTTCGTGAAGTTCATGGCCCGACTGTTGCGATCTCATCAGCCACCTTGTACAACAGATACATTTTTATTGTTGTTATTATCGTCATTATTATTGATAACGTTTCTCCAACTTTCTTTTCTTAGTATTGACATTACTAAGTGAAACTGTGAGAAAACGAGGCATGGACAGACAGACAGACCCAGGAGATCTTAGTGGACTGTTTCTTAATAGTGATAAAATTCAATACTAAACGTATTTTATAGTCATTAAAATATCTTCATTGTTATTTATGCATGCTTTAAGCATTTCGAAATCTTTCATTGAACATCGAAGTAAATAGATAGTTATTTTGATAGGCACCACTTAATAAGTCTAAAAATTTTAAAACGTATATAGTTACATGAATGTTTCTTTCTGTTTCTTTCCTTTTCTCTCTATGTAATGGCTTCCCCAACATCATCTCAGGATTTGATAGACAGGTGGGTTTTAAAGTTATAAAGGTTATTTATATTGCAAATTTACCCGCTAATGAAAGTGAAATTAATTTCGCACCAATTCAGCTACTGAGAGCCGAATTAATGATACTTTTTGGGTATCCCAACGTAAAAAAATTTACCAAATTTTACAAACACCTCTACAATTTTCGCCTTCGTTTTTTACTCTTTCGTAATAAGATCAAAACCAAAAACAGTACATTAATGTTACAGTGCTGAAAGAATGCGAAACCAGGCGAAAGATAACAGTTATTTTCTTTTTGTTAATAAATAAACGAGACCAACCTCTGTTTCGATATAGATTTTACTAAGGTCTACTTTAAAATAAATAGATAGATAAAAATGAATAAACAAAAAGTTTAATTAATTTAGAAGGAATATATTTCGGAAAATATTTCTTCCTCTATTTAATGTTATTCCCTCCACCTGGACAATACTATTCAAGAAAACGTCACACGGAGCTAAGGACTCGTAAGTATGAAGAATGATACACTTGCATGAAAAAGATGAAAAAGTATCGAGACTGCTGATCAAAAGAAGCCTTCATTCAAAGTTTAAGTTTTGAATGCTAAGATTAAAACATTTAATGTTATAACTTTTTCATAACATCTCTCTCTCTCTCTCTCTCTCTCTCTCTCTTTCTCTCTCTCTCTCTCTCTCTGACATTCACACACACACACACACACACACACACACACACATATATATATATATTGAACCGAAACGCTATAGTGTCGACCCGTTAATAAATCATTCCTTCCACTTGAATCGTTATCAGTTTTTCTACATATTGTCGGATTACAATCCTTTATTTACTCTTCATATATATATATATATATATATATATATATATATATATTAGATGTGTATATATTTAATTCATGGAAAATATTCTGCAACCCTGGGTTTCACGAAGTTTTTTGCAAAACAACAATCATCAGGCAGTTAAGAAGATTTATTATTATTATATAATAGCTCTATCCTAGATATTGAGTACTCTTCATATTGAGTACTCTTCATATTGCACTTGGTTCGACACATAACTACAAAATGATTTAGTGACGACCAACATTCTTATAATATACATATATATATATATATATATATATATAGAGAGAGAGAGAGAGAGAGATCGGGAGGGGACTTGGTCCGATGTACACAAAACCCTCAGGTATAAAATGAACAATGATAAAACTCCAAATGAATTAGAGCCTGAGTCATTGACACCAGAGATCGGTGTTCGAGCTCAGTTAAAAACAATGATAATAGACAAAAGTTTTGAATCATTCTGATATGCAATCCCAGGCAAAAGTATCGACATACCCCTCTTAGAAAACATTTCTTTCGTTAGATTTTTAACAATAAAAATAAACTAAGCCCAAATCTGTGACAAAACCTATTATATTTGATAGCCAAATTTACTGGTTTGATGGAACTTAGCTCCAATTAATGAAAATAATTTGAAAAATCTTAATTATTATTTTGATTAATTTGAAGCAAGTTCCATGAAGCCAGAAAATGTGTTTTGTTATTGTTATGACACTTCAATCTCCGTGGGTTATGCTATCGTTGTGGAATAACAGCTGTAATACTATTTAATTCGTACCTAGGGAGATTAGGGTTCATGCATTTCCTGAGGTTATTAGTCCAAAAGAGAACGTAAAAGTACGTCAGTTATTGGAACTCGATTACTACGAGGCGGCAGACCAACACTTTAACCCCTACACCACGGAGACTCTGCCCAGGAAGTTTGCCTATTGAATTAAATAGCTTTTATCTCAGATGTGTATATTGACTATTTTGAATGGACTTAAAATATCAGTTCTTTTTTTCTGAAATTGCGAAATCCATATTAGTTGAGAAAATGCATTCTTCCATCTTTTGCAAAATTTTATGAATCCAAATATATGAATATGTAAAAAATATAAGAAATAAAAAACAATAAAAACATTAAAAATTCCCGATACTAATATGAAATGTTTATATAATAATTCTGCTCATTCGTCTGTTCGTTTGGACGTCACGTTTATCCATAATCTTCCCGCAGCCAAATGGAATATTCTTTCATTCTTCCTCTTGACCGACAGAGATATTCTTCTATATAGATGTTACTACTTCAGATCAAACACTATATTCAAGTCCAATGGAATTACCCTGTGCTAAGTTCATCTATCCTCACTAAATAGGATAGAAAACATTAATATAAGTTTCAATAATATACGGTCGAAAACTGGAAAAGAAAGATCTCTAAAAATTCTTTGTGACCAGTTATCCACAATATGAAATATGCAGCTATATATTGATCTTGTAGTTTTAATTGAATTAAATACAAACAAATTATATGTGTATAAAATAATGTATAGATTGTTATTGTATATTTTTGCATCATTTATTTCAAAGCAACAATAGGATTTATATCTGATAAAATTGCAAATCATCCACTTTTGCTTAAATGGCAATTGATTTTTTTCGTTCCATGGAATTTTCACGGTTCCAACAGGTATTATGGTTATTTTTCAAGTCAAAATTGAGTTTAACGGAACAGAAAAGACTTTTGACAAAGCTTTATAATTTTGATTTGTTCATCGTCAATATCGACAAATTGTTGAGCTTTATAAAGTAACTCTAGAGATTGAATGATGATTTACTTTCATTTGGTATATCCTGAAACCAATTTGTGGAAATGTTTTTTTTATTTTTCCATTGGTTCAAATTTCATGTTCTACAAAATATGTTTTAGACTTAGAAACAGTACATGTCTACACTAAGAACTCAATTCCCTTTTGTTGTTCTGTAACTTATTATTAAGGAGTTATTTCCGTATACATACATAATCGAATTAAATAAACTCTTTAATACGCTTGGTCTTATTTTCAAAATACCCCATTTTATTATGGGAGATTTACCGGTTTCATTCTTTATGTGGTATATACGTTTAGATAATGCCACAGTGAAAAAAGACCAAACATATTAAGGAGTTTATTTAATTGTCAATTATATATATATATATATATATATATATATATATATATATATATATATATATATATATATATATATATTAGTATTATTCGGTCCAGTTAAACCTGAGTTCGGAGTAATTCTATCAGGACAAAAAACCATTCAACAGTGAACATTTAAATTTTCCTGGTAAACTTAAATTTTTAACAGTGAACATTTAAAGAAAGTATATATATATATATATATATATATATATACTTTCTTTAAATGTCCACTGTTGATTTTTTTTTGTCCTGATGGAATTACTCCCAACTCCGGTTTACCTGGACCGAATATAATACTAATATATATATATATATATATATATATATATATATATATATATACCCTTTCACTATTGGTAGGATGCGACGCAAACTCATTTTTTAAGCAATATTCAACAGGTTTGAATTCAGAGTATTCTTTCGCGTAGACCAGTTGTCCTACCAATGTTAAAGAGCTCAGTCTGTTCTAGAACCAAGACATATCAGAAGAGAGAATAGTTTTGAATCACACCTTTCCCAAGAAAAATGCAAACAGTTCGTTCAGGATTTAAACTCAGTGTGCCGTGTCGATTTCCTACGACGAATACACCACACACACACACACACATGTACACGCACACACATACTCCTTTGGTCATTCAATGAAACACCCAAAAACTCATTATCGAGGAGACCGCAAACTATTATTATTTAGCATAAAAACAATGAAAAATTCTGCTGATGATGTTGTTCACAAAATTTTTCTTTATACTAAAAATCTTTATGTTAAGCCAACACTTGTTTAATTTACAAGCTCGAAAGCTTCGAAACGAACCATCTATGGACTTTTGTCCTTCTTTGAAAACATTTAAGGTCTTGGACCGAAGATTAACTTCCGGACTTTTGTTTGCTATTGTTTCCCTCGAGGATTCCCAAAGTGCAAAGGTAAATGAATCACTCTTGTCTCCAGTTGGTGCCGTTAGTCAAAAATACTTAGAAAATAAATCATTCCAATAATGGTTACGACTCACATTCAAGTTACTGAGTGTAACGTAAAATTTTTTTAAATGCATTCAAAACTTATGGTTATTATAATATTATATATAAACTGATAAGTTATTTTTGATGGGTCCTTTCATGTCCAAGAAGACTGTTGGGGTGACCTTTTCTATAGACTACTGCGCCCAGAACCTTTTCTTTAATGGAGAGTTTTTTAAAATCATATTTCTCCATATACATCACACATTTTTCTATAAATTTAACATTGTTTGCTTTGCTCACCCTTTGTAAATTTGATGACAGACCTCTGTTCAAGCCTGTTTGATTTTCTGTCATTTTGAATAGTCTCAAAAACATTTTTTCGAGATTAAAATAACTTTTGCAATAAACCAATCCCAAATGATGCAGAGTTTACACTTTTCGAAGAACATACTACTATTTTCCTTTTTCGAAAACCTTCCTTGATTCATTGAATGACACACACACACACACACACACACACACACACACACACACATATATATATATATATATATATATGGAAAATAATTGGAAAAGTAGATAAACCAAAACACTGACAACTGCTTTAGCAATGATATTTCGTCTTTATTTTAGAAAACTTCATCAGAATGACTTTTTTTTCCCTAAAGTTCAGCATAGCTACTATACAGAACTTCAGGGGAAAAATTATTCTGATGAAGTCTTTCTAAAATAAAGACGAAATATCATTGCTAAATCCGTTGTCAGTGTTTGGATTATTCACTTTCTTACTAATTTTTCCCATCTTGTCAGATTTACCAAAATCCACCATCTCTCTCTCTCTCTCTCTATATATATATATATATATATATATATATATATAGAATAAAAGGTGAGTCAAGAAGGATTCTATTTGAGACCTTGTTAATCCTCCGCAATCCACAATGCTTGCCCATTCTGGTGCACACTTATCAATACATAAGAGGATTCTTATAAATCTCCAGGAGTGCCCAATATATGAAAATGAACAAATTTCTAACTGCAAATTTTCATATAATTGAAAAAACTCAACCAACTGTCATTTGGCTATTATAAGTTTATTTCATTTGGCACCTCTATAAAGGAGACCAGCTTCATCTGACAGCCATTACTCAATGGAGAGAAAAGATTGTTTTTTTTTTGCTATGGATTCTTTCTCGTTCAAAAAATATTAAAAAATTAAAGGAAAAGGAAGCGAGAAGACTTGGGCTAGAAGTATATGTAAAAAATAAGTGTATATCATTGTCTGGTGTCATGTATCCTTACGTATACAAAATTCCTCAGCGACTCACATCGTTCGCCAATGGCCCGGGAGATCTGGGTTTAATCCCAGGTCGAGTCATACCAAAGACTCAAAAAGGGTACTTGATCCCTCCTTGCTTAACACTAAGCATTATATGGTACGGATTAAGGGTAAAGTGGAGCAATTCAGGGAAAGGTGTAGCGCCCTCCCTTACACCTTGGTGTAGTAAGCTATCGAAAAGGGAGCCTTCGGGTCACCCTCGACTATGGTCGCCAACTTTACTTTTACTTATTATAAGAAAAAAATCTTTCAATTTTTAATTTACTTATTAAGGAAAACGTAGCGATGAATACCATTACTGATATTAAACTTATCTGGTATAGTTTTAAAAAAATTAATACAAATTTCATTTGATTTCCGTTTAAAATTATGATTTAGTCTTTATCTAATTTCTTAGAAATCTTATTTTTATTTTTATTTTAAGTACTGTCATTGTAATTGCCGTTACTATCATTAATATCATTAATATTACTATGATAATTAATAATTCTAAAGTATCTATCTATCTATCTATCTATCTATATATATATATAAGATGGCCGACTGAAGTCAAGGGCGACCCTTTTCAATAGCTACTACACCGAGGGGTAATGGAGGGCGCGACTCCTTTCCTTGGATTGCTCCATTTACCCATACCTTATAATGCTGAGAGTTAAGAAAGGTGGCATCAAGAACCATTTTTTGGGTCTTTAGTATGACTCTACCTGGGATTGAACCCCGGTCTCCCAGACAATTCGCCAACATTCTACCCACTAAGCCAATAAGCCGGTTCAGGTAGATTAATTTATGGCTATAGATTCCAAATTACCATTAAGGTTTAAATTGACAAAATCTGCAATTACTTTTACGCTAACTTGATTAAATATATTTCTTCAAATACGCCAGACTTCAGTGATTCTTTCTTTTTTTTTTCAAATGTCTTTCGCGGAACCGGGTCTATGTCATATTTGGATTAAAAATTTTTTTTTTCGTTTTTTACCTGAATCTTTTATCTTTCACTCATTGCTTTTGAGCAAGTTTTTAATCAATGTAATCGCCTATTTGTCGCCCCTTTTGATTGCCATGGTTATTCTTTCTTTGTTTCGTTACGTGTGATACAATAGATTGTCGAGTCAACGTACCCTTCAATATTAATGAGTTCTATTTCTTCTGCTTTTTCTCCCCACACATTAGTCTCTTGACATGAGTATAAGGTTTCTTGGGTGGTTATTATTTTTCTAGCTTTCAATTCCTTGCGCCTCAGTTCTTTGCTTGTCAACTTTAAACAAATCCACAATAGCTTCCTCTGGATAAACTACAATAGTTCATGCTCTCATAAGACTTCTGTTTATTCTTGTTTCAAACCTTCCTTGTTCTTCACGTAAAGACATCCTTTGCTCTTTCTTATTATACCATCCATATTATTTGAATCTGGTTCCTGCTTTCTAATGCTAGACTTTTCCCAATGAATGTATAATTGGCTGTACTAGTTTTTAGCGATAGTTCTTTCTTTTGACATGTTCCATTGCATCTTTTGTTAATCAGAATTATATTATAACACCTTAGCTGAAGTGTTTTGAAAAATTATTCAAGTTAACTTTTTTTTATCAGTTTTAGATTATTTATTTGTACTGATTATTTTGAAACAGAAACAACTATCATCTGAAAAACTATTTTAAACTTTTTTTTTATATCTGAAAACAATATATTGGAGGCAGCTCTATCTGTTATAATTATATTAATTTTTTTTCAACATTAGGCAGTGATGTTATTATCTCGTCTTAAAATTCAAGTAAACACCACTAAATTCATGATTTATTATAGGGATCTTGCATACTTATTTCACATTTAAATTTCAAGGAAATTCTATTCTCATTCCTATTCAATGTAATGCATTTTGATGACACGAGATTTATAGTTATGCATGTGAGTCTGATTTTCCAAAATGGATTTTTCCTTCTCTTTGAAAGAAATCATTTTTTAATTATCAGTGTCTATCTTATCCAAAAATAACATTTTCCCTGAGTTGACTAAAAATAGAAAGATGTGTTGAAACACATATTTTCCCTGCTTCAGATTTTATTGTATTTGCTCGTATATTTATTGTAAGGATAACATAGTAGACATTTTTAATTCTAACAAATTAATTGCACGTGTGTGTGTGTGTGGGTGTGTGTGTGTGTGTGTGTGGTGGGTGTGTGTGTGTGTGTATGTGTGTGTGTGTGTCGTTGTTGGTTCAAAGAGAGAAAAGTAAATATTTTAGAATGAACAGGTCCGCAAAAGATTACAAATTGGTATTTAGTTATTTTATTACTTCATATATCTACGCTACACGTGTTTCGGACATATCAGTCCTCATCACAAACACAGGTGGCGTTTGAATTTTGCGTAAGAGTAATTCCAGGTTTTTTGTCACTGTTTGTCCCTTTGGGGTTAATTATTCGTGAAGATTTTAAACATTCGATTCCTGTTGTTGATGTTGTTTCAAAACTCTGTGATATAACGTATGTGATGTATGTAGTGTCAGAATATATACGTATATTCAAAAATATATACGTTCAATTTTGAAATCATCTACGCACCTACTGATTTTAATATATATATATATATATATATATATATATGAAAACAAAATTGGTGACCGTTGTCGAGGGCAACCCGAAAGCAGCCTTTTCAATGGCTTCTATACCGAGATGTGGGGAGGGCGCTTCTTTCCCTGGATTGCTTCAATTTACTTTCTGTGTCTTATAATGCAGAGTGCTAAGCAAGGAGGTATCAAGCCCCATTTTTTGAGTCTTTTTGTGACTCGACCTGGGATTGAACCCTGGTGTCCCGAGTTATTGGCAAACATTCTACTCACTAGATCAATATATATATATATATATATATATATATATATATATATTTACTAATCTAATATCTACCAGTATTCACGGTACAGAAAAAAAAAAAACCCTGGCCAGGAACAAGAGAAAAAAGTATCTCGAATCACCGCCCAGGGGAAAAAGAAAAAAAATTTGGGTCAAAAAGAAAGAAAAGGCGAACCTCGTCCGACCCCTTGAAAAAAATCAAGGGATACGCAGTCAGTGGTCAAAAGAAAACCAAAAAACCCTCCGCGAATCCTGCAATGCTACAATTACTAAAGTGCTCAACACCAGACAATGGAGCCAATTATAAAATTAACCTAAATCGCGAGTCGAAAATCTTCTACTAAAGTTTCACCTTAACGGATCATCAGGAAGCCTAAATTCGAGTCGAATTTAGGCTTCCTGATGATCCGTTAAGGTGAAACTTTAGTAGAAGATTTTCGACTCGCAATTTAGGTTTATTATATATATATATATATATATATATATATATATATATATATATATATATATGAATTAATAGTGTAAATCTTATAACAAGACTGTAAATCGACTGAGCAGATCCAGAGTCAAGATTTCTCAACAGTACTCAAGTTTCCTTTGGTAATTGATACGGGTTAGAAATTAATTGTTTCAGCTTGAATTGCATGGAATATTATCTCGAATTTACAATGACGTTATAATGTTGTCATACAATTCAAATTTCTATCACTGAATTAACGATTGATTACTGAAACCCTGAACATTAACTCTGCACATTATTTTCACGTAAATTCTATTCTTGTACGCGTTCAGTGTAATAATGTGTCAATTTCAAAATTAATTCAAATCTTATATTATTGAATTAATGCTGCATCTTGATCTGATAGTCTTCCATGTAACGAAAAACCAACAATAATGATGCTATGTTGTCGAAATCATGCTTAACCCTAGAGTCAAGAACTGATGATGGTTTTGTTGGTTGCATAACTGTTGTTTTTTTTTTTCTTTTCTTTTTTTTTTTTTTTTGCAGCATATACATATATAAGACACGATTTACGCTGACATATGTACTCCACTACTTTAAAAACACGTAAGAACGGGCACCGAACCCGCCCAATCATATTTTAGTCTTTGGGTAGATGGCATAGCAACAAGTTCTTTTCATCCTTGGATATTAAGTCCGATTTCTTTTTAAATGACCCAGTATCTTCTAGGAATCTAATTATCATTAATTCTAAATTTTCTTTATGTTTGTATGCTACTGTAACCTGGCTAGAACGGTATATCATAGAAATATTTTATTAGAGCAATACAATTAAAATCATTCTTTGAGAATAATGCAATATTCGGTTCTATTTGCCACTGAATGAGCTTTTACTTTGATTTTCTTTCGAGCTGAATATTATTTCTAATCATCCAAATTCTCGATATAGGTGCAATAACTCTGAAACCCTCATTGGAATCTTTCACACCTCCCAGAATAGAAGCATCAATATCACCATGGACATCTGCTACGACGGGAACTCAACAAGATTACAAGTCGTTTAGTATATATATATATATATATATTTATCCATTGGATCTGAAGAAGTCCTGTTATATTTTTCTTCGTGTTTTTGGTTTTCACCAGAAACTGTAAAACAGGATGGAAATAAATGTATAATCCTAAATTAACCGGTCTTTGTTTTTTCTTAAAGAAAAAAAAAGATATATATATATATATATATATATATATATATATATATATATATATATATATATATATATATATTGCAAACAGGAGATAATAAACAATCGTTTAAAAAGCATTAGGTAAATCAAAAAGTGGTCAAATGTTTACCAGTAGAGTAGTATAAAAAAGTAAAAATAATTATCTCTTCTTCTTACTATTGTTTCATGAGTATTAGATCAAATTCTTCAATAAAATAAGAGACACAATCGTCAGATAAAAAATACATATTCATACTAAATTTAAACTTACGATTGTGGCTCCTGTTCCACAGAAGACATGAAACTTATAGTCATGAAACCAAAAAAAGGTTGCCCAGTCGGCTGGGGCTATAGAATACACCGATTGCATCTCTGTAGAAGGGTAAGAACCCCCCAACGATTGTCCTGGATATGACCCTAAGCAATCTGATGGTAAAGTTCCCTTAATGCTTGAACTTTGGAGGATACCGAGTACCCCTTTATTGCCATCACACCCGGGTCTACTCAGGCCTGGAATGGTAGCACCTGATAAGGGTCCTATCGATAGGTTAAATAAAACTAAACTGCGTACATATGCTAAACTGAATTGTTTAAAGTAGAACTGTTTTGATATTTAAACTACGTACTTATGCTAAACGGAATTGTTTGAAATGGAACTGTTTTTGACATTAAAACTGTACTTACGTTAAACTGAATTTTTTAAAATACAACTGTTTTGACATTTAACTGTGTGTAAACCAAAACTATACTTATACTAAAATGAATTGTTTGAATTAGAACTGTTTGACTAAACTGATAAGATTTATAGAGGAATGTTTTTGACAACTAAACTGTGTACTCGTGCTAAACTGAATTGTTTGAAATCGAACTGATTATTTTTATAAAAATTGATTTGGCATTAAATAACCTACAAAGGTTGATATGCCAGTAAGCGCAAACAACCAACCAACAAAAAGATAAATAAATAAATAAATAAAGTGAGATCTTAATTCCTTTATATATATAATTTTAATCGAGTGAATTATAAGTTACTCGCGAAATTCATGTATTTAGGGGAAATCTTGAAAACCTCAATATTTTCCTAAGTTTATTAGGAGCACCAATTTAATTTGGCTAAAAAAATATATTTTGGTTGCACGTCACGATTCTTTCATTCGAGTCTTTATTTTCAACGTGTCTTTAGAGTACAGATACAGCTGTATATGTCATTCCCTGTAAACAGGACTACAAACTTATAAAGATAAAATGTTACTTAAAGATTTCTGAAAATCGTTGATATGGAATGAAAAAGAAATAACCAGCTTAAAGCAATTTTTGACTGGCCAGAATAACTGGGGCATCGAAATATAGAAACGAGTTGCAACAACGGATAAATTCTTTCAACGTTGCTGAACATTAATGATTAAAGTATTAAAAAAAAAAAAAACAACAAAAAAAAAAACAAAAAAAAGAAAAACAAAAGCTGGATCTGTTAGAAGATATATTTTGTCTAAAATTCCTGAATTTCGTTCACCTTCATTAATGATCAGAATCCATTGATATTAGTGTCTGTGTGCATGTTTGTGTTTGCCTGAGTGTCTGTGTGTGTCAGCATGTGTGGTTACTTTCCGGGGAACCCATCTATCTATCGATCTGGAGAGAGAGAGAGAGAGAGAGAGAGAGAGAGAGAGTTGGGGATCGATTCAGTGAATTTGTATCCTGCTTTGTTATTAT
The DNA here is from genome assembly GCA_963585895.1 of Sepioteuthis lessoniana. Lineage (NCBI taxonomy): Eukaryota > Metazoa > Mollusca > Cephalopoda > Myopsida > Loliginidae > Sepioteuthis > Sepioteuthis lessoniana. The sequence continues at coordinate 48,421,646 of OY757913.1, forward strand.
CCTATTTTGCAACTGAAAAATAATGTGATATCACTCTACATTTTCGTGTACAGAGCACTGTAAAGATTTTACAGATAAAGACACTTTCAGCGTTAAATTCTAATTATATATATATATATATATATATGTTAATATGTGTATTTCACACTCATATACACATGTATTAGCTTATATTTATGTATTCTGTATATATATATATATATATATATATGTGTGTGTGTGTGTGTGTGTGTGTATACAGAATACATAAATATAAGCTAATACATGTGTATGTGAGTGTGAAACACACACACACACACACACACACACACATATATATATATATATATATATATATATATATATAGCTATGAAGAAAGTAGAAAAACAGAATAATCCAAATTAGATGAATTTTAAAGCCATCGTTGAACGTTTCGGTTTTAATAACCTTTTAATAACGATGGCTTTACATCAAAATAAATTCTTCTAATTTGGATTATTTTGTTTTTCTACTTTCTTCATACTGGCGTATTCAGATCCATATTTATTTCCATATATA
>OY757913.1:48429683-48459683 GCA_963585895.1 Sepioteuthis lessoniana
TTCACTTTCTTTCAATTTTATTCTGTGGTCAGCCGGGACAGCAAAGTCCACGATTTACGACTTCGCTTTTTTTTTGTTGTTGATTATTATAAGGTCTGGTTGTCTGGCCGAGATTAGGTGATCCGTTTGTATATCGAAATCCCATAGTAGTTTGTGAGTCTCATTCTTCAGGACAAATATTGGGTTGCGCATATTATTATTATTATTATTATTTACTCGTTTAGAGTTTTTCACATCAGTGTTAACTGATGGTTTTTCACTTGGAGTTTGAGTGACAGCAAGTCTCCTCAAGTCTCCAGGACTCGTCACTGGATTCTGGCCGTTCTTAGTAATGCTGTCGTTTGGATAGTCTCTACCCGTCCGCCAACTTCCAAGTCCTCCAGGCCTTTTAATAATCCTTTAGTTATTGTGTCTAACGCACCAATCACAATAGGCACACACGTTTTAGAAGTTTCGATACCGAATAATTTTTTTAATGATGTGTGTAGTTGAATTCGTTATTTATACATTTTTATTCGATATTTGGGTTTTGTTACTAATAGTGCTTTAATTTATTTTTCATTTGTAAATTTTGAAAGCTTTCACTTTTGCACGTTGTTTAAATGATCTGGGATATTATAGTGGTACAATATAATCGTGTTCACCCTTTAAAAATTTGGGGTTAAATTTTTAAGGGCTCTAAGATAAAATCCTGTTATTAATCAATCATATATTTTGGTATTATAATGTTAGAAAAAATGGATATGATAATTCTTATTATTATAAAAGATTTGTGATAATCTTTCAATTCCAATCTCTTGCTATATCTAAAAAAGGTAAAATAGTATTTTTTTTTCTTGTTCGTATGCAAAATCTCTCGTAGGTACTATTTTATCTAATTCATCTGTAATTTTTGTTGTGTCTGAATTTTGTGAAACGGAAAACTCTATTATTCAACACATGCGCAAAATGAACCTAAATTTAAAAAAACTACAATACCCTTCGAGGCATTGCAATTATATTTTCCATCAGTATTTACACTGGTCCAAAAAAATGAATTCGGTCATATTCATAGTTTTATTGGAGAAGAATTAACAAGAGTAAAAAATATTTAATACGTAGGTAAATTAAATCTTTTCTAAAATAGGATGACTTTATGAAATTTATTTAGCAAAGCAGTTCATTGGCAGGTGCTGTCTTTCAGTTTCTTATATTGGTCATTTGAAATGTTTTCTAACTTATTCTCAATCTTTTTTGCAAAGTATCTTCTGTATAAAACATCTTACCAAAGAGCTTTCGTCTTACTATGCTCCAAATATTTCCTCCTGGATTTTGTCCACGCCAGAAAATCAGCGGTAATGAATTTTCAGAAAGCCAATTTTTTTCTAAATTTAGCTGTATGAAGAGGTGAGATATATTTAAAAATGATATAATCTCGACTCACTGAAGAGAACTATTTGTCAATAGTTAGTAGAAATCCTTTCTCAAGAATAATAATGTTTTTTTAGCATTAATATGCTTGTCACATCGAATAAGTTCACCAACTTCAGAAGTCGAGAAAACTGCTTACACCATTATTTTACCATCGCCATGATTAACTGATGTTTTCAAATATTTTGGTAATAATTTTTTATCTGTCCTACCGGAGCATCACATCCGAAGATAAGGCCGATTGCCTTAATTTGCTGTTGGCTCTGCCCCCGTTTCAATTTTTAGCCAGGCCGTCTGGCATTCGTGTCAGACGGGGCATTGTCCCTCTAAAGCAGACTTGAGGCCGGAACACCCCAAGCTTCGGCTGGGCTACCTTTGGCAGGGCTACCTTCGGGTGGTTGAGCTGCATTATTGACACCTTTGTATAGCACTGGACACCGTGGTCCAATTTAAGCTATAATCAGGCATCCGTGCTTGGACCCCTGTTTGGGTCCATGTCCAGCTAGGGTCATCGACTCACAATGCACCAAGTGAGCTGATGACTAGCAAGGCTCGAGCATCAGCTCGGATCTGACATTCCTCTGTTCTAACCCCCACAATAATCTAACCTTTAGGTCATTTGAACTTGTGTCAAGTCCTGTTTGGTGGGAAGCAGAGACAAATACAGTCCTTCCTGGGCGTCATAATAAACGCAAAATCTTAACTAATCTTTATATATTATGCCCTCAAACCACTTTGAATCAAAATTGCAATATTCTTCAGCAAAATACAATCTTTCCATTGCATTCTTTTTTGATAACAGACTTCTTAGGACATGTTTTTGACATATTTCCATTTCCTTTGAGCTATCTTGTGATAGTTCTTCGAGATAGTCTTCCTATCATTAGTTTTGAATTCTTTAGCTAAGCTTGTTAGAGTTTTCTTTCTGTTTCTGAGAGCGGCAAATTTTATTCATTGGTTATCGCTCTTCGTCGCAGCTTTTCGATGACTAAAACCCATTTTTATTCTGCTAGAACTGCATTTTGCGAAATGTAGGCCAATTCTCTTATCAAGAGTTTTTTGTACATTTTCACTACTTAAGATATTAGAAATCTTTTTACATTGTATCGCATTCTGTCTCGATCCTAGAATTTGAATTTTTTTATTAACTTGAAGATATTTCTTCTTCTGTGATATTTTCAATTCAAACCGAAGCTACATTAATACAGCTGGGGTAGTGGCTAACGTGATGGACGGTGACAGTGTAGTGATCGAATTCGAACTCCAGTTGCGCTATCATTTTCACTTTCAGACTAATACTCTTGGGAAACTTATAAAATCCCTTATTCTCACTGCTATGAACTAAATAGTACCGATACAAGAATAGATTTAGTATTAAGTAACCCACGAAAGTTGATACGCCATTGAACAAAGAAACAAAACAAAACTTTATAACCATTAGCTTCTGAAAATAGAAAAAGAAATACATTAAAAAATCTCGAATTTTTATGTGACATTTTTTTAAAGGAGCAAAAAACTACATGGGCTCATTTTTTCTTACTCCCTTGTGTGAGTATACATAACAAAGGGCAAATTTATGCGTGTAAAAGTTTCGTCTGCCATAGGGCCAGTATTTTTCGGAAAACAATTGAAAATCGAACAAAATGAGAAGTAGTTAACGGCTTCACCGTATCATAAATGATATAAGCACGTGTCTAATAGAATATAACGGGTGTCAAATGAGTAAGGAAGTTACTGTCCATTTTTATAAGGAGAAAAGAAAAGTGGATGATCAAAGTTGTCAAGAAGTGCAGCTTTGCACGCCCAAAATAAAATTGTAAAAGTAATTTGTTCATCGTTTAAAAAAGAAATATTGCAAGTTATAATTTTTTATTTTGTTTTACGTGACGTTAATTTTAGTTTATGAAATAGAACGGAACAAAATATTTCTTCTTTGGACTCTCGAAATCAATACTATTTTGAAATTGCTGACGACCACACCCGAGGAAAAGAAAATTAAGCTGAAAAATTCTCAAGGAATAATAATAATAATAATAATAATAATAATAATAATAAAAGCGACAAATTGTCGAAATTTCACACGAGAAAACCTGGACATGGCTAAGAAAGGGAAACTTTAGTAGAGACACTGAACCCTTCAAATAGCCGCAAAAAACAACACCATGAGGACAAGTTATATCAAAGCAAAAATCGATAATACGAAACAGAATAGCAGGTAGAGGTTAAGTGGTGATAAAACGAAACGATTATTTACATAATAAGTGGATGCAGCAAACTAACGCAGAAATGACGAGGCATGACTGGACGGGAACGGTGATCCACTGTGAAATATACAAGAAATTGAAATTTAACAAAACTACCAAATGGTATACGCATAAACAAGAATCTTTTCTAGAGAATATGACGCAGAAAATTTTCTGGAATTTCGAAATATAAACAGATTGCCAAATCCCGGCCAGGAAACCTGACCAAGTGCAAATTAAAGATAGATAAATAAATAAAAGAAAAAAAAGAGAACTTGCCATCTAGTGGATTTTGAATATAAAAGAAAGCGAAAAGAGAGATAAGTACTGAGACCTTGCCAGAGAACAAAGAAAACTGTAGAACATGATGGTGACGGTGATATCAGCTGTTGTTAGCTCTCTCGGAACTGTCCCCATATGCTTGGTATAGAGGCTGAAAGAGTTGGAAATCGGAGGGCGAACCGAGACCATCCAAATCAAGAAAAAATCAGAACGCTCAGAGAAAAGGAAATTTACAAATATTTAAGAAAATTGGAAGCGGAAACCATCAAACACGCAGAGTTAAAAGAAAAAAAATTAAAACTTTGAAAAAACGAAAAAACTCGAAACGAAACTAAATAGAAGAAATTTCATCAAAGGGATAAACACCTGGGCTGTCCCCTTCGAAAGATACTTGGGACCAGTCTTAAAGTGAATGGGAGAAGAAGTTCAACAAATGGACCAGAGAACAAGAAAACGCATGACGTTGCATGAGGCCTTACATCGCAGAGATGATATGGACAGAGTATATGTGTTAAGAAAAAGAGGGAAAGAGAACTTACCAGCATTGATGATAACGTCGATACATCGATAAGTCATCTCGAAAACAACATAAAAAGTGAATGCAGCAAACTAACGCAGAAATGACGGGGCACGACTGGGTGGGAACGGTGATCCACTGTGAAATATGCAAGAAATTGAAATTTGACAAAACTACCAAATGGTATACGCATAAACCAGAATCTTTTCTAGAGAATAAGACGCATAAAATTCTCTGGAATTTTGAGATATACACAGATTGCCAAATCCCGGCCAGAAAACAAGAAAGACTGATTTCGGCAACCAGAAACAACATATACAACGCAAGGATCAACAGAACAACAGTAACAAGAAAACAAAAATGGGAAGAAAAACAACTGTATGAACATTTCAAGCGGCAAACAAGTGAAATCTCACACCAGAATACTTAGACATGATTCAGAAAGGAAAAACATTGGAGATAAACTGAATCTCTTCTAATAGTAGCACAAAACAACGCCATAAGGACCAACTATGTTAAATCAAAAATAAATAAGACGTATCAGAATAGTAAATGTGGTGATAGAGAAGAAACGATCAATCATTGTGATCAGCGAATGCAGTAAATTAGCGTAAAAAGAGTATAAGACTCGACACGACTGGGTTGGTAAGGTAATACACTGGGAACTATGCAAAAAATTGAATTTCGGTCATACTAACAAGTGGTACATATATAACTCAGAATCCGTCTTGGAGAATGAGACGCACATACTTCTTTGGTATTTTGAGATACAAACGGATCACTGGCCGGACGACCAAACCTAATGATAATCAACAAGAAAAAGACAACCTACCATATAATGGACTTTGCCGTTCCGGCTGACCACAGAGTGAATATAAAAGAAAGCGAAAAGTATTTAGACCTTTCCAGAGAACAAAAAAAACCCAAACACACTATGGAACATGAAATTAACAGTGATACCAATTGTGGTTGGTACAGTCGGGACAATCCCCAAAGAATTGGTAAAACGACTGGAATACTTGGAGATAAGAGGACAAGTAGAGACAATTTAGACTACAGCATTATTAAGACCGGCCAGATTACTGAGAAGAGTCCTGGAGGCTTGAGAAGACTCGCTGTCACTCAAACTCAGGTGAAAAACACTCAGCTAACGCTGATATAAAAAAAAAAACTCTCAAAAAAGTAATTGATAATGATAATTGGTCTAATGAGTTGAGAGTTCATCAATGGTCTGGGAGACCGGGGTTCAAATCCAGGTCGAGTCATACCAAAGACTCAAAAATGGTATTTCATGCTGCCTTGCTTAACACTCAACATTATAAAGTAAGGATCAAGGGTAAAGTGGAACAATCCAGGGAATGGAGTAGCACCCTCTCCTATACCACGGTGTAGTAGCTATTGAAAAGGGAGCCTTCGGGTCACCCTCGACTATGTTCGACTTTGCTTTTCTGCAGCAGATAACACAAAATATTCCGAAATGGGTGCTGTCGGCTTCAGACCCTGCCAAACCTCCCCACCCAACAATGTGCACAGAATTGCCCCAAAGGCTTGAAAAACTAACTGGAGGAATTAGAGATCAGAAGTAGTATCGAGACCATACTGACCACAGCATTGTTAAGATCGGCTTGAATGCTTAGTAGAATCCTAGAGACTTGAAATGATATGCTTTCACTTAGATTTCTGTGAAAGACCACCAGCTAATGCATTTGTAAAAAAAACTCAGAAGGAGTATAGCAATCATATTAATAGTTTGCTATATTTAAAAATAGACCGCTCAAAGTCATTGATAGAACATATAGATCAATGTTAGAAGTTCATAGACTCTGAATCAGTGTTGCTTGGTGACTGTTACTTTCTCGTCTATACAATCATCAGACCAAGGCTTGATATGACTGTCTCCGCCATTATTGCCTTTATATATGTATAGCCTAAAATAAATGTTTATTTACTTCTTTCTGACATTCTCATACCTATTAGCTTTCGTATATTTTTACAAAATAAAAAGGATACTCATCAGAGACATTTTTATTTTAGGACTATCCTGCTCTGCTGGTCATTATTTGAACACTTTTTGGTTTATGAAAGAATTTTTAGAAGGATTTGCGTGCGCGCACACACACACACACACACACACAACACATACAACATACATATATATATATATATATATATATATATAGGGGGCGTGTGTGGGTGTGTACAGAAATTTTTGGGAAATTCCCCAAGAATGTTTCGTGCTATTTTGAACACATCGTGGAAGCAAAATCCCAAAAAACATCTTCTATACGGCCACTTACTTCCCATCTCACTCAATTCGAGTAAGATGAACAGGACATGCTGGGTATGAGGAAGAACTCATAAGCGACGTTCTTTTATGGACTTCTACAAATAGATGCGCCAAGAACTTACATATATCAGGTCTGTACGGACACTAGATCCAGTCAAGAAGACCTGCCAAAAGCAATAGATGAGGAACGAGTGGAGAGAGCAAGCTAGCGAGCGAGAGGGAGACAGAGAGAGACAGACAGACAGACAGAGACAGAGAGAGAGGGTGAGAAAGAGAGAGAGAATGTGTGTTTGAGGGAACTTTGTGCTATTAGCATGACTTTATGAAGATGATGATGATAATCGGCTGTCATCAAAATTCTAAAGCTTCATTTCTCCGTCAGTTCTTCCAGTTGGTCCCTTGTGAAAAACACATCACGAGTGAAATCTCGGCCAGACGACCAGACCTTGTAATAATCAACAACAAAAACAAATAACTTACCGAATTGTGGACTTTGCTGTCCCGGCTCATCGCAAAATAAAATTGAAAGAACGTGAAAAGAAGGATAAGTACCTTGATTATACTAGGGAATTGAAAAAAAATCTGTGGAACATGAAAGTAACAGTTATACCCATTGTAATTGATACTCCTGGTATAGTCACCAAAGGGTTGGTACAATGATTTGTACAAGAACTGGAGGACTTAGAAATAAGAGGACGGGTGAAGGCCATTCAAACTACTGCATTTTTTTTAGATCGGCTTGAATTCTGAGAAGAGTCCTGGAGACTTGAGGAGATTTGCTGTCACTCAAACTCTAGTGAGAAACTACCGGCTAACACCGGTGTGAAAAACTCGAAAAGAAGTCACTATAATAATAACTGAATATGTGGAAACTGCAAACCTTAAACATGAGAGCTTACATTCATGTAAAATTCACAATCTATTGCGTTATCATAAAATTGTGCAGAAAATATACCGTAGTTGTTTGACAAGCTGTTTGGGCGCTGTGATGTTCCGGGTAGTGACAACATCAGCTGTTGGAAATAATATGTGCTATAGCAATTACATTATACTTAATTTATATTAAAGTTTTACTATCTTATATTAATACCAGCGTTAGTTTGTTGAATATGTTCACTGGAGATTAAGTTGGAAATGTTTGTTGCTATCGGATGGAGCTAAGAAAAGTGATGTGCGTCTTTTGTTTGGAATACTGTTCAACTGGTTGACCACTCTGTCGGAAAGGTTTGGATGTTAGTCTTGCCGTATAAGTCGACCCCCCACACCGTTTTATAGAGATTATTTTAAGTCGACTTGTACACCACAATTTACTGTAAGTTCAGCCTTTAATAACCCACTGGTTGACCAAACGCAAAAGTGGCACAGAAACCAAACATCTGACTGATGATAGTTTCTCTCTAAATGATTATCAATACATTTCTGATATAAAATCTTTTTCGCTTCATTTCTGTGGTTGACTATAAGTTTACTTTTTTTATTCTGTCAATACTACTTACCTAAATCTAGTACTGAGGATCCAGTTCTAGAAGCTTGGGGTACGTGGAGTTATCGATTCGTTGTAATTACTTCCAGGTCCACTCTTACCCGGATTGGTTGTACTTGTTAGGGCTCTATTTGTGAGTTAGATAGATCTGCATGAAAATAGTCATTTTTTGGCACACAGTTATATAGTGTAAAGTAATTAATAATAATCCTGAGTAAACTATTAAAGCTTCAAGTAACTATTCTTAATACAACTAATTTACTTATATGGCATTAAATATTCCTATCGAATAAATATAATACTTAAACGGATCTATTTGATCCATAGATGGGATTCTAACAGGTGCTACCACTCCGGTCATAGTGGACCCGGGAGTAATGGCAATGAATGGGTGACTCTACTCTCTAAAGATCTTCAGAACTGGAGCCTCGCTATCTGATGTAGTTTTGTACCTGATGGTTTTTATTTTTTGCGTTCGTTTATCATTTGGGTTAGGAAAAGAATACCAAGACGGAGGTTGGCGTCGGACGTTTAGGCCCCTACTGTAATTCAGTTGGGCTGCAGCCAATCTTTCTTTCTTTTCTTTCTTTTTCCTGGTTGTTTCACCTAGGATCAAGGGATAATGGCATGATCCTGTTTACATCAAATAGGGATGTACAAATTATAGTTTTATTTACTGTTCGTTAGGATGTAACCCTCCCCAGTCGACTGGGCAAACAAAATTCTAGCTTAAATCTTGAATTTTTTTCTTTCCAGCTATTTTGAAACTTATTGATAAGCATGAATACTTTTCGAAGAATAGAGCATCTTGCTCTGGTGCAGTGGTTAGAGAGCTGATAGCTCAGATTATTATAACTCAGTTCTATCCCTAGCATATCGATATTTTTGGTCCTGTGCCAAAGCCAACTTAGATTTTTAATCTTACCAAAAGAATGCCACAACATGAGAGTAGTGAAAATTGCGAAGATTACCCTTAGAACGAAACACAGAATTGGACTTATTGTTAATTAGGAAAAAAGATACACGTCATTAGAAAGAAAACAATTAGCAAGTGTTTGTAATCAATTTCAGTTCACTAAAATTGACCTAATGCGATAATTTTACTCAGAATACCAAAACAATTGGAAATGAGCAAAATACAAAGATTAGAAATGAGTGTCAGAATTTGAATTAAAAAAAAAAAAAGTTTGAACTTTCTAATCTAAAAAATTTTTGACATTTTTTCCAATGTTTTTCCAGTGTTTTCTTTCTTGGCATCAGTCATCTTCTGTTCAACCATTTCCTTCTGCAAACAAGATCAGTTCGAAATAAATCCAACTATTAAACCCTCTCACTGCCTTGCGCGACTATAGTCGAAATACTGAGGTCGTTTGACATTCAGATTAGAATTCAATGCTAGTCAAGATTTTGTCGGTGAAAGTCATTCTAAATTCGCAAATGTACATTTTTCTTAGTAATACCATTTTATTTGGATATATCCTGCCGTTATATATGCAAAATGTGAGTTAGTGGGGCTTAGAATCAATCAGCATCAAAATACACACACACACACACACACACACACATATATATATATATATATATATATATATATATATATATATATATATATGTATATATATATATATATGCAAACCAGCGAAATTGGAAAACGCACAAAGTGACACTATGTGAGATCTTATGTGAGTCAATGTTTTCACAATTAATATTTAATTTACTATAACTGCGCCAAATTATATTTTTATTATATAAATATATAAGAGATTTTATGTAGAGCTGGATTTTATCCGAAGTTCTATTTGCCGACTAGTATTTTCAATATACAGCTTTGAATACAAATCTGTCAGTATTATGTGCAGCAACGACCTGTTCCATTCAAGTAGGAAGAAAACAAGGTATTGATGCTGGAAATGTAAAGATTGGAAAGGATAATACTCTCCCATGTGCCTTCCGGAGTGTTTTACAAGATAACACACGAACTATCACACACACACACACACACACACACACACACACACACACACACACACACACACACACACATATATATATATATATATATACATATATATATGTGTGTGTGTGTGTGTGTTCACATATATACATTGATACACATTTATATACACATACACACGTGCATATATATATATATATATATATATATATATATATATATATATATATATATAGTTGTTGAAATTGAATTAAACAAGTTTGCTTTGGTGTTGTTTCTTTTTTAATGGCATATCAACCTTCGGAGGTTATTCAATGCCAAAGGCATCCTCGTGGAAAAAATGTGGTACTATTTGATTCATACTTGGGGTGGGGGATAAAGGAGTTCATGCCTCTGCCAAGAATATGAGTCCGAAAGTGAACGTAATAGCGCTACTGAAGTTCGAACTCGCTTGCCAAGATTTCACAATCCAGCACTTTCGTCGCTACAAGATAACTCCCCTAAATTCGAAGGGCGCGTCTGGTGGTCTAATGGTTAACAAGCTAAACTAGCAAACCTTCACAAGTGAATTTTTGTTTCATTGGGAGAACTATTCATACGGCCTGGTGTCACATCTAAACAAAAAGCTTAGTAAATTACGAATCCCCCATATTTGCTTTAAGGACAGGTGATTCTTCAAACTTCATTTGGCTATTGTTACAATCTTCAGACAACTCACTTTTATTTTCCGTTTACTTTTTTTTTAATTTAAGGTTCGTATTCTAATCAGCATCTTCCACCAACCACATTTCTTCTTTTACTTTATTCATATACAGATTGGGCATTCATACATTAGACCTTTCGACAAAAGTCGATATTCTGTTCATCTTTACACACGTTAATGTTACTAAACACTAACCCATTCGATTTCAGTTTCTCCTATTTTTCACCTTGTTTGCCTGCCTGAGGTTAAATTCTTTATACATATATATATATATATATATATTAGGGTGCATCAAATGCCTAACTTTTTTCAAAAATTTCAAAGGATTAATTTGTCCCCAATTTAGTTTTATTCCATTTGCATAAATAGACTTTCATGCAAAAAATTCTGGAATTTTGCTTACTTTTCGTATGGCCACTTTGTCATTATATATTTATTATATTATGCCGCACATAATTTTTGTCATATTCAGGAGAATATAAGAAAAACTAAATAAGAAATTTTTAATTGGTTCGTTTTATGACTTTTCAGATTGATAAATGTGTGTAGCTTTTAAGCCTGTATCAAAATTCATGAATAGTTGATGCACTATAATTTTAAATGTAATGAAAAACATGGATTTCTACTAAAACTATTTATTATTTATATACATTATTATAAGCAGGTAAGGCTGTGATAATTTTTTAGAAGGACGTGTGTGATGAGTTGGTATTATATATTATCATTATATCAATAAAATATCAGTAAAAAAGATTATATCAATATATAGCTTAACAACAAAACCTGATATACCTATTTTGCCAAAGATTATATTCTGAAAAGATGATTTTTGATTTAAATTTCTATGTTGAGCGATATTAATATTGAAGTGCAACGTGGTCGTATATGGCAATATCAAAATAACTCCATTTTTGGAAATAAATATTTATTTCATATAACAAATAAAATAAAATTGGGGACAGACCACATTTTAATGTCAGGGCATTTAATGTCAATGCACCCTAATATATACATACCCGAGGACTGTTCAAAAATTTCTAAGATTCACCCAGAAAGAAGAGCCCTCGCTGAACATTTTAGTCTTCGCAACTCACTATCACTTCTTATAAAAGTAGAAAGACTAATTCAGATTTCCGTCTTAATCTTTATACAGGTGAGGTCCATACAAAGGTGAGAGATTTGTAACAAATCTGGGTGAAGCTTAAAACTTTTCAAATGGCTATCATATATATATATATATGTGTGTGTGTGTGTGTGTGTGTGTGTGTTTACTTAACCTCTCAGCTAAATGCAGGGTGAGACACAAGGTCAGTTTTCCTCAGGGGAGTTTGAATTCAGAGTTTTCCTTCTTTAAGACGGGTTGCCTAACCAAGGCTAAAAGACCCAGTCTGCCCAACAATTTATCCATGGTTTTGGGTAGGGCGAACCGATCGATCTTTGTTTTCTCTTAATCACGAAGTGAAATGCGATCTACCTCATTCAGGATTTGATCTCAAGTTCCCGATTCCATTTCCCACGACGATAACCATTACGCTAAACGCGTCTTCATATATACGTATGTGCGGGTATGTGTTTACAATGACTAATACCCTTGTAAATGCATGAATCTACTTTCCTAAGCCACTAGTCTAATCCGAAATCCACTTTCCCACACTTATTTAACCTCCCAAGGTAAAGACGAGTAGACAACTGTTTCATCCATTGTCAGCCTTGACTGAGTGCACTGATAGTGTGTGTGTGTGTGTGTGTGTGTGTGTGTGTGTGTGTGTGTGTGTGTGTGTGTGTGTGTGTGTTCCCCCACCCAGCAGGTAGGCTGTGATTGATACACATCGCTGTACGACAGATGGATAGTTATGGCTTAAGATGACACGGCTTACGGCTCAAGTACGCAGGTGGACCATCTCCAGCGCTTTGTTCAAAACATATTAGCTGTCTCTTGCAAACCCAAGGCGCTAGTAGTTGCGAACCTCAGTTATCTCAATACCCTCTCCCTATCTACGTCTGTCTGCCTATCTGTCTCACTGTGCCTCTGTCTGTCATTTTGTCTCCCTCTCTTTCTCTGTTGTGTAAAATACATGCTTTTCTCATTACTGCGGACTGATTGATATATCTGATCTCTCTCTCTCTCTCTCTCTCTCTCTCTCTCTTTCTATATATATATAATTCTTATTTACGTTCCCTCGTAAGAAAATAATTAAAAAAAAAAAATCTAACACGTTTCCTTTTAGTTTCATATATTTACACACACACACACACACACACACACAAACACACACACACACATATATATATTTGTGTGTGTGTGTGTGTGTGTGATGTACGTATATATATATATATATATATATATGTATATACTTATTTATTTATTGATTTATTCAAGCAGGTTTTTGTTAAAGACGATGGAACACTGTTGATTATTCTAAATTTTATTTTTTCATGTCTCCGTGTTATTTTTCTTGTGTCGGAATCTAGATAGTAAAGGAATTGTCCACTGTCCAGTATCTTCTGCCGAAGCGCTTTCGACCATATTTTTGGTCATCATCAGGGGTAGTGTAGTTTTGAGTTGAGAGTTTGGAACGTTTTCAGCCTTTTGTTTTAAGACGTTCGGTTGGAAAAAGGTTTATTAATAGAGTTAGTGATATTTAGTAATCAAAAATATTTAAAAAGTTGGTGCCTGTGTTAAATGCTATTTTATTTATGTCTTTTTTTATTTTTTATGCATATTGGTTCTAGGATTTGTAATCGATTTTTTATTATTGTTTCTATATATAATTATTGTATTATCTGTGAGAATCTTCCTTATATTAGAAGATGTAGTTGGTTAGTGCTATTGTGTTTTATAATTAAATATTGTTTTATGGCGCTATTTTCAGAAAGGTGATTACTAAGACGACGAGATAATGTTGTGGTTGTATAGCTATGTAAGAATTATTTTTGAAATGGACATATAAATTTATAAAGTACATTGGTTTAGTTTTGGTGTATTTTAGCGGAGTTGGTGTTATTTTTAACGATCAGGTTTGATGTTTTAAATTTAATGTAGTAGATGATAAGTTTTATTTGTTTTTCTTTTTCTAATATATCATTAATTCCTCCATTTAAATAAATGTAATATAATTTCTTGCCCATGAGGTAATGTTATGTGGACTCATAACTCCGACTTGGGAAGACATAGCCCCGGCAGTGGCCGTGTCCTCTGTAGCTGATATGTACCTTCAAGACACATTAGGTCAAGTGGTCGCGCATTGTCACCGTGACTAGTTAATTCGGCATTGCTTATGTGTGACCTGAACCGATGTAGAGTTTCGGCTTCTGCCTAATGTGGTTGTTGGTTCGATCTCCAGTGGTAGAGATTACGGTATGCACTGCTGATGAGACCCAATAAGGCCGAAACAGCTGTTCAGTGTTCTGTATGGAAATTTACTAAGCTTTTTGCTTAGATGTGGCACAAGGCCATATGAAAGGGGCACCCAATGAGACTTGAACTCACTCGTGTAGGTTTGCTAGTCGAGCTTGCTAACCATTACACCACCAGAGGCGCCTATCAGTGTTCTGTATGTCGCACTTAGGTGTTTGCCGGATTTTCTAGTCATGATAATTCTAATATATATATATATATATATATATATAACCAACAATCAGTCTCATTAAGATAAGTTTATTTACATCCTGTTAAAAGCATGAATAAACAATCAATGTTCTAAAATATTTACAGGACTTCTTCAGATCAAACAAGAAATGGGTTGAAATAATTTTTCTCATTAACAATCAGACAAAAAAAGAACAAAAAAAACCAAACTTATTTCTCCTATGTAATAACGCATGCCTAAACCTTCAAGTAACAATAAGTATCAAATAATTATGGCATGTATAACTTCATCTGGTTTCATCATGCTTCAAATTTAACAGAAGCAAAATTTACAGTTACAATAATACATGTCAAAAATTCAAGTATTTATAAATGTTTGAATTTTTTAAAATGTTTTATAAATGTTTGAATTTTTGACACGTACTATTGTAACATTTACAAATTTTTGAATTTTTTGAAATTTTTTATAAATGTTTGACCCGCATGGATGTTTTGTAAAATGAGAGGTAGATGTTTGTACAGCAGCTGTTTTTTGGGAATGCTGCTTCCAGGATTTGTTCAAAACAGTATGAATCGCTCTTGTGTAGTTCCTGACAAGCTTTTTCTCCTTGCGCTTCGTTTGAGTCCAGGTAGTGCAACCATATAGTAGTCCTGACATAGTCACAAGTTGGAAGAAATTTCTATTGACTGGTTATCGATCATATCCAAATCTGATCTTACTGAACAAATAATTCCCAAATTTTGGTCTTGACACAAAACTCTTTAATGTCCTATAGCCACAGAATATATAGCAGTCATCAGAATGATTAGACCATTGATATATTTTATTATAATATCATCATCATCATGTTGCGCTATCAGCACGGATATTCTTGGCCCTCTCTCGCCACACCTCCCTATCGTCCACTGCTTTCGGCAGATCCTCAGGGCTACATCCCGTATGGGGACAAAGCTGCTGTGAGTAGGTTTGAGCTGGACGTCCTGCCTTTGCTCGGCCATGTGAAGGGGTCCATAGGAGTACCTCACTTATGAGCTCGTCCCTACTTTTCCAGCAGTGTCCTGTGTGTCTGGTTCGTCTAACTTTGATAGTTTTCGTGATGGGTGGTTGGTGTCCGTATAGCTGCTGCTTTGTGGGGTTCTGTCTCCAGGACTTGTTCAATATTGCTCGCAGCATTCTTGTGTAATTGCCGTCAAGCTTTTTCTCCATCCGTTTAGTTAGCGTCCATGTGGTGCATCCATGTAAAGGTATCGACACGATCGCTGCTTGGAAGAAACTGCGCTTCATTTTATCAGTCAAGTCTGACTTCCATATGATCGATAGCGTATCGATAGCCATCCATGCCTTTGCAAGTCGCACGTTGACGTCTGTCTCGGTTGATGAGACACTGATTCCTAGGTAGGTGAATTTGTCAACTAGTTTCAGAGTGCTACAGTTTGGAAATGTCACCTGTTTGATTAAAGCACATATATTCCGTTTTGTATGCATTGACATGGACTCCGATGCCTGCAGCGGCTCGTTCCAGACTTTCGGCTTGGGCAGGTGCATTTGCCAGAAGCGCTGTATCATCGGCGTAGTCAGTGTCGGTAATTGTTTTTGCGATGGGTACTTTCTGTTTATTTCTTTTGTTAGCTTGAAACCGTTTTATTTTATTTTATCGATAGATGTTCTAAGTACGTAGTCTAGACAGATGATAAATAGGTATGGGGCTAGTGTGTCTCCTTGTAGTACTCCTGCTAATATGTCGAAGTAGTCGTTGTCTCCATCCGGAGAACGGACTTTTACTTTAATGTTTCTATATAGCATCATTATGGCTGCGACGGTTTCTTTTGGTAGGCCGTATGCGAGAAGAATTTGCTCCATCTTATCCTCTATGAATGGAGTCAAAGGCCTTAGTAAAGTCAACAAATAATATTGTTGCCGGTAGGTTTTTCGAGCGTTCACCTTCAAGAATTCGACGAATAGTCAAAATTTGTGAGGTCGTGGATCTATTTCTCCGGAAGCCATTTTGGTTCTTCCTAAGTATGCTGTTAATTTTGGGTTCTATGCGGTTGCGTAGTAGGGCATTGTATTTCTTGGCCGCTATGGACGTACCTCAGTAGTTCTTGGCTAATCCGAGGTCGCCCATTTTATGCAAGAGGAGGATGCATCCCTTCATCCATCTGTCTATAGGATTTTGATTATATACGGCATTACAGTGTCGGAGCAGTATGTGGTCGAATTTTCTGTTAATTCCACACCACTGGGGGTATTTCAACAAGCCCTGCTGCCTTTCTATTTTAAATCTTTCTCAGTACCGATTCGAGTTCTTCTTGAGTAAACGGTCCTAGTTTGATGTCTAATTGCTTTCTTAAAATTCTCGTGATTGGTTCATGAGTGACTTCCGGTGGGTTTCCGAGTAAATTCTCTAAATGCTGTTTCCACAGGTGTATTCGATCTTGTTTGCTGGTAGCTTTCAGTTTAGTTTTGGCAGTGCTCTTAATATAATATAATATAATATAATATTTTATCATATCAGATGCACGCTAAGAACAAAGATAATGAATATAAATTCAAAAATATCAGACATTATGATACTTGACCCCCCAGAAGAATGTATAAAATCAATTATTTACTGCAAAAAATCAAAACCTCGTCTAATGTAACTAAATAGATTGTTGAAATCTATTTATGAAATGTAGTGAATCATTCAAATTAGGTACCGAGCTGTTAAACGCGTGGAAAACACAACAAGTCAATCAGTATGATTGAAGGTTCGTGAGGACGAGGTCAAATGAAAGGTTGGCTCTGATTATGAAATGACCATAAAAGTTAGGAATAAGCTACACAGTTTTTGTGAAACGCTCGATATAAACGGTTAAAATGTCCTTTCTGTACTTTTATCGCTAACTCCTCGTTTAGTCGGATGAATGAGGGGAATTTGAAAAGTCGCCAAAAAATAAATGTAATAAGCGCACATGCGCATTATTAATCATCATCACAGTAGAGAAGAACATAGAATAACGGGAGATGACAAAAGAAGAAAACGAACAAGCACGAATATAGAGACAAGAGATTACCAAAAAGGGCCAAAAATGAAGAGAAGTGAAAAGATGAGAGATGGCCGATCTCTGGAGTAAAGGCAATATATAAAAACCTCCACCCTCGAATTGGTCCTATTTACCAACCCCTCCGCTCGGGCAGGATATGACACAAGGTCAATTTTTAAGCGGAGTTTAACAGTTTTGAATTCAGAGTTTTCCTTCTCCTAGACTAGTCGCCTCACCAAGGCTGAAGAACCTAGTCTGTCCTACTATTTACCCATAGCTGGAGGGAGAATATTTGGATTCATACCTTTCCCAAGGGTATTAGTGCTATGTGAAATAATATAATATAATATAATAATATATTGGCTTCCGAATTGGTGGTCTGATGATCAGCTATATTCCTAAAAATATTAAAGATTAATCGAACACTAGTTTTGGTTTGGTTTAACCACATATCAACCGTTGTAGGTTATTTAATGCCGAATACTCGTTATACATATATATTAAATATATATATCATTTGTAGACGCATTTTCTAGATAACGTTCTTAAACGAGCCTGCGCTCTTTTGCACACGGTTAAATGGTTTCAAGTATTGCTATATAACAATCACAATTTGTCATTTGTTTACACATGTAGTTTGTTCTATTTGACCCATAGAGAGGACCCTATCAGATGCTACTTCTCTAGGTCAGAATGGGCCTGGGAGCAATGGCAATGAAAGGTACTCTGCATTTCTCAAATCTCCAAGGCTGGAGCCTTGCCATGATTTGTTCACAGTCATATCTAGGACACATGTTGAGATGGGGGATGTCTTACCCCTCCGCAGAAATGCAATCGGTGTATTCTATTACTCGAGATGATTGGTCTGAATCGAACATTGTGTCAGCCACTGCAGAAAGATTACAATACTAATTATTAGCAATAACGCATTTCAACAAAAAATAACAACTTTTAGCCAAACAAATGGATTCACTTGCCCTTTCGGAGAATATCTTTTCAATCTTAACAACTGAACCCCTATATTGGGCAAAGCACTACGAATTTATCAAGATGCCTCATCTGCCACCCCCTTTGATCAGAGTGTGATTAGAAATAATCTCAACAAACACATTCCACTCTGAAACCATAATATGGCAAATTCTTTTGATACACAAAGATATTATACAAGGCTGAAAAAAATAAAAGAAAACGACTCGGAATGAAATCCCAAATCTCAACAAGAGACGAGTCCTCGTGGTGTTGTGGCTAACGAGCTTGACTGCGACATTGGAATAGTTGTAATTTGCTTAGCTTTTTCTTAGATATAGCACAAGGCCGTATGAATGGGGCAACCAATGAGACTTGAACTCACTCGTGTAGGTTTGCTAGTCTAGCTTGCTAACCATTACACTACTCGAGGCGTTCAAATCTTAAGTAGTAATTTACTAAGATTTTTGCTTATATGTGGCACAAAGCCGTATGAATTGGGCACCCAATGAGACTCGAACTCACTTGTGAAGGTTTTCTAGTCTAGCTTGCCAATCATTATACAATCCGAGTTTTCCATTGTTGTAAGGGAGATCAAATTGCAGTCGTGCTATTACGTTCACTTTCGGAATAATACTCTTGGGAAAGTGTTGCGTTCTGGTTAGTGAACGCTTGTAATATTAAATAAAAGACAAACCACGATATGAGAGGAAATAGAGATATATTCTCAGGAAAACGTATATACAATAGAGAGACTATTAGTAGACAAGAACATAGGGTTAGTGAACATAGGGTTAGTGAATATAGTCCAACGATATTATTTGCTTCCGTTATTACGGTAGCAAGTAAGGTAATCTAGTGCGATCTCCAGTCTCCAAAGCTCTAATACTATTCCTATAAGAAGCTGCTCTTCACCTTTTTGTCTGCCCTGGTATTTGTAGCTACTGCTATATATGGCAGATGGACTAGTTCATTGTGTGGAAAAAGGTGGGTGGTGATACCCAACAGAAAGGTATGCAACGCCTTATCCCTCCTTATATGGGTTAAATGGTACTACTGCCCAAAGAAAGAAAGAAACGAATTCTTAATAAGATCTTCATTTTATAATGACTGTGAGTTGTAAATGTATTTAGCAATTAGAACTCTACTCTTTTTCATAATTGTTGTATGATATAATTAAGCACCTCACTTGCTAATACGTTCATTTAAACCATGAC
The DNA here is from genome assembly GCA_963585895.1 of Sepioteuthis lessoniana. Classification (NCBI taxonomy): domain Eukaryota; kingdom Metazoa; phylum Mollusca; class Cephalopoda; order Myopsida; family Loliginidae; genus Sepioteuthis; species Sepioteuthis lessoniana. The sequence continues at coordinate 48,449,362 of OY757913.1, forward strand.
TGTTTCACAGCGTTATCCAACATTCTCTCTGTCTATGCCACTATCATTTAAAGAGTATAAAAACAACTATATTAAAAGCCAATTCTCACCATTCCTTAAATAGCTAGTGATTAGGAAAATCAAAGTTACTTAAATCGTATAATCCATTCTCAGATGGAAGATGAAGCAAATTCTATTCGCATACGGCCGACCAAAAGAAACCTTCGCAGCCATAATGATTCTCTATAGAAACACCAAAGTGAAAGTACATTCTCCGGATGGAGACACAGACTACTTCGACATTGTAGCAGGAGGACTGCAAGAAGACACACTAGCCCCATAACTCTCTATCCATATTTACCAACCCCTCCATTCGGGCAGGATATGACACAAGGTCAATTTTTAAGCGGAGTTTAACGGGTTTGAATTCAGAGTTTTCCTTCTCCTACACCAGTTGCCTCACCAAGGCTGAAGAACCTAGTCTTTCCCACTATTTACCCATAGCTCGAAGGAGAATAATTGGATTCATACCTTTTCCAAGGGTATTAGCATTATGTGAAATGCAATTAGCCTGGTCTAGGATTTGAACTCGTGTCGCCGTGTCCATTTCCGACGACGATAACCATTACACCACAAACACCTCCTACAGCATACCTCTTTATCATCTGTCTAGACAACGTACTTAGAACATCGATTGATAAAATCAAAGAAAACAGTTTCAAGCTAACAAAGAAAAGAAGCAGAGGTTACAAGGAGCATACAATAAGTTTCCAGACTTTTTTCGTATTGGCACTTTTATTGATAGTACACACATGAAACTCTAGTCCTCTGCGAAGTAATCTCCTCTAGCTTCAATCCACTTGTTGTACCGTTCCAAAAACCTCTGGAATGCCCCATGGAAGTCCTCTTGTGTGAGCGTGTCAATGACCTTCGTCACAGCCTCTTTCATCTCCTCAATTGTCTCATAACGATAGCCTCTACGTTTTTCCTTGAGCTTAGAGAATAACCAAAAGTCACAGGGAGCAAGGTCTGGACTGTAGGGAGGCTGAGGAACTGTCTTGATTCCCGTGTTGGTCAAATAGTCTGTGACAGGGATGGAGTTGTGGACTGGTGCATTGTCCTGGTGAAAATGCCATTTACCCGATTTGAAGAGTGCTGGCCTCTTCCGATTGAATCTCTTGCTGATCTCCCTTAACACCTCAACAGAGTATTCCTTGTTGACCGTCTGTCTAGTGGGAACCCAATGCATGTAGATCATGCCAGTGCTGTCAAAAAGGGGATCATCAAAAGTTTGTGGATGGATTTGCTTTGTCTGGCCTTCTTGGGTCTGGGAGAGCCAGCATGCTTTCACTGGGAACTCTGTCTCTTAGTCTCTAGGTCATAGCAGTAGATCTAGCCTTCATCGCAGGTCACCCGAGCATCAAGAGCTGCGGGATCTGAATTGATCAGCTCAACCATCTCCTTGCGGTCATGACAACGTCTTTCTTTCTAATCTTCTCTGAGCACCCTTGGGACAAACTTCGCGCAAATCTTCTGCATCTTCAGTTCCTCGCGAATAATTGTGTGTACAGTTCTCACACTGACATCAAACTGTGCACTTATTGTCTCTATAGACACACGACGGTCTTGATATTCTTTATTTGGCCAATCAACTCTAGTGTTCTGACTTTCTTACTCCTCCCACACCTCTCATCATCCCTCACAGACTCCCTTCCTTCCTTGAATCTCTTATGCCACTCAAAAACTGATGCTCGATTTATGCAAAATGCTCCAAAAGCAGTCTGAAGCATTCCATACGCTCCAGTGGCATTTTTTCCAAGTTTAAAACAGAATTTCATTGCATATCGTTCTTCTAAAGTGTCCTCACGTCCGGATTGCATTTTTGAAATTCACCAGCTGTGACAATCAGGTTTTCGTAAGGTGTTTTCCAATTGCTGCTGTAGCTGTTGATTTGAACCTGGAATTCTAAAAATTGGTCAGTCATCTCATAAGATATGTAGCAATAACATAGTTAACTTTCAGGAGTCTACGACAATTCTAAATGCCAGTGACACGCCGATGACATAGCGCTTCTGGCAAATGCACCTGCTCTAGCCGAAACCCTACTGCATAGTCTGAAGCGAGCCACTGCAGGCATTGGCCTCCATGTCAATCACATAAAACGGAATATATGTGCTTTAATCAAACAGGTGACATTTCAACACTACACAATAGCTCTCTGAAACTAGTAGACAAGTTCACCTACCTAGAAAGCAGTGTCTCATCAACCGAGACAGACGTCGACTCGCGACTAGCAAAGGCATGGATGGCTATCAATAGGCTATCGATCATATGTAAGTCAGACCTAACCGATAAAATGAAACGCAGCTTCTTCCAAGCAGCAGTTGTGTCGATACTGCTATATGGACGCACTACATTGACGCTAACTAAACGGATGAAGAAAAAGCTTGACGGCAACTACCCAAGAATACTGTGAGCAATATTGAACAAGTTCTGGAGACAGAACCGAACAAAGCAGCAGCTATATGGCCACCTACTACCCATCACGAAAACTATCAAAGTTAGACGAACCAGACATGCAGGACACTACTGGAGAAGTAGGGACGAGCTCATAAGTGAGTTACTCCTATGGACCCCTTCACATGGCCGAGCAAAAGCAGGTCGACCAGCTAGAACCTACATACGGCAGCTCTGTGTAGATACGGGGTGTAGCCCTGAGGACCTGCCGGAAGCAATGAACGATAGGGAAATGTGACGAGAGAGATTCAGGGATATCCGTGCCGATGGCTCGACAAGATTATGAGATGATGAAATCGTATAAAGATCAATTGTTATAAAAACCTTCAAAATCCCGAATTTTCTTCAACGATTTCTACATTCAGCCGATTCGGATAAACGCTCCCAGCTTCTTTCTTCATTGTCTGCACTTTTAAAATAAACAAGCTTTAACGAAAATTTACCGCCCAAATAAACACACTCACACACACACTCACATACATAGATAAATACATAAATGATGCTCGTTCAAAAGTTTTTGTCCTTTTGCAGAAAGAAGAACAGTAGCTGAACGTTTTTGTGATGGCAACACAGTACCTCTTCTAATAAAACTAGGGAAAAAAATCAAATTTCTATCTTAATTTCTGTGCAGGTGAGCCACAAATCTAAAATCTGTGTGAAGCTTAGAACGTTTTGAGTGACCTTTTTGCCTATATATATATATATATATATATATGTTCAATTAACCACTTTTTAGATCTCATCTAACGTTTTAGATTTTATATACAGGTGAGTTCACCAAAATGTATATATATATATATATATATACTACGAATCAAAAATCTTTGGCCGCGCTAAATAAGATTATTTCCCCTCCTAAAAGTGTTAATTTTAATGAAATGATTTAAGCACTACAATGTTTTTTTTTTCTTATTTGTTATACTAAATGCAAGTTTTCCTCAATAACTTTGACATTAGCATATCCCGTTATCTTCTAAAAAATTGATTTGATGGCGTTTTTCTTCTTTAGTACTGAGCATGAATAAAACGTTTTCCAAAATTTAAATATCACCACTTGAACTCACATTAGACAATATTATATTGAATTAATGCTCGTTTGAGACAACATTTTTTACTTATGCAGAGAAAAATTTCATCAGTCACCAGCCTGCGTGACAGAAGGCTGACTGCTCTTAAGATCACCACACAACTGAACCAATGTCGTGAAAAAAATGTGTTAACATCTACTGTGAGGATAAGATTCTGTGAAGCTGCCCTATATGACAGAATTGATGCCAAGAAAGTACTGTTGAGGAAGCAAAGCAATGTCAAAAGGTTCCAGTGGGCTACTACGCAAAAAGACTAGACAATAAGAGCAGGGGAGTAAAATCTTTTGGACTGACAAATCAAAGTTCGAAATCTTTGGGTCAAATAGAAAGGTCTATGTGCGGAGAAGAGTTGGTGAAAGAGCTGCAACCTCCTGCATCACGCCATCCGTAAAGTATGAAGGAAGCTCTTTTATGGTTTAGGGAGCTTTTGCCAATTTGCAAAGTCAGGGATTTTCACCAGGTGAAGGGCAATTGAATCAGCATAGAGCAGCATCACGTGATCCAATCTAGAACGAGGCCTATGGGTCAAGGATTTGTATTCATGCAAGATTATGACCCAAAGCTTACAAGTTAACTCTGCCAAAGGTACATTAAAAGCGAAGAGGAACAGCATATCCTTCAATTGATGTTTTGTCCGGTGCAATTAAATTCCATTGAACTGGTATGGGACGTACTTGACAGGAAAAATCAGTGCTAAACAACCCAGAAGCGCGACTCACCACTGGCAACTCTTGCGGGAAAGCTGGGCGGACTTTCTTCAGTCTACTTCCAGTCTTTGGTGGAAAGAATGCCGGGAATCTCTGAGGCAGTGGCAGCGGCTAATAGGGGGTCCTTTTGATGAATCAAATGTTTAAGAAGTATTTTGCGTTTTTTTTGTTTGTTTGTTTAATTTGTATTTAATGGGGTCCAGGGAGACTTGTATAATAAATTAAACCATTGGGTCGCTTAACCTTTTTCATTAAAAATAACACTTTTAGTATGAGAAATGAACATTTTTGACGGTTGCCAAATACTTTTATTTGGTAGTATATATATATATATATATATACACCGTCGTAAGGAAATGGACTCCAGGTGCATAGTTCAAATCCTACTCGAGGCTGTATACTTTTCACTTCATGCTAATGCTTTTGTGAAAAAAATTAATCCTTCCTTTCTACCTCCTGCAGTGGGTAAAGAGTAGGACAGACTTACTCTTTAGCTTTTGAGAGTGAGAAACTCGGAAATCAAAGCTTGCTAAGTGTTACACGGGAAAATCTGTGGCACACAGTTTCACCATTCTTCTGTTATCAGTTTATCCAAAAGGTGTAGCTGCCTCTACACAAGCTTTCACTACTATAAACAAATCTTCTGTGATGGAAGCACCACGGGTCATCTCTTTAATTAATTTTTGGAACATTTATAGGTCAATACTGACGAAGTCAAAAAAGACAGTTCACGAAATGGAAGCCCACTGACTCACCGGTAAAGAAAGAGTTCCTGACGCATCAGCCAGTAAAGATTTCCTTGAAAAAGGTTTAATTGTAAACAGTGCTTACCGTTACCATTTCCTTCGACAAAATTCACCGCATTTATTGAATAACCCTCGTATTTGAATCTATAATTTTACGATTTTTTCTTAAAATCTCTCTCTATAGACGAACATATATTTGGATGTGAGCATCTGTTTTCTAGCAATCCATCTATCACGAATGTTTATATATTCGGAATCTATTTTTCTTACTCTCAATATATGTGTGCATTCGTGTTTCTCTCTTTTTCTTCATAAAAGTGTGTAATTGTGGATGTTCATGTATGTCATCTTCTCTATTTTTACTAAAGTGGGTGGATGACTACCTCTGTAGTCGTTATCGCCGTAGGAAATGAACACGGCGACACGAGTTCAAATCCTGGACGAGACTGATTGCATTTCACATAGCACTAATACCCTTGGGAAAGGTATGAATCCAATTATTCTCCCTCCAGCTATGGGTAAATAGTAGGACAGACTAGGTTCTTCAGCCATGGTTAGGCAACTAGTCTAGGAGAAGGAAAACTCTGAATTCAAACCTGTTAAACTCCGCTTAGAAATTGACCTTGTGTCATATCCTGCCCGAGCGGAGGGGTTGGTAAATAGTACCTCTGTCTTTTTCCTTCGTTTTCTTTATTTCCATATACCGGCCTATCATCCTCTTTTTCTTTCTTTCTGTCTGTTTGTCAATTCTGCTCGCTCTCTCTTTGTCTATTACGATACATCTATTTCTTCATGAATCTGCATTTATCTTCACCTTTCTCTCACAATTTCTCTCTCTCTCTCTCTCTCTCTCTTTATATATATATATATATATATATATACCTGAGTGTGTGCGAGCATGCTTCTACTTTTCTCTCTTATTAGCGACTAGAGAATCAGATTCCTTAAAACACACCTGCGTTACTTTTTGAGAATAGTGTCATTTGATTACAAATAACTGTATTTATGGCTATGAACGAATGAAACCGGTTTTATGACAAGTCGTCTCCTTTATAATGATACTGTGGCGCCGAAATGCATTATGGGGTGGGCTTATCAGGTACTTCATTTTGAAAATTGCTTGGATCTGCACATAGCCTATTAAGGTCCTAAAGACAAGTTAATTATCATCAAACGGAATTTTGTCAGAACTTACAAAAATGCTGACTGGGCTGAAATATCACCTATTAGTTTAGTATGACACAAGGCTATGAGAAGATTGTTCAATGAAGATCGAGCCAATTGTAGTAGCAATATTCCACAAAACTAGCTTGATAGATATCACATCATTACAAATAGAATTTATTGAGCATAATTCAGTCAGGCATATGGCCACAGATATTCAGTATCCTGTGAAGCTCGTTACAAGGATAACTACAAAAACAGCTTCTTTACAAATGAAGAGGAAATCCGTATAAAGAAATATGTCAATACAATTTTTTGTCTTTTCTTCCTTTTCCAATACTGTCAAATATTATTCTAAATCTTATATACACAAACACACACACACATAGACACATACACACACATATATATATATGCATATATGTATATATTGTGGAGGTGCTCGTGGTGTAATTGTTAACATCGACGAAAACAGTCATGGTGACACAAGTTCAAATCCTGGACGAGGCTATTTGTATTTAACATAGTTATAATACCCGTGGGAAAGGTATTTTTCCTTCCAGTTGGGTAAATAGTTGTACAGACTGGGCTCTTTAGCCTTAGTATGACAACCCGTCAAAAACTGAAGTTGGGTCATATCCTACTCGTATATATATATATATATATATATATATATACCAGCAGGATGTGAGTTTAATTTTTCCTACTGAGTTCCTCATTTCATATATATATGTATATATGAAAAGAGGAACTCAATAGGAAAAATTAAACTGACATGTTTCGCTACAATGATAGCTTCTTCCGAAAAACTTGTATTCCCACACCCATACAGAACGTTCATATATATATATATATATATATATATATATATATATATATATGTGTGTGTGTGTGTGTGTGTGTGTGTGTGTGTATATATACGACAATATCAAAATGTATCGAGACTGAGGCTTTATAATTTTAAATTTAAATGAAGACCTGTGCACAGCTGAGTAATTTATATAGAAATGATATTTTAATGGTATTTTTGTAGAAGTACTATTCATAGCTGTGGGGATGAGGGGTTCTCATAACTTTCCCAATATGTCCGCAAGTGAATGTTATAGCGCGACTGGAGCTTTAACTCGTTTACTAAAATGTCACACTCCAGCACATTAACCCCTATGCGACGAGGACTCCCAACATATAGTAATGGGATTCGGTCGAGATGTAGATGTTTAGACAAGTCAGCGCCAATATGGAACCCCCCCCAAAAAAAAACAGTGATGATATATTTTGATCTGCAGGTTTTGGTGAAAAGGGTGGGTTGGTTGGTTGGTTGAGTTTTATTGTATATCAACCTTTGTAGGTTATTTAATGCCAAATCCATTTTTATACAAATAATCAATTCTTTTTAAAACAATCCAGTTTAGAGTCATTACAGTTTCAATGTCAAAAACAGTTCCATCTCAAACAATTCAGTTTAGCATAAGTACGCAGTTTAGTTTTATTTGACCCGGAGATAGGGCTCTATCAAGTACTTCCACACCAAGCCAGAGTGGATCTTGGAGCGGTGGCAATAAATGGACGCTCCGCATTCCCCAAAGGTCCAGCATTACAGTAACCTCACCATCAGATTGCTTAGTTTCATATCTAGGACACTCGTTGAGCGGCAGTCTTACCCCTTTTCTGAGAAGCAGTCGGTGAATTCTACGGCCCCCAACCAGCCGACTGAGCAAAGGTGAAAAGGGATTTTCTAAGAATAGCACTCTCCACGAGATTTAGTTCTGTGTCACATTTTCGTCTTTCCCAAACTCAAAATTCAGATCAAGCGAAAAAGAATGGGACCTAAAGGATACGTCTTCATAGATTTACAATATAGCTTTGATTTATGTTCATGTCTTAAAATGTTGATTTAAATCAACTTGACTGACAGTATTCACAAAAATCTTTCACGAAGTAAAAAAAAAAAAAAAAAAAAAAAAAAAAAATTAGCTAGTAATTTCGAGCCTGGGATAATTAGTCCTAAAAAAACAAAATCTGTCATACAATATTTCTAGCCGAAATAAAGAAAAAAATAATCTTTAAAAATCTCAAATGTGTTTTACTCCCCGTTTTTCAGTTGTGATGCACTGTCCGATTACAGATCAAAACATTTATAGGATAAAATAAACCTCAGAACAACCTTTATTATAAAACTTTTCCAGTATAAATGTATTTCTCTATTGAAGTCTAGAGATACAAAAAAAAAAAAGAAAATTACATAAAAATTGAGGCAGATTATAAAAAGAATAAAAAGGGGTGAAAAGTCAGCTAGACAAATCCCAAATGAGAAATATGTGCGCTGCTCAAAAAAAGATTCAAAGATTGTATTTTGTTTCAAGAACAAAATTTTGACTGTATATATATATATTTTTACTTACCATTATATTATGAGGGAAATTTTATGATACAACATCGAGCTAAAACGTCCCGCCAAAAGCTCGAACCATACGTAAGTTCTGTGAGTGCTTCTCTCTCTCTCTCTCTCTCTCTCTCTCTCTCTCTCTGTACTTCTGTGTGTGTGGGTTTGGTTTGGTTTTATGGTACATCAGCCATTGTAGCTTATATAATGCCAAATCCTTTTTATTCATATTTATTAAATGTTTGATTTGTAAAAATATTTTGTTGATGATATTTTTAAACTGGAATGAGCTCATTTTTTGCCTACAGGTAAATGATTTTAAGTATTTCTATCTAATACGATTAAGTCTATTTACTATTAACTATAGATCATTTGTTTGCACAAGGTTAAATGATTTCAAGTATTACTATGTAATAACTTGACACTAGTCATTTGTGTGCACACAATTAAATCGATATACATATGATTTGTATTTGAATAATTTATCGGTAACTTCATTTTAAAATGAGTTACAACTAACTTGTGGGAACACAAGCATTGCTATTTTTTCTAGACAGCTAAATGGTTTCAATTATTGCTATCTAACACTAATTATTCTATTCAATATTAATCATTGGTTTGCACACAGTGAAGTGGTTACAAGTATTGTTATTTAACACTAATTATTCTATTCTACATTACTCATTTGTTTGCACAGAGTTGAATAGTTCCAAGTATTGCTATATATCAGGAATAATTCAATTAGACGTAAGTCATTTGTTTACACACAGTTAAATAACCAACAGTTCTATATCTAGCAATTCAGTTTAGCATAAGTAATTTGTTTGCGCACAGTTTAAATGTCATATGATTCGATTTAATCCATTGATAGGACTCTATCAGATTTTTCCAATCCGGGTATGAGTTGATCTGGGAGTAATGGTAATGAAGGAGTACTCCACTTTCCTTAACGCTCCAAGACAGGAGCCTTAACATAGCAGTGTTTTGTATCATATCAAGAACACTCGTTAGAGAGTCTTAAACTTCTGCAGAGAAGCAGTCGATGTAATCTCTAGCCCCAGCCAATTGGGTTGTGTGTGTGCGTGTGTGTATGTGTTTGCATATATGGGACTGTGATCCCTTCCATTGACCCATAGATTGAGTGGTTAACATCAGAGATTCTAGCAGCGACATTGGGAGTTGCTTAACCTGACACAAAGATTTTTGTTTTGAAAAATCCAGATTATAAAAAGAACATAGCGTTTTGTTTTTTGTAGAATGGACAGTTGTCAAGTATAACCTACGCAAACCAACAAGGATGGAAATTTGATGAATTGCATCATGAAAAGATATTGTTGGATGCTAAATTTTTTCTTTAATTGAAAATTATACATATAGTAAATTATGTTAAAAATATGAGCCCGAGTAATATTGATGATCTAAAGTCACCACCAATATATATGTATATATATATATATAAATATATATATATATATATCTACCGGATATCCAGATTAAAATTGATGGTACGTTCATAGTTTCAGTCATAATGGAAACTTCGATTTAAGTTAATTTTCCGGGATTATATTTCCAAGTAAACAAATGATTTTGCGTAATATTGAATTCTTTCTTTTTTTATTTTTTTTTATTTAAGATCATTGTTAATTGTTTTTGACAGGAAACCAAAGATATCCCATTGGAGAGTGAAAAATAAATCCAATTTGAAAAAAAAAAAATAGAGTCTAATTGAGAAGAGATT
>OY757913.1:48462183-48654683 GCA_963585895.1 Sepioteuthis lessoniana
TCTGTTGTATGCATTTGAGACCTCTTTAAACGCCAGAATCTCGAATCTGAATTTTCAGTCTGCAACCCCACTGTCCACTGGCCGCATGCAGCCCTCCAGGCCCATCTGTCAGGTCCTTCAATCAACTTTCAAAATTTTCTCTTCACTTTTTGATGCTGACTGCGAAGAAATATCCTTAGATGCAACACATTGATTCTTAGTGTTCAGAATATTTAAAGTCAAAGTTTCTCACTTACTACATTCACTGCATTCGTAACAGTCAAATCATTGCTTTGGTGGACTCTTCCATCAACCTCTTCATTCAACACTGATATTGCATCTCTATGTCTCGTGTATATTGTTTGACTTGTTTTTCTTTCAAAATCCAACAATTTTTGGCATACAAATATAGCAACTGGAGCAATGATTTATTTGCTCACGCCATACGATTGTGTGGTCTATCATTCAACCAATGTGTAATCCCAGAGGTACAAACAGTGCAGAAAGCATAAGGTGTTCGGATTTTGTCTGGGTCACTAACTTTGCATCCGATAAAATACTTGTTAGAAGTTTTTTACAATATTGGTAGTGTCCTTCTGTTGGTCACAGTGGATGTATTTTCCAGAAATACATCTAAATTTATCAGGATGATTCACACAGAAACATCTCTCCATGATATTTGTAGTATATTGAAAACAAATGTCCATATGTGGACGTTATCCTTCCGTATATATATATATATATATGTACTGGCCATATTCAAGGGTGACTCGAAGGCTCCATTTTTTATAGCTACTTCACCAAAGTATAGGGGAGGGCGCAACTCCATTCGCTGGATTGTTCCACTTTACCCTTGATCCTTACCTTATAATGCTGAGTGTTAAGCAAGGTAGGATCAGGTACCATTTTTCGAGTCTTTGGTATGACTCGACCTAGGATTGGCCTAACCAACGTAACTTTACATATATATATATATATATATATATATACTAAATGGTGTGTTCTGTAATACTAAAGGACAAGTTCACCAAACTCGGAAGCTGCGTCTCATCTACTGAAAAAGACATCAATACGCAACTTGCGAAGGCATGGACAGCTATCGATAGGTTATCGGTCATATGAAAATCAGACCTATCCGATAAAATAAAACGCATTTTTTCCAAGCAGCGGTCGCGCCATAATACTTTATGGACGCACAACATGGCGGCTGACAAAGCCCAAAAAGCTAGACGGCAATTGCACAAAAATGCTACGGGCTATATCGAACAAATCATTGAAACAACATCCCACAAAACAACAGCTGTACTGGCACCTACCTCCTATCTGAAACCATCCTAATTAGACGAACAAGACATGCGGAACACTGCAGGAGAAGTAAGGACGAACTCATAAGCGACGTTCTCCAACGGACTCCTTCACACGGACGAGCAAGTGTTGGACGACCAGCTAGAACTTATCGAGAACAACCCTGACCGGACACAGGATTTAGTCTAGAAGACTTGCCGGAAGCGATGAACGATAGCGACGAATGGAGAGAGAGAGATAGAGAGAGAGAGTCAGGTAAATCTGTGCTAGCAACACGACATGATGATGATATATATATATATATATATATGGAAAATATAGAAAAAGAGGAGGAAAGAAGGAATGAGAGAGAAGACATGAAAACAAAGCTCCAACTTTGTTGAGTCTCTTGGCTAAAGCAGTAAATTTCGATGCTACCTTTTTTTCTTTTTATAATACCCTTAATATTAATACTTTACGACTCATTGTTTTTTTTTTAAGAAGGGTTTCTTATCATCAAAAAGTACATTGTTGGCTATTATTACTTGCCACCATTGGAAATATATTGCGAGAGTTTAAACCCACGAGATTGGTTGAAATAAAATGCACTGTTAAATAATCACACACACACACACACACACACACACACACACACACACACACACACACACACATATATATATATATATATATATATAGCTTGAAGTTAAGCAGAAAGTAAAGTTGGTGACCGTTGTCGTGGGTGACCCGCAAGCTTCCTTTTCAATACCTACTACACCGAGGTGTAGGAGAGGGTGCTACTCTATTCCCGGGATTGCTCCACTTTACCCTTAATACGTACCTTATAATGCTGAGTGTTAAGCAAGGTGGTATCAAGTACCATTTTTTAAGTGTTTAGTATGACTCGACCTGGGATTGAACCCAAGTCTCCCGGACCATTGGCGAACACTACTCATTAGGCCGATTAATGTGTTATTATTTTACTCCTTTTCGAGTTTTTCACGCCAGCTTTAGCTGATGGTCTTTCACTGGAGTGTGAGTAACTGCAAGTCTCCTCAAGTCTTCAGGGCTCTTCTTAGTATTCTGGCCGATCTTAACAATGCAGTAGTTTGGATGGTCTCCACTCGTCCTCTTATTTCCAAATCCTCCAGTCCCTGTAACAATCTTATGGTGACCGTATCGAGCGCACCAATTATAATTAGTATCACCGTCACTTTCATGTTCCATAGTTTTTTTTTTCAGTTTTCTAGCAAGGTCTGGGTATTTATCTCTCTTTTTGCTTTCTGTCAGTTTTATCCAGTGATCAGCTGGATGGCAAAGTCCTCAATTAGCAGGTTCTCTTTTTTGTTGACTATCACTAGATTATTATTATTTTACTCCTTTTGAGTGTTTCCCTCTAGTGTTAACTGGTAGTCTTTCACTGGAGTCTAAGTGAAAGGACTCTTCGCAGTATTCTGGTCAATCTCAACAATGCTGTAATCTGGATAGTTCTGATTCTTTTGGTTTCCAACTCTTTCAGTCTTCTTTCTAAGCCTTTTGTGGACCGTTCTAAGTGCACCAACAACAATTGGTATCAACATCACCCACAGTTTTCATTATCTTTTTTAGTTCTCTAGTAAGATCTAAGTATTTGTCTCTCCTTTCGCCTTCTTTCATTTTCAGTCTGTGGTCTGCTGGAATGGCGAAATCCATTAGACGGCAATATTAATTTCATCTTGTTTCTTTTTTTATTAATTAACACTATGCCTGGTCTTCTGACCGGGATTATTATTATTATTATTATTATTATTATTATTATTATTTACTCCTTGAGAGTTTTTCACATCAGTTTTAGCTGGTGGTCTTTCACTGGAGTTTGAATGACTGTAAGTCTCCTCAAGTCTTCCGGACTCTTCTCAGGATTCTGGTCGTTCTCAATAATGTTGTAGTTTGGATGGTCTCCACTCGTCCTCTTACCTCCAAGTCCCTCAGTCCTTTTAATAATTCTTTGGTGACTGTACCAAAAGCACCAATCACGATAGGTATAATTGTCACATTCATGTTCCATAATTTTTTCAATTCCCTAACAAGGTCGAGATATTTATTCTTTTCACTTTCCTTCAGTTTTATTCTGTGGTCAGCCGGGACAGCAAAGTCCACAATTGAAAGTTCTCTTTTTTTGTTGGTTATTATAAGGTCTGGTCGTCTGGTCGAGATTAGCTGATCCGTTTGTATATCAAAGTCCCATAGGAGTTTGTGTGTCTCATTCTCCAGGACAGATGCTGGGTTGTGCATATAGCATTTGTTTATATGGTCAAATCTAAATTTCTTGCTCATCTCCCAGTGGATCACCTTGCCCACCCAGTGGTGCCGAGTCTTATACACCTTCTGTGCTAATTTGCAGCAATCGCTTATAATGTGATTGGTAGTTTTATCTCTATCACCACGTAACCTACATTTGCTATTTTGTTGCGTATTATCTATTCTCCCTTTGATATGATTGATTCTGTTTCTCTCTTAAAGTTTCCTTTTATTAGCCACGTCCACGTTTTCTCGTGTATGATGTTGTTTATTAGTCGTTTAAAGCGTCCATAGAGTTGTTTTCGTCCCATTTTTGTTTCCAAGTTATTGTCATTCAGTTCTCCTTCGTACTTTTCTATGTAGTCCTCGAGTCTTTGTATCGATTATTATTGTTATTTGATTGTTGTTTTCCTGTTTTTCCAAAAGTTATTAATGTTGATATTGTTGTTACTGACTGCTGATTGTTGTAATCAATATTTCTTGGTTGTTTTTTGTATATTCTTTTGAGTCCCTGAATTGTTTCAACTACGTAATTCCTATGTAATATTACATGTTGTGAAAACTAAACTCTGAACCAAAAATGTTATTCACTTCCAGGGTCTATATTGTCCACTTTGGGAAACCTTGCTTTAGCACAAGGCCAAAGGCATAAGTCAATCGATAAGAATCGAATTTACTATTTAGTGGCAATTGATCTATAAGAGTTACTTGTTAACGGGTCCTTACATACGTGTCACACAATGTAAAAATAGAAAAAGACTCATATATGTTATTGTTTCCAGAATAGCTTTTCGCTATTTTGCCGCCAAGACCTGGTTGAGCTGAACTCAAACCTTTCGAAAGACCCACAATTCAGTAACAGTCGTAGAGTACAGACGTTAGATTCTAGATGCAGAACCGACAATATCAGTCCGAAAATTTCACGACAGAAATCAAATTTTATCATCTAAGGAATTTCAGGATTGACACACAGGTATGTATTCACCCAACCTCTCCATACGAGTTAGATGTGACACAGGGTAAATTTTTAAGCGAAGTTTAACAGGTTTGAATTGAGAATGTTCCTTCCAATTGACAGGTTACAATACCAAGATTAAAGATCCCATTCTGTTCTCCTATTTACTATTAACAGAAGGGAGGATAATTGGATTCATATCTTTCCCGAGCGTATTCGCGCTAAGTGAAATGCAAATAACCTCGTCCAGGGCTTGAACTCGGGTCACTATCTCCATTTATAACGACGATAACCATTTCACCACAAGAACGTAAGGAACTGTTTGAAAATAGCACTAAAACATTTACGTCCACTATTCTCACGCAATAATTAATCATATTTACCAACCCCTCCGCTCGGGCAGGATATGACACAAGGTCAATTTTTTTAAGCGGAGTTTAACAGGTTTGAATTCAGAGTTTTCCTTCTCCTAGACTAGTTGCCTCACTAAGGCTGAAGAACATAGTCTGTCCTACTATTTACCCATAGCTGGAGGGAGAATAATTGGATTCATGCCTTTTCCAAGGGTATTAGTGCTATAATAATTAATACTCACACAACATATCTTTTGTCAACTTTGCTCATTACCAAAACATAAAACATGAATAAACAAAGTCAGTTTCAACTCAACCTCTTGTTATTTAGTTTTTGTTTGCTTTTTTTTTTCATAATTCATTTCAGCATTAATTTTTTAATCACAGTACCTTGAAAACTTCTCTGTTACAATATCAAGCTACATTTCGTTACAAACTCGTTACACACGATATATTACAATATTCACGCTTCCATCGTTACATTTACAATCAACTTACACCGAGTAACCCGAGTGTAATATTTGTGTTAGTGAATAGGACTTGAACTCAACATGACAATTGCATCTTTTTATTCTTTACTAACTGTGCCATTTCAGGCCTCTTTGCTAGCCAGATAAGCCGATCGAGACAAATTCATATATTTCATAGCCTAGATAACTTAGCTACGAAGGGATATAAAACTGGGATATCTCAGTGACAATCTAATACAAAGATCAGACAACAATAAAAACATAATAAAATAAATCAAAATAGAATAAACAAAAGAAAAAAACACAGCAAAGAAAGCGCAGTGGTTTTTATTGGTACGCGTTAAGCACCGCATTTTCAGTGGGACACCTGTGTAATTCCTGGCAAGGGTCTCAGCTATATTGTACTTGAAGCGGCTACAAATGGCAATGGTGGGTGGTTCGGCTGCATGCAGAGTGCTGAAATCCACAGATGAGTGCGTGCAATGCCCTCTGGCATGTCAGCGGCTGCACCGGCACAAGTGGCCACTCAGAAGATCAACAGAAAAAAAAAAAACTTGTGTGCGGGGGAAAACGCATTTTGCATTGTCTGCTCTCTACACACCAGAAGCAAATACATGCAGTGCATTTCAGTTCTTTTATGAAGACAAGTACACGTCTCCTTTTTATGAGTGCATGTTCACATATCCGTAGATTTAAGTGCATATACATGTGTGTATGTCTGTGTGTGTGTGTATGTGTGTGTGTTGCGTTTACCTATATGTGCATGTGTCTGTGCTGTGTCTACACGTGTCTCTCACTCCCTCTTATCTCTGTTTAACTATATATCTATATCAATATATATATATATTTACTAAGCTTTTTGCTTAGATGTGGCACAAGATCGTATGAATGGGGCACCCAATAAGAATCGAACTCACTCATAAAGGTTTACTAGCCTAGCTTGTTAACCATTACACCACCCCAGGTACCCAAAAATATACATGTGTGTGTATGGATGTATTTATCTGTAAGTATGGATGTATGTTTGTGTATGTATGTATGTGCATAAACGTGTGTAACCGATAAAATGAAACGCAGTTTCTTCCAGGCAGCGGTCACATCGATACTGCTATATGGTTGCACTACATGGACGCTAACAAAACGGCTGGAGAAGAAGCTAGACGGCAATTACACAAGAATGCTACGTGCAATCTTAAACAAGTCCTGGCGGCAACACCCCACAAGACACCAGCTGTACGGCCACCTGCCCCCTATCGCGAAAACTATTCAAGTTAGACGAACCAGACATGCTGGACACTGCTGGAGAAGCAGGGACGAACTCATAAGAGATGTACTCTTATGGACCCCCACACATGGCCGTGCAAAAGCAGGACGACCAGCACGAACATACATTCAGCAGCTATGTGAGGATACGTGATGCTGTCCTGAAGACCTACCTAGGGCGATGAACGATAGGGAGGAGTGGCGAGAGAGGGTCAGGGATATCCATGCTACCAGCGCGATATGATGATGATGATTTGTGTGTGTGTGTACATGTTCCTCTCCTTGTTTATATATGTATATGCGTGTATGCATGTGTGCGTTTGTGCGTGTGCTTGTGTGTGTGTCTGTGTGTTGTGTTTGACTATGTGTATGTGTCCGTGTCTCTGTGTACTTGTTTCTCTCACTGGCTGTCTCTGCCTCTCTCTTACACTTATAGAGGCGTGTGTATATGGAAGTATGTTCGTGTACATATGTGTGTATAGATGCGTGTTTGTACATGTGTTTGTATATATGTATGTGTATATATGTATGTGTGTGTGTTTTTGAAATTGTGTCTGATCATATGTGTGTGACTGTGTGTACATGTGTACATGTTTCTCTCCCTCACTATATATATATATATATATATATATATGCATATTTATATATTTCTGTGTGAATGTGTTTGTGTACGTGTTTGTGCGCTTGTTTGTTTATTTGGGTTTATGGCATATCAACCTTTGTAGGTTATTTAATGTCAAATCTATTTTTATCTATTTCAAACAATTCAGTTTAGCATAAGTACACAGTTTAATCGTCAAAAACATTTCTATTCCAAGCTATTCAGTCTAACCAAACAGTTCTAATTCAAGCAATTCAGTTTAGAGTAAGTATAGTGTTTGCTTACACAGTTGAATATCAAAACAGTTCAATTTCAAACAATTCAGTTTAGTGTAAGTACAGCTTTAATATCAAAAACAGTTCTATTTCAAACAATACAGTTTAGCATAGTAAAACAATTCCATTTCAAACTATTCAGTTTAGCATAAGTAAGCAGTTTACGTGCCAAAACAGTTCTATTTCAAACAATACAGTTTAGCATAGTAAAACAATTCCATTTCAAACTATTCAGTTTAGCATAAGTAAGCAGTTTACGTGCCAAAACAGTTCTATTTCAAGCAATTCAGTTTAGCATAGTAAAACAATTCCATTTCAAACTATTCAGTTTAGCATAAGTAAGCAGTTTACGTGCCAAAACAGTTCTATTTCAAACAATACAGTTTAGCATAGTAAAACAATTCCGTTTCAAACTATTCAGTTTAGCATAAGTAAGCAGTTTAAGTGCCAAAACAGTTCTATTTCAAGCAATTCAGTTTAGCATAGTAAAACAATTCCATTTCAAACTATTCAGTTTAGCATAAGTAAGCAGTTTACGTGCCAAAACAGTTCTATTTCAAACAATACAGTTTAGCATAGTAAAACAATTCCATTTCAAACTATTCAGTTTAGCATAAGTAAGCAGTTTACGTGCCAAAACAGTTCTATTTCAAGCAATTCAGTTTAGCATAGTAAAACAATTCCATTTCAAACTATTCAGTTTAGCATAAGTAAGCAGTTTACGTGCCAAAACAGTTCTATTTCAAACAATACAGTTTAGCATAGTAAAACAATTCCATTTCAAACTATTCAGTTTAGCATAAGTAAGCAGTTTACGTGCCAAAACAGTTCTATTTCAAGCAATTCAGTTTAGCATAGTAAAACAATTCCATTTCAAACTATTCAGTTTAGCATAAGTAAGCAGTTTACGTGCCAAAACAGTTCTATTTCAAACAATACAGTTTAGCATAGTAAAACAATTCCATTTCAAACTATTCAGTTTAGCATAAGTAAGCAGTTTACGTGCCAAAACAGTTCTATTTCAAACAATACAGTTTAGCATAGTAAAACAATTCCATTTCAAACTATTCAGTTTAGCATAAGTAAGCAGTTTACGTGCCAAAACAGTTCTATTTCAAGCAATTCAGTTTAGCATAACTACGCATTTTGGTTCTATGTGATCCATTGATAGGACTCTTTCAGATACTCCACTCCGGGTCAGTGTAGGCCGAGGAGAAATGGAAATGAAGGGATACCCACATTACCCAAAGTTTCAGCATTACTGCAAGATCATCATCAGATTGTTTACTGTCACATGAAGGATACTCCGTAGAGAATCAGTCGGTGTATTTTACAGCCCCAGCCGACTGGGAAATCGTGTGTGTGTGTGTGTGTGTGTTAGTGTTTGCGTTTGTGTGTGAATTAGAGTCTTTGTATATATGTGATTTAGTGTCTTTGTATATATATATATATATATATATATGTGTGTGTGTGTGTGTGTGTGTGTGTAAAAGGATCTTTTATCATATGTGTGTACGTGTCCCTTCTATTTTTTCTCTCCCTCTCCATATATGTATGAGTGTGCGTTTTACCCAGCCTCTTCGTCACAATTAGGATGAAATACAAGGTCAAATTTTTAGAGTAGTGTGGCCATTTTGAATTCAGAGAATAGTAGCCAAAACAAGACTGTCCTACTATTTACCCGTAGATGGGCTCGAGGAGAACGGATGAATTAATGTTTTTCCAATGGATATTAGGATCAAATGAAACTGTATATGACGAGTTTTTTTTTTTTGTGGGGGGTATCAGAGCAATATACTTAAAAATGCTGTGATTTAGAGAATAAAGTATTTTTCACTCCAATTTGCCACTTGGCTGTCTGCGTCTAAGCTGAGTATTATTTTTCTAATCATTCAAATTTTCAATATAACGTCGATAACTATCCAATGCTGATTAAAACCTATCACTCTTTCGTAAATAGGAGCATCATTAGAACGGTGTTATAGCGAGTATCCACGAGTTTGGGATTGAACTATTTATATGTATAAAAATCGATTTGGCATTAAATAACCCAGACCATTAACCACAGCGTGAAATAATAATAATAATAATAATAATAATAATAATAATCATTATTATTATTATTATTATTATTATTCCTTGTGAGTTTTTTTTATACTTGTGTTATCTGATGGTCTTTCATAAGGGTGATAACCAAGTCTCCTCAAGTCTCTAGGACTCTTCTCAGTATTCTGGGCGATTTCGGTAATGTTGTAGTTTGGATGGTCTCTGCTCGTCCTGTAAATTCCAACTTTTCCAACCTCCTTATCAACCCTTTGGGGATCGTTCCGAGTGCACTAATTACAATTGGTATCACCGTCACCCCCATTTTCCATAGATTTTTTAGTTCTCTGTCAAGGTAAAGGCACTTGTCTCTCTTTTTTATATCTGGTTTTTACTCTGTAGTCCGCCAGGACGGCAAAGTTTACAATTCAGCAAGTTTTTTTCTTTTCTCTCTCGTCTACTGTCACATGGTCTGGTCTTCTGGTTAAGATTAGGTCATCTGTTTGTATCTCAAAGTCCCAGAGAATGTTGTGCGAGTCATTCTCGAGGAGAGTTTCTGGTTTGTGCATATACCATTTGGTAGAATGGTCAAACTTCAATTTTTTGCACAATTCGCAACGGATCACCTCGCCACCCAGTTGTGTCTAGTCTTAATCATTATTAGCATTATCATTTGCTTTTTTTTTTTGTTTATTTGTTTTCTCAGCCTCCCAGGGCATCTCTACTCTAAGAAAAGAGTCCATTAATTATTTTGTAAGTTTCAGTTAGATTACTTCTCATTCTTCTTTCTAGGAAAGTAGTTCATCATAATTTCTACAATTTCTCCTTGTAACTGTAATCTTTTACTCTTTTTATTATTTTTGTCACTCTTCATCAAATCTCAGTATTACTCCCTAATTACCGTACCTCGACAATGGAACTCAGGCCTGTAAACAAAATTCGATATCAAGTTATAAGTTTTCATAAATTTTTAAACAAATTGCTTCTTTTGAAATACAATTTCTATCCGTCTTAGCTGAGAGTGTATTTTTTGAATTACTGATTTTACTAATATATATATATATATATATATATATATATATATATATATATATATATATTGTGACTCTATGTATGTGTGTGTGTTTGTGTCTCTCTCTCTCTCTCTATATATATATATATATATATATATATATATATTTGTGCGTAAATATATATATATATATATATAAGCGTTTGATGGTAATCAAAACATCATTTGTTTGACATGTAGTCATTAGGTAAATTTTGATCGAATATTTTCACTGTACAAGGTTCAGTTGATATAATTATCCCTATTGGATGAAGTACTCCGAAATGTGAGGTAATTATGTTGAAAATACTTATATAAAATAATTGCTTCCTTTCATGAAAATATACGCGTGTGTGTGCGCACGCGCTTGGGTGTTTGTGTTTTATTCAAATATTCATATGTCGGCATTTAAGTCTTTGGAGTTCAGAAATTTTACTTAAAAAATCAAATTCTTCAAATTAATGATAATATGTTGGTTGTCCAACGATTCATATCTTTAACTGGTCTGTTGACTCCTCACCCATCGGAATCGATGAGAGTTCTTACACACACTAGTCATACATCTATGTGTATATTTATAAACTTTATATATATATATATATATAAACTAAAACAAGCTTTTTAATTTTGTTTCGTGAATAAAAAAAACTAAGATGTAGTTTAAATTATTTTTAGTTCTTATAATGTTCTGCTGGCTATCTCTTGAGTTCTTACGAGCTATCGAACGCTTTTTAAATGTTAGTTTGTTCTGATCGGTCAATATATATATATATATATATATATATATAGCTAGTATTGATATTCAGGCTATGGTAAGTTGTGTTTTTGTCGTGTCGCTTTTATTTTTGTCTTTTTGAGTCACACCCCTAAAACACGTCCATAAACTTACTTATAACGCTTTCGAGGAGAAACACATTTGTTTTAAATCATTCCAACCCACAAACGTCACATTTCTTCAATTATTTTTTGATATTCTATTTTCTGAGAAGTTCACTCTTTTTAAATGGATGTATGTGATCGGATCAAAATTCGTTTTTACATTCTGGCCATTTGAACATCGACACTTCCGGAGTTCGTTTCTGTTTTAACGGTAACTAATAATGTTTAAACACTGCACGCTTAAAAAAGGATGTCAGAGAGTCAGGTCATTGCAGAATTGATTGCGACATTCATTTCTCGTACCTTCAGCATTTGTCTGTATTGAGATATGACGTCAGAGATTTAATTACAAATAAATGTGTCTTTTTTGATAAAGCTTAAACTCTCAAGTCGTGACTATTCACATTGGATCCAAAAGAGAAAAAAAAAGGATTAATTTGAAAAATATTACTGAAGAAATATTCCAAGTTTTGTTAAAGCGAACAGTTAGGATCTTTATCTCGCAAGCCTTTTCGTTCTATTGATGAGAGTTAGGTTACGCTGTCTGTGTGAAACGCCCCAAAAAAGATGTCCTGGGTAAAACACTAAACTGCATTTGAAGTTGAGGCTCCAGTTCAGAATATATCGGGAATATGGAGTACTCTTTCATTACCATTACTCCCAGATCCACTCTTAAACTGCGTGCAAGCGTCTGTTAGGGCCCTATCTTAAAAGTAAATATATTTGTTTGCAAAATTATTCATATTGGATAATGATACTTGATATCATATAATTGAGGGTAGAAATAATTATTATTAAAAAATGTCAGTAATGATGTACAATGTTCGTTATTCCCAAACATCTCGACATAAAATAACCCTGTTAGGTTTGCATGCCATTAATATCAATCAATCAATCGCAAGCCTTTGATAAATAGCTACAATATAATTGTTTTTTTAAGACGTGTGTGTATGTGTATGTGTGTGTGAGAAAAATTATTTGTTTGGTTGTGATTTATGGCATATCAACCTTTGTAGGTTAATAAGATTCCAAATGTATGGTTAAAGCCGTTGGAAATGGATATGGCTGACCGAGTTCAAATCTTGAACGAAACTGTTTGCATTTCACATATCACTAATACCCTTGGAAAAGGTGTGAATCCAATTATTCCCCTGCCTACAATAGGCAAATAGTCGGGCAGACTGAGTTCTTTAAGCTTGGTATGGCAACCAGTCTGCGAGAAGGAAAACTCTGAATTTGAACCTTTTAAACTTCGCTAAAAAAATGACCTCGAGCATATATATATATATATATATATATATATTAATAAACCCATCTACACACGATATATATAACGACATACCCAATCACACATAGACAAACAGACATAATCAATCACACATATGCATAAAGACATACACAATCACACATATATATATACACATGCCCATACACGTATACAAACATAAGCATATATATATATATATATGCCAAAACATACATCTATGCATACCCGTATGCTCTTACACATACATACATATACATTTCCATACACAAATATACGTAAATACACATACCCATAGACACACCCATATATATATATATATATATACACACATCTACTTGCACCCACACATTAATACACATATCCAAACACACACATATATACATACATACCCATACATACGTATACATATAATATTTTACAAAGCTTTTTGCTTAGATGTAGTACAAGGCTATATGAATGGGGTACCCAATGAGACTCGAACTCACTTCTGAAGGTTTGCTACTCTACCTTGCTAACCATTACTTGCCTAGTCGGCTGGGAATGTAGACTTAAACTGTGTACTTACATTAAACTGAATTGTTTGAGATGGAACTGTTTTTGACATTGAAACTGTACTTACGCTAAACTGAATTATTTAATATAGAACTCTTTTGACATTTAACTATGTGTAAAGAAAATCTATACTTATACTATACTGAATTAGCTGAATTAGAACTGTTCAACTTAACTGAATAGCTTGAAGTAGAAATGTTTTTGACGATTAAACTCTGTACTCATGCTAAACTAAATTGTTTGAAGAAGAACTGATTATTTGTTTAAAAATGGATTTGGCATAAAATAACCTACAAAAAATTCCAAACAACCAAACAATTAAAGCGAACCATTACACAACCCGATATTCCCTCATAGATATACATATACACACATACCCATACACACACGCATATATATACTCTCGCTTACATACATCCCCATAATGATTGCTGATGTCAACCATAAATTCTTTATCATTTAACCTACCAAAATAACTTGAACCTTTGATAATACCTACTGAAAATTACTGATTAAGTCGCATTCAATAAATTTTCAGAATGTATACGATATAATTTAAAAGTTTAAATTTTGTCTAATAACTTTATCTGTAGGATACTGTAGAATACACCGACTACTTCTCTGCTGAGGGGTAAGACCCCCGAACGAGTGTCCTGTATATGACACTAAACAATCTGATAGTACTATTTACCAACCCCTCCGCTCGGGCAGGATATGACACAAGGTCAATTTTTAAGCAGAGTTTAACAGGTTTGAATTCAGAGTTTTCCTTCTCTTAGACAAGTTGCCTAACCAAGGCTGAAGAACCTAGTCTGTCCTACTATTTACCCATAGCTGGAGGGAGAATAATTGGATTCATACCTTCCCCAAGGGTATTTGTGCCATGTGAAATGCAATCAGTCTCGTCCAGGATTTGAACTCGTGTCGCCGTGTCCAATTCCTACGACGATAACCATTACACCACTGGCACCTTTAACTGTGTACTGCCCTGTCTGTTAGGGGTGTAGAATACACTGACTGCACTTCTGCAGAGGGGTAAGACCCCCTCAATGAGTGTCCTGGATATGACACTAAACAGTCTGATGGTGAGGTCCCAGTAATGCTGGGGCCTTGGGGAATACGGAGCACCCCTTCATTGCCATTGCTCCCAGGTAAACAATCTGATGGTGAGGTGCCAGCAATGCTGGAGCTTTGGGGAATGCAGCGTACCCCTTTATTGTCATCGCTCCCAGGTCCACTCTTGCCCGGAGTGGTAGCACCTGATAAGGGTCCAATCTATGGGTTAAATAGAACTAAACGGTGGTTGGCGTTTACTGTTTTTATACATTTAAACAGTGTATTTATGCTAAACTGAATTATTTAAAATAGAATGTTTTGACATTAAAACTGCGTACTAACGCTAAACTGAATTGCTTGAAATAGAACTGTTTTGACATCTAAACTGTGTACTTATCCTGAACTGAATTATCTGAAATAAAACTGTTTGACATTTAACTGTATATTGCCCTGTCTGTTGGGGCTGTAGAATACACTGACTGCACTTCTGCAGAGGGGTAAGACCCCCTCAATGAGTGTCCTGGATATGACACTAAACAGTCTGATGGTGAGGTCCCAGTAATGCTGGGGCCTTGGGGAATACGGAGCACCCCTTCATTGCCATTGCTCCCAGGTAGCACCTGACAGGGCCCTCTCTATGGGTTAAATAGAACTAACAGCATACTTTTGCTAAACTAAACTGTTTGATTAAACTGAGTTGCTTCAAATAGAAATGTTTTTGACCATTAAACCGTACTTACATTTCAACTGCGCGTTTATGCTAAACAGAATTATTTAAAATAGAACTGTTTTTTGACATTGAAACTTTATTCACACTAAAATGAATTGTTTAACAGAACTGTTTTGACATTTAACTGTTTTTAAACAAAATCTGTACTTATACTAAACTGAATTAACTGAATTAGAACAGCTTGACTAAACTGAATAGCTCGAAATCGATATGTTTTTCACAATTTAACTGTACTTACATTTTAAACTGCATGCTTATGCTAAACTGAATTATTTGAAATTGAACTGTTTTTGACATTGAAACTCTACTTACACTAAACTGAATTGTTATATATAACTGTTTGAATAAACTGAATAGTTTAAAATAGAAATGTTTTTGACAATTAGATTGTGTACTCATGCTAAACTTAATTGTTTGAAAAAGAATTGATTATTTACATAAAAATGGATTTCGCGTTAAATAACCCACAAAGGTTGACATGCTATAAAACCCAACCAACCAAACCATTTATCTAAATTGGACTGATGTATAGCTTAAAACAAAACGGAAAAAATTTCCAAATTCTTAATGACTTATTTTTTTCGTTGCCTTTTGCTATAAAACTTTGGGATATCAAATTGATCAATTTTACTTTGTCCATCAATTGGAGTGTCCTTATTGCATAGTGGCTAATGTGTAGCACTGCAACCTTATATTAAGCGAGATCGATCTCCAGTCAAACAACTACGTTCACTTTCGGACTAATTATCTTGAGAAGAAAATGAATCTTGTTGTAAAATTACTCGATACCAATCACCCACTTTGTTATGAATGGAATAATTGTTATAGATGACATTCGTCTACCATATAAAAAGGTGGATTATCATACTATATGCATTTTAAGTACCTACAAAGTGGAATAAAGCTTACCTTTAAGTTTATTCCGTGTTCTGTTTACATTACAAATCCCCTTATCCCCTCAGCAACGGGATAAATAGTAGCACTTGTTTTTCAACAATTAACCCAAGAAGGTTGATATGTCGTTTAAGCAAAGAGACCGAAGCTAAAATCCTTTCTCTTTCAACAAAGCAGTGGAAGGCCACGCCCGATATTTTTGTAAGTTAAAGTTTTCACGCACCTGTCGTAAGATAACATGAAATCAGATCAATTTCATTGTACAACTGATGCGTGGAATTTGAATTTTATTATAAAAAGCAAATACGAAAGAACAAATTGCACGAAAGATTTCAAAATTGGAAACCTTTTCAAAGGTCACATTGAAAATATTTTCCACCAATAAGGACTCACTTAATGAATTTCTAAAGTTTAAATCTTTATTTGATAATTTAGTCAAAATTTAACTAAGAAATGATAAATTTTACAAGCCTTTTGATGACCTTTTTGAGATTGTTTTTTTTTTCGAGAAATTATTTGAATATCAGGTTACTAAAATGGATGTAGATAATTTTAATTGCTCATGGAGTTAAATCAGGTTGATAGGGTGGAAAGCCGGAATTGTTGATTTAGAAAGTGGCAGGTTGTCCTCACCTCTGATTTAGACCAGACCAAAAGACAAAAGTGAATGACAAGATTTTGTTGCATTAATATGCTTTGTGGTCAACCTACGTGCCTGATTCGTGACGCATATAGGGGAAATACCCGTGGCGTGATTGCTAACGAACTGGATTGCGACTTAGTAGCATGTTCCCACTTTCGGACCAATACCCTTGGGAAAGCTGTGAACCTCCTTTTTTCTTCAGTTAAGGGTTGAATTGTACCACTACTGTGCTTTTACAAGGATTACTTTGCATTAAATAACCCACAAAGTCTGATGAACCATTAAAACAAAGAAACCGGAGTCCGAATAGAGTAACTGCTATTATCATAGGAATAGGTTTGGTGACTCGAGTTCAAATCCTAGGCCTTTCTGTTCGTGTTTATGCTCTTGAGAAAGACATCAGTCAATCTCTTTTCTACCTCTCCCAAGCTATGGGTTAATAGTTGAATAGCCTGGGCTCCTTAGACTTGATACAGCAACCAATTAAGGAAAAAGAAAACCCTGAATTTAAAACCAGCTGTACTGCGCTTAGAAACTGATTTTCGGTCGCATCATACACATGCCAGAATGACTGGGTAAATATAAATTTCCCTGATTCAAAAATCAGCTCTTTACAATCTGGTCCTGAAGCAGAACTCGAAGTTCAACCTTTAGCGTTAAGAGAAAGAACGAGTTTTCCGTTTTGATTGTTGTTGTTGTTTTCTTTGTCTGTTTTTTTTTTTTGTATTTTTTTACGTATGGATTATTATTACTTAATAGGAAGCAAGCCCTTTTTCTTTTTTTTAATATTTTTGTCCGATAACTGAGCCACTCTCTCTCTCTCTCCCTCTCTCTCTCTCTGTACAACCCCTATTCTTCATTTCCAATTTTCCACCACCATCTCTGCTCCGACCTTTCACCCTTTTCTCTGCTGTCAAACTTCCCTCCGTCTGTTGCTCCTTCATCTATGTATTTTATAGGACCACTCAGTCCACTTGTCATGTGCTATTCTTAGTTTGAGTGCCTATCCTAATTATCGTCTATTTCCCGTACTAACTTCACACCAATTACAGATGATACTTACCCGATGGCACTGCTAAAATTTCTCAACTCACCGATGCTAAATAACCAATAATTTCAGAAAATCGTAAGATAAAAAAATAATGATAATCTATGATAACAAAATATTTCATTTTAAAACTTAAAAAACGCAATTCCTGTGAAGTTGTTTGAGATGGCTACTTTTTTCTAATTTTCAAGCAGTACACAGAACCTCTTGCAATTGCAAGAAAGGCCAATGTCACACACACACACACACACACACATGTATTGATATATATTGGGAAAGAGGTATTCACGTGGACCTACACCGTCGAAATAAAAGAATTTAATGATCATAATAAATTCTGATTTATTTCGCTAATCTCTTTAAGTAAAAAACAAAAAAAAAAGATTTGGATTATACCAAACGTATTTTATCAATGATTACGTTTTCTGAGAATAAAGATAAAACTGAAATGCCGATAAAACACAGTCGCTTAAAGTTTGTTGTTTGGTTGTTTGGGTTTTATGGCATATCAACCTTTGTTGGCTAACTAATACTAAAACCATTTTTATACAAATAATCAGTTCTATTTCTAACAATTCTTTTTAGTATGAGTACACAGTTTAATTGTCATTTCTTTTTATTTCAAGATATTCAGTTTAGTCAAACAATTCTAATTCGAACAATTTAGTTCAGTATAAGTATAGTTTTTGTCCACATGCAGTTAAATGTCAAAAACAGTTCTATTTCAAAGAAATTAGTTAAGCATAAGTACACAATTCAAATATCAAAACAATTATATTTTAAACAATTCAGTTTAGCATAAGTTTACAGTTTAGTTCTATTTACCCCTTAGATAGGACCTTATCAGGTGCTACCTATCCGAGCAAGATTGAACTTGGGGTCGATGGCAATGAAGAGGTGCTCCGCATTCCCCAAAGCTTCAGCATTGTTGGAACCTCACGATCAGTTTGTTTAATGTCATATCCAAGACACTTGTGGGGGGAATCTTACCTCTCTCTGCAGAGAAGCAGTCAGTGCATTCTACAGCCCCAGCCGACTAGACAAATTACTTAAAGTAAAAGAAATACAATCTTAAAAACACGTACGCACGCACATACACCATTTAGAGAGAGAGAGAGAGAGTGAGATGTCGAAATCTATATTTGTTTAATCAATAGGCAGAGTCAACGGCTCTATAATCTATACGATTATTCTATACGATTATTTGATCCTTTCTTTTCTTTTGTTTAATGGCATATCAACCTTTGTAGGTTATTTAATGCTAAAGCCATTCTCTTAGAAGAACAGTAGTGGTACTATTTAACCCATAACTGGGTGGATAAGGGGGTTCATACCTTTCTCAAGGGTATTTGCCCGAAAGTGAACATAATAGCGCGACTGGTGTACGAACTCGCGTACTACGATTCCGCAGTCCATCGCTTTAACCATTACATCACGAGGACACCCCCACGATTATTTGAATTCATTACCGACATTGCATTCAATAGTACATTAGGGGGAGTCCCTTTGGCGTTGTAGCTAACGTGCTAAACTGTAATACAGTTTTAAACGATTTCGAACTCCAGTCGCACAATTACTTTCACTTTCGAAATAATAAACATAGGATAGATATGAACCCCTTATTTCCCCAACTATGTATTAAAAAGCCCCACCATTATTCTCTACAAAGATGGAGTTGGCATTAAAGGGCCCATAAACGTTGATTTGCCATTAAACAAAGAAACTAAACCAACTTTACATTATTATCAAGTTAAATTAGATACAATATACATAGTAGATATCGGCCCACTGGCATAATGGTCCGGAGACAGGGGTTCATTCCCTGGTCGTGTCATACCAAAGATTCCAAAAATGGTTCTTGATGCCTTCTTGCTTAACAATCAGTATTGTAAGGTACGGATCAAGGGTAAGTGAATGGAGTAACGCCCTTCTCCATACTTCGGTATAGTAACAATTAAAAAAGAGAGCCTTCTGGTCGCCCTGGACTACAATTGACCAGCTTACTTACTTATAAGTAGTTTGGTCAAATTTAATCATCTAGATACCACAGTTTCCCATATAAATCGAAGAGATATAAGCTACCAATTTTTATTTTCTTATTTTTTCCTTTTTTAATAAACTTTTTAAGCGTAAGCCAAAAAATACAGTATTTGTTGGACGCAAAAAGATTTTGTATCTAAGTTGTCAAGGTCTTCTTACAAGGCTTGAACTTACGACCGTCACTTTACTGAATATTACACGGTAGCAATGTTTAAAAGAACAAAATAATTGTACTGTATCTCGAAAAACGTGTGCGCTTTTCTCTTGAGTATATGTGAAGCCGCAGATAATTATTTCGACTCCCGCTGTGTTTGTCTACCGAGGTTTTGTGTAAGAGTTTGCTAAACGTTGTTAATATCACATACGTGTCAGTTAGAAAACCTCTAACGAGCCATTGCTACTGAGTTCCAACGTCATTTAGTGGTCAAAGATTTTGAACCGTTATTTTTATGAAGAGAAAGTTTTCCTAATGTTCATGACTGGCCCAATATATTCTACCAACTTTCATTTTCCCTCACGTTGATACTATGCAGTACGAAGCTAAGATTAATAAATACGGATATATTCTTAAGATGCTAAAACCACTAGACTTTATGGTAAAAAAATATGTGGAAATTTCATTCACACAAAGATGTCAGTTCAATGAATTACTAAAGAATCCATTTATCCAGAGTATAAAGTAAAAATATACAATCTTTGTTTTAAAAGAAAATTAACTTTTTATCTTAAACACACGTATGCATATACCACACACACACACACACACACACACACACACACACACACACACACAAATATATATATATATATATATATATATATATATATATATATATATATATATATACTTGACAAATCATAAATTCGTTGGATTCTCTTTGTAATAGAGATCCATGATGATATTGATTGTTTTATTTGGAAAGAAGTGAAATATTTTAAATATCATTTCATTGTTATTTCTTTTATGTCAAGAATTCAGATTATTAAAAAAAATTATGTTCAGAGCCAATGCATAATACAATTGCAAACTGAACTGAAAATTGCTTTATTCTCGAAGTTAGTGTATTTTAAGTATATTTCTCCAATAAAAATCTCACAATGTTAAGCCGTTTTTTCTCGGTCATGGTTGAATACATACATATATACATACATACATATCAACATCATGCAATTTTTTGCCATTTATATATATATATATATATATATATATATATATATATATATATATATATATATATATATAGAGAGAGAGAGAGAGAGAGACAGACAGACAGACAGACAGACAAACAGACAGACAGAGAGGGAGGAAAATGAATTAATAAGTTCGTAACAAGATGTTTCTATGCAACTACTGCAGGTGGTAAAATCCACGGATTACACCGAAGCATTCATTCTAGATATGTCGAAATATTTTCACCAGCAAATTATCAACCTATTTTGAAGACTTAATCGAATAAGAAATAAAAAAATAAAACTAGATTTTTTTAAAAGATAAAATATATTCTTTAAAAATGCTAAACGATCAAAACTTATATTAGTAGGTTTCATTTATAAGCAAACTAAAGCATTGAAACTCTGTAGCCAAAAATAAAACTGACACACCTCTGAAATCAAAAATCAAAAAGCATGAATAGATATATGAGACGTACGACATCATTTCTTTTTTAATATTTTGGTTTATAGAGTTTTATTGCTGGAGAGTTAGGTATTGAATAATGCCTAATAATATCCATTTTGATGGTGAAATGTTACACAAGGAATTAAATGGAACTGAATAGAATGAAGAAAAAGAAGGAAAGTAGATAGATAGATAGATAGATAGATAGGAAGTAAGGAAAGAACTGAGTTTAAAAAAAGAAACTAGATTGAAAGAAAGAAAAAAGGAAGAAAATTGATTGATAGATATGAAGGAAAGAATGAAGATAGAAAGGAAGGAAGGAATAAAACTTGGTAGAAAGGAAAGTAGATAGATATGACATGACAGGAATCTTTCCAAGTTGCTAATCTAAATTATGATTCAGAACCTTCCCCAACAAACAGATAATGACCTTCAACTTTATATTAGGTTTAGTTTCATATTTTTAATCACATATCAACCTTCAGGGGTTACTTAAAGCCAAAATAATCCTTATTGAAGAACAGTTCTGGTGCTGTTTAACTGATACCTTGGGAGATAAGAGCATTAGTTCAAAAGGGAAATTGGTAGTGCGACTGGAGTTCGAACTACCTTTCTTGGATACCGCCGTCCAGCTCTTTAGGTATAACGCCACGAGAACTCCCCCTCGATAGGAAAATTAGACAGATAGATAGATAGATAGTACAGAAGTAACTAAACTATATAGGATGGATGAAAAAGAAAGAAAATAGAAAAATAATACACACACACACACACACACACACACACACACACACACACACACACATATATATATATATATATATATATATATATATATATATATATATAATAGACAGTGAGAGAGAGGAAAACAGAGGGAGAGCGAAAGAAATTGGATGAATCGAAGGAACCAAGTTAAGAAGAAAGAAAATAGATAGATACATAGATAGATAGATAACGAATCTTTCCAAGATGTTAATCTAAACCGTGATTCACTTCCTTCCTCAACAATCGGAAAATGACCTTTAAATTTAGTAAACTGTGACAAAAGCATAAATTCAATAAAAAGATTAAAAAATATCAATACTGACTTTTTAAGTTTTCTTCAAATGCCAAAAAAGACGAATTAATGCCCACTCCTTACGTTAACCTTTCAAACATTGCTTCGTCATGCATTAAGAAACAATAGAGAATCTTATTTAAAGAACAGAGTTATCACTATTTCTGCTTGTGACGTCAATCTTTACCAGGGATTCAGATTTACCTATCTAACGGATTTTAGTGTTAAATATCTATAACCACCTAGTTGTTTGCCATGTGAACATCCCTGTTTAAAAGATGAAAAAAATAAGATGATCTGAATTAACACAAAGAAAGTCGTGTTCACGTCCCTTGAAATATACTATCATGGAGGGACACAAACAGTACTTTCGTAATCATTTTTACACTTATGTACCTACCTAAACTCCCCGTCACGGGTAGAACCGGCACAAGATCAATTTTTAGACTGAGTAAAGCCAGTCTGAATATAGAGTTTCCCTTCTTCTATAGCTGATAGACTCAGTCATGAGTGCCCTGTTTATGACATTAAAAAATCTGATGGTTTGAATTCAGTTTTACCTCTTTACTACACAGTCGGTTGGAGCTATAAAATATACTGACTGCTTCCCTGCAGAGGGTTAAGACTCACCCCTAACGAGTGTCCTGGATATAACATCAAAAGAAATCTAACGATGAGGCTACAGAACTGCTGGAGCTTTAGATTATACGGAGTACCCATTCATTGCCATCGCTTCCAGGTCCACTCTTGCCCGGAGTGGTTGCACCTGATAGGGTCCTATCTACGAGTCAAATAGAATTATTTGACACTTAACTGAGAGCAAACAAATGACATGCTAAATTGAATTGTGAGAAATAAAACTGCTTGATCATTTATCTGTGTGTAAACAATGACTGGTGTTTGATTGTTATACATAGCAATACTTGGAAAAATTTAACTTTGTTGACTTATTCTAGATTGAATTGTAAGAAATAAAACTGTTTGGTCATTTAACTGTATGTAAACTAATGTTTAATAGAAATACTTGGAACCATTTAACTTTAACTTATGCTAAATTGAATTATTAAAAATAGAACTGTTTGATCATTTAACTGTATCATAAAAGTGTTTATAGATAATATATTAGATATATAAAAAAACAGGATTTAGCATTAAATAACCAACAATGTTTGATATGCCATAAAACCAAAGCAAAGCAAACCAAATTCTATTGCTGGTTACCTAACCAAGACTTAAGTACCCAGTCAGCTTGACTATTCACCTAGAGCTGGGAGTGGAGGAGAAGAGGTGGTTTCATGACTCTCCCAAGGGAATTAGCGCGTAATGAAACGCAAACAGCATCTATCTTGGTAATTTTCGAAGCTCTTTGCTTCGATGTGGCACAAGGCCGAATGAATGGGGCACCCAATGAGACTCGAATTCACTCATGTAGGTTTGCTAGTCAAGCTTGATAACCGTTACACCACCAAAGGTGGCTTCAAACAGCCTCTATCTTGATTTGAACTCGAGTCGTCGATTCCATTTCCTATGACGATAACCGTTATGATAAGCGCCTCTTCTAAATCATAATGAAAACAGAACTCCCCATCTCAACATCTATATTTCAAAATTAATACAAACCGTAAATCTCTCTCTCTCTCTCTCTATCTCTCTCTCTCTTTCTCTCTCTCTATTTCTCTTTCTTACTCTCTTTCTCTCTCACACACACACACGTGAGTGTGCCGCTGCCTTCTCGTATGAAGAAGTTGGTTATATATATATATATATATATATATATATATATATATATATATATATATATATATATATCAAGTTAGGATAGTGTAGATATAAAGTAAACGATGCTTGGTAACAATCAGCTTCACACCAATACGTTTGAACGATATCTTCTGCTATCCTAATTTTAAAAAGAAATACGCTCCATCAATGATAATGAGCACTCCTTAAGCATAAATACACCAATATATATATATATATATATATATATATATATATACATATATATATCGTTGATGAGCGTCTAACTATGAGTATATATTTAAACTCTTTTTCCATTTTAAAATATTTTCTAAAATTGCTCATTGTTAAATATATTCATTTATAAGTTGCCTCATCATTTAGGGTTAATCTAATTTTGCGAAATCAGTGAAAAAAATTCAATTTTCATTACCGAATTAATTAGACTTGGATACTTATTTAAACTCAATAATCCTATGGGAGTGTACATTTGTGTGTTTGAGACAAAAAGAAGATAAAAAAAATATAAAAAAACTTAAATCGTTGTGTTAAAGTTTTAATGTTAAACGTGTATTTCTATATTTTTATTTCTATTTTATCTTGATTTTGATTTTATTTCAATTTTGTTTCTATTTTTATTCTTACTTTCAGTTTTGATTTTAATTTAATCTTGATTTTAATTTTAATTTTAATTTTAATTTTTTCTTTATTCTTTTTGCTTTTATTCGTATTTTTATTTTTATCTTTTATTTTCGTTTATTTTCGTTTATATTTTTATTTTCTTTTTATTTAGGATTTTAATTTCAATTTTAATTTCTACTTTTTCATTTTCAATTTTACTTTTATTTTTATTTCTCATTTTATCTTATTTATTTTTTTTTTCTATTTCAATCTTTGATTCTATTTTTATTTTTCGTCTTTTTTCATTTTTTTTTTTCGTTTTTATTTTTATTTGTAATTTTACATTTACTTTTATTTTTATTTTTATTCTAATTTTGAATTATGCCTTTATTTTTATTTTTTTTTATTTCTATTTTTATTTGCATTTTTTATTTCTATTTCTATTTTGGATTTTGGATTCTAGTTCATTTTTTTATTTTTACTTCTGTATTTATTTTTATTTTATATCTATTTTTATGTTTATTCTTATTTTTTATAATTTTTTTTTTTTTTATGAGGCACTGTCAACCATTCATTCTCGTCCGAAATGATTGTGCTTTATCCCAATAAGCAATCATATTATAATGGATATTATGTGTCGGTCTGTCTGTAGCTGGAACTACGTCACCACCAACGTCACATTTCCCTTAGTTATTTGCATTATATACTCAATGATTACCAAATAATCATTCCTTATTTATTAAAGATGTGTATTAAAGTTTAGCTTTGTAAGACCAGCCTCAGAACAGCCCATGTCAAAAGATATTTATCGGACTTCCGACCACGTTAGATTTGATGCAAGGTCATTTTATTGTGGAGAGGGTACGTACATTGAGAGTCTTGCGAGACTCATGATTATTTCATAGTGGATAACCACGCACGAATCTAGACTCATGCTTTACTATTGCGAAAAAAGCTTGGTCCCATCGGCATTCCTCTATTGGGGGGCTTTACTCGCTATGCAATAGATTCAGCCGAGCCAAGCAAGTATTGTTTTGAGGAAAGGCCACCTGAGTCTAGGCGATTATACCCACCTTGCACGAACACCAGATGCTCCCCGACAACTAGAAAGGGGTGAGCCCATGCTTTAAAGAGAGAGAGAAAGAGAAGAGAGTGAGTTAGTAATGAAGCCTATTTGACTGACGGCCCAGTCATCCTAAAAGCATCAGTTTGTCTTACGGAAGTTAAGCAATGATGAACCTATTCATTACTTTATTAGGTAACCACTTGGAATTTTTTGTAAAGGCTGCGCTGTTTTAACGATAACCACCATTTTTTGCCGAGACTCATGTGTAATCATCCTCACACGATACGATAACTTTATATCAACTCTGACTTGGTGGAAAGTCGGATAAATCTCTCCCCCCCACTCTCTCTCTCTCTCTGGCTTTCTTCTGTTTATGCTCTCTTCTTGTGTTGTTTTTTGGAAATAATCAAGAAGCATTACCTTCGAAGTGCCTATCGTGTATATATATATATATATATATATATATGAAAGTCGACGGAAAAGTTCATAGGCTGACAAAGAAACTCTCAGGACTTGCGAGGAAATGAGGTTTATTTTCAACATAGTCTTCTTTGAGGTTCAGACACTTCTTCCATCGATGTTGCAGTGTTTGAATTCTATTGGTTAAAAAAGCCAGCAACATCAGATATTACTTCATCAATTGAACTTTTCAGCAAATTAACTTTTCAGACCAACCTTACACACACACACACACATATATATATATATATATATATATATATATATATATATATATATACATATTCCCTTAAGCATGTTTTGTAAAAAAGCACAATGCTTTATTAATTTAATTTTATTCCTGACATCTTTTGCCCAGTCAGCTGCGGTTGCAGTATACACCGACAGCTTTTTTGCAGTGGAGCTTTGGGGAATGCAGAGTACCCTTTTATTACCATTGCTCCCAGGTCTACTCTGGTCCGGAGTGGTAGCACTTCATAGTGCCTTATCTATGGGTTAAATAGAACTAAACTGTGCACTTATGCTAAACTGAATTGCTTGAAATAGAACTGTTTTGACATGTAAACTGCCTTCTAATGCTAAACTGAACTGTTCGAAATAGAACTGTTTTGACACTTAAGTGTATGTAAACAAAAACTATACTTATACTAAACTGAATTGAAAAAGTTTTTGACATTGAAACTGTATTTACGCTAAACTCAATTGTTTGAATTAGAACTGCTTGACTAAACTGAATAGCTTGAAATAGAAATGTTTTTGACAATTAAACTGTGTATTCTTAATAAACTGAATAGTTTGAAATAGAACTGCTTATTGGTATAAAAATGGATTTGTCATTAAACAACCTACAAAGGTTGATATGCCATAAAACCCAAACCAAACCAAATCCTGACATCTTTTGAGATACCCATTTTAGTGTTTACTTTAAACGTTACATATGTACTTCTTATTCGATCATCTAGAGGACAACTTCTCACTTATTCTTTCTCGTTGCTCTATGTCTTCTTGTGTCACCATTTGTGTTTGTGGCTTTGTCTCTCTGTCGTTGAACCCCAGTATTTTTTCTAGAGGTGCATTTAGCGTAATGGTTATCGTCCCTGGAAGTGGAATCAGTTACTCGAGTTCAAATCCTAGACCAGACTGTTTACGTTTTACTTCACTCTAATGCTTTTGAGTATAGGTAAAAAAAAAAAAAAACGCAGAAAAGACTGGGTTTTTCAGCTTTGGTTTGGTAACCAGTCTAGGAAAAGGAAAATCCCGAATTCACATCAGTTGTATTACACTTCAAAAATTGCCTTTGCATCCCATCTTCCCGTGGCAGAAGGGATTGGTTAAATGCATAATTATCTACTCTAGTCTCCGGGATTTAGCATGGTTTAGTTTTATAGCATAACAACGATTTTAGGTTATTTAATGCAAAATCTCGTTTATACAAATATACTAAATATATATGATTTATAAACACACTTTGTTGAAAAGATCTTTAAACGAGCCTGAGCTTATTTGTTGGCATATAGTTAAGTGGTTTTACGTATATATATCCAACACATAATTCTATTAAGCATTAATCATTTGTTTTCACACACTAAAATGGCTTCAAGTATTGTTACGCAACACTACTAGTTTTATTTGCACATAGTTAATTTTTTTCAAATATTACTATGTAACAATAACAATTTGATATCAGTCATATTTTTTGCTCACATTTAAATAGATATATATGATACATAAGTGATTAGTTTGTCGGTAAGAAACATTTTTATTTCAAACAATTCAATTTAGTATAAGTCATTTGTTTGCATACAGTTTAAATGTCAAATAATTCGATTTGACCCATTGATAGGATCCTATCAGGCGCTACCCCGCCTTGCTAGATTTTACCAGGTAGTAATGGCAATGAAGGGGTACTCCACATTCCCCAATGTTCCAGCCTTACTGGAGCCTCAGCATCAGATTTCTTAGTATCATATACAGGACACTCTTTGATGTGAGGGGGGTCTTACTCCTCTGCAGGAGATGCAGTCAATCTATTCTACAGCCCCAGTTGACTGGACTCGGGATTTTGGTGGGCATCTCGCTCAGTAGGATAGGGAGAAAGGATTGACAAAATAAAACTATAACCTATCCAGTATCTACACGGGTAAGTTTTAACTCCATGGTTCAGCAGGGATCAATTCTTAGCACTGACGCTCAACACATGACGACTACGTCACCTTTCCCTGCTAACGACTCTCTATCACACTTCCTCGCTTTCGTTCAAATAATCCAGTAGTACTGGAAATTTAACAAACGATTGCTTTATTCATTTTTTTTTCACTTAAAATAGATATCAATTTTGTAATTTAACCATGATTTCATTTTTGTGGGTTAGCTTTTTTTGATACTTGAAAAGAAAATACGCTTACATTAAATTGCTAAACATGGTAGAAAAAATTTATGAATAATTATGTCGCATTTATTTAATGAAAAAGTCGAGTGCTTGGCATGGAATTCAGCATTCGTAACTGCATTTTTGCTCCTGATGAACGTTTTGATTGCATTGTTTAATGACATATAAACCTTCGTGGGTTACGTAATGCCAACTCCTTCCTTGTAGAATAATTTTGTGGTACGATTTAACCCATAGCTAGGTGTGAAGCAATTATGGGTTTCTTACCTTTCCTAAGAATATTACTTCGAATTAACCGTAATAGCGCGACTTGAATTCGAACTCGTTTACTTCAATGTCGAAGTTCAATGTGTTAGCCCTTACGCCGTGGATACTCCATATTTTGAATGATACCGGGAGACAACAAGTAGTGCACATGCATTTAACTGGAATGCATCAAAATTAAGATTTAAAAATGATTCCTTTGTTCCTAGAGATGAATAAAGCTAAAAAAAAAAAAATAATAGATAAATAAGATGAAATAGAATAAAATAAAAAGAATCGCAGTTGTGTGTGCAAACGCGTCTGAATCTAATCATTGTATAAGATGTTAAATTATCTCATAATTCTAAATTCGCTGGTGATAAAGCCCCGCCTGTGCTTCAACTGGCCGAAGAGAAGTTGATGGTATCGCCTTCGATTAGAGACACAGACTCGCAACTTAAATCTGGAACCAGTGTGGGCCCAAGCCGTTAGATGGCGTATGGATCAAGCACCCAGGTGACCTTAATCATCTTTTACATGCACCAACATCTTTAGAGCCAATCAGTGACCTATCATTAATTCGAACCGCCCCGCTAACGCCACCACCTCCACCGCATCCCTAACCCGCTTTCGGTTACGCCACCGCCTTCGTAGATTTTTATTGATCGAAAATTATTTACGCGACATTGATCGAACAGTCGAACGTATAATATGAATTTGTTACGCCAAAAATAACAAGCTCAAACAGAAAATGATTAGTCCCCAACGGTAATCACCTTTTATCAAAGTGAAGGTCAATTTTGACAGGGGGTTTCAGCTCATTAGCCACGAGTTAATCTCCATATTACAACTGCGTTTGTTGGCCTTCCCTGGGTGCCATATAAGGCAACAAAATAAAAATTTAAAAAAAATTCAAAACAAATAAAATAAACAAAAAGAAAGATCTTGTTTTCTTCCTTGAAATATAAACTCCAAAAACGATCGAATTTGTTAAAAATAACATAGGATAAGGATATTAGTTTAGTGATTTGCAAATTATACAAAACCTTATAAAAAACATTTTAAAAAATAGATATTAAAAGTTAAGATGATTTTGTCTGTCTGTCCTCTCTAGATGACTAAACAACTTCATGTAGTACTATTAAAGTTGCTATGCAGACGTATTGGACCCAGAAAACAATATTAATTTATTATTTTAAAAAATATTGTTCCGGTAGAGAAAGAATAAACAATAAAGAAACGAGAAGCCATGTTGTTGCCAGCAGTTATACAGAATTTACAGTTCGTACTCAGATTCTGTTACTGAGAATGCGAAAACTCTAAATACTCTATGACATTGAAACTTAAAGGTATCATTTCAGACCGGATTAATTTTCTCTTGATTTTGTCTGCCTATATTATATGGAATAGACTTCCCAGCAGAAATTAATATTCCCATTCTCTCATGCTTCAGTATCTTGATGGTGTCTTCTTTGAATTAACGCTTCATAGCTGGGCTCATATGCACCGAATTGGATGTGGTGTATAGAATAAAGAATTACATGGCGAAATTGTTCATTTGGCATTTTCCCAATGTGATGGGAAAAAACAATTAAATCATAAAGCACGGGGCTTCAGAATACACCGACTGCATCTCTGCAGAGGGGTAAGACTCTCGCAACGATTGTCATGGATATGACATTAAACAATCTGATAGTGACGTTCAAGTAATCCTGGAGCACTGGGGAATGCAGAGTACCCCTTTATTGCTATCGCACCCAGATCCACTCTGGGCTCGAGTGGTAGCACCTGATAGGGTCTTATCTATGGGCCAAATTGAACTAAACGGTGTACTTTATTAAACTGAATTGT
This sequence comes from Sepioteuthis lessoniana, assembly GCA_963585895.1. Classification (NCBI taxonomy): domain Eukaryota; kingdom Metazoa; phylum Mollusca; class Cephalopoda; order Myopsida; family Loliginidae; genus Sepioteuthis; species Sepioteuthis lessoniana. The sequence goes on from OY757913.1 coordinate 48,492,891, forward strand.
TTGAAATAGAACTATTTTGACATTTAAACTATATACTTATGTTAAACTGAATTGGTTGAATTAAAACTGTTCTATATGTATAAAAATGGGTTTGGCATTAAATAACCTACAGTGGTTGATAAGCAATAAAGCCGAACTAAACCAAACCAGACCATTAAGCACGGCTTCGATGCTCTGGGTTTGCAGCAATGATATTTCGGCTTCAGAACCATGTCTGACCCCTAACGGTATCAACTGATGAAGGTTTTTTTTTAATTTGTTAATTCATTCATTCATTTTTGTAGCATCACTTCTTTTTTAGCAGCCATGGCGGCTAGATCTGTAAAATACGTCGATTGCATCTCTGCAGAGGGGAAAACCCTCCTTGAAACGAGTGACCTGTTTATGACTCAAAACATCTGATAGTGAGGCTCGAGTCCAGGTCCTTTGGGAAATATGGAGTACCCCTTTATTGCCATTACTTCCAGGTCCACTATGGTCCAGAGTGATAGAACCTATTAGGGTTCCAGCTATGTGTCAAACAGAACTATTTAACTATTTCCTGCGCTTGAAAATATTTAACTGTGTGCAAACAAATGAATAAATTTGAAGAGAATTATTCGAGTGAAATAGCAAAACTGGGAATCATTTAACTGTGTGCAAACAAATGAGCTCTGTTTCGTTTAGAAATATTACCAACAAATTATTCGTTTACAAATCATATATCTTAAATATGTATACATAGGATTGGCATTAAATAACCTCCTAGGGTTGATATGCCATCAATCGCAACCAAACTAAACTATTTGTGTTGTTGCATATGAATGAAATATATGTGCACGTATGTACGTTTATAGCTTTTTTGTTGCCACCTCTTTCTCTCTCTCTCTCTCTCTATATATATATATATATATATGCCTTTCTCTCTATCACTCTCTCTCTCTCTATATATATATATATATATAAATATATCTGCTTTCTCTATCTCTCTATCTCTCTCTTTCTCCCTCTCTCTCTCTCACTCGCTCTTTCGCACTCTCTCTTTGAAGAATTACTTCAAATTGATTTTTTCAAATATTAACTGGAGGAATATTGATCTTTTAAAAGTCTAAATCAAAATAAGAAGAGTCAATTGTCATCTGTCAAATTCTGTAATAAGAGTAATGGTATGAATTTTTAAATTTTTTTAAAACCCATATCTCCCGATGGAATATCGATTATTATTATTATTATTATTATTATTATTATTATTATTATTATTAATATTATTATTATTATTATTATTATTATTGTTGTTGTTGTTGTTGTTGTTGTCTGGATTTATGAATTGTTTGCTGAACAGGAATCTTTAACATGGTCTGTCTTGTGTGTTTGTGTTCAATAATGATGTTTTGTTTCAATCGAGCTGGGCTTGTCGAGACAAAATTAATTTTTTTTTTTCATTTTAACACTGCAAAATATCGTTCTGTTTGTTTGTTTGTTTTCATGCTTTTATTTCTTTATATTTACTGAACCAGTCGGGATTATCAACAAAATAACAATCTTATTTACCAACATCTACGTGTCATTCGTTTCCACACACACACACACACACACACACACACACACACACACACACACACATATATATATATATATATATATATATATATATATATATATATAGATATATATATATATATATATATATATATATATAGTGCGTGATGGATAGACTCTGGCTAAAATTACGCAAAAATGAAAATAACACTGACATCTCACTTTATAAGATATATTTAAGAAAATTACAAAAAAAAAAAATATGAAATACTATAGATTCAATTTATTCAAAGAAATTGCCGTTGGCTTCAACCATGGTCACCAGACGACTTCGAAATCTCCTGGAAACCTTTTTGTCCCGTTCTTTGTTTAAATTTGCAAATGTTTCTGTTATCCTTGTCTTCAGTTCATCTTTAGTATTGCATGGAGTTTTGTTGGTCCTTCGCCCAACCGCACCTCACACGTTATAATCGAGAGGATTGAAATCGGGGGAACTAGGCAGCTGGAAGTTAGGGATGATGTGATCGCAGTAATTTTCTCACAGCTATGATTCGGATCGCCAATTTGTGAGGTAAAGAACAGTGTTTTCTTTCCAGGTGTTGGGTATTCCATCAGCCACCCACTTTCACTCATTATTATCATTATTATTATTATTATTATTATTATTATTATTATTATTATTATCATTATCCATGGATGTACAACATCCTCCAGGCACTTGAGTGAGAGGCGAATGAAAAGATGAATGAAGGCTAATGTCATCATCGCTTGTGATCACCTCCAACACCATGGTGTCGACTGGGTGTTTTTGTTTAGATCAATTTGAATATGAATTTGTCCTTAGATTGACACCCAAATCCTCTGAAATCTTCGTATCGGTGTTTCCGGACAAAATGGTTAGCTGTACAGCATGTTGTTTCCCAATTTCAAGAGGACTGAATTGTGTCATGGTGCTGCTTTCCTTTCTGAAAATTCCCTTCGGATTCAAGTTGTCTGCACAGAAGACAAAACAAAAAACAAATCAAAAGGCATGTGAGAAATTAAAAGTTTAAAACAGTGAAAATCTAACAATTGCATGCTATATATATATATATATATATATACACTTGGACAACAACATAAGACCATCCTCCAAAATGAAGAAAAAGATATTGTTTACAATTTTTTAATTATGAAAATCAGGTATATGAAAGATAAGGTTAAGAGACATTTAAATTTAAAATAAGAAGAAATTTCAATTAATTTTTATATGTTTATTAGCTTTTATGGTAAATTTTTTGATTTATTTCTGACATGAAAATAAGTCCACCAATAAAACCAAAGAAAAAGGACTTAATTTAATTGAAAATTTTATTATATATAGTCTACGTAATATAAAAGCAATTAAAACTGTAATATTTAAGATACTAAAAACATAAATGGCTAAAGGAACTAAATTATCTGAATTTGAGAAAGGCGACATTACAACTCTAAAAAGAGTCGGAAAATATCAGTGAGAAATTTAGAAGGCCTTAAGACGTAGTAAAACCGTTATCTGCAATTACTTGAAAACTCCAAATAAGTATGGAACAAGAAAACTGACTAGCAGACCAGAAAAATTATCACCACAATACAAGAGAAGATTTGCTTGTGAAGTAAAAAAGAAAACTTCGTCAACAGGAAAAATATTGAAATCTCTAGTGGATGCTCCTTGCAGTACAAGAACACTTAGAAGATATTTAGACAACGAAAATTTTAAGCATAAGAAAAAAATTCATCGTCCAAGGTTTACTATGAAGCACAGGGAACAACGACTGGAATATGCTCATCATATCAAACCATGAGTGCTAAAGAATGACGAAAGGTTGTTTTCTCGACCGAAAAGAAATTCAATTTAGACGGTCCAGATGGTTTTCAGAAGTACTTGCACGCAAAAAATTCTCTAGAAGAGAATTACTCAACAAGGCATAGTGGAGGAAGATCTCTTTTCATTTTCTGGAAAACTAAAATTATAATTTGTCAGTGGTCAACAAAAAGCAGCAGATTATGTGAAGATTCTAATTGATTTATCTCTCGCACAAGAAGGGCGTTGTGAAGGTGGAAAAGAATGGATTTTCAGCAAGATAATGTTGCTTTCCACAATGCATCAATAGTAAAAAAAAAAGTACTTGCTTGAACAAAAAAGAAGACTTCTTGACAACCCAGCGAGATCAGCAGTCCTATATAAAATTTGGGGGAATTGACAGTTGCAAAAGTTTATGAAGGTCAACAGTACACAGCAATTTCTGAACTCGAAAATTCAAATCTTAGACGCATGGGAAAAATACCTTTGGTTCAACTTTAGAAACTAGTTGATAGTATGCCTTACCGAATTTTTGAGGTTATTAAAGCTAACTGTGGATCAACAAAATATATAAAAATTTGACTTTATACTCTATAGTTCTGCTCACTGATCTTATATTTATGTCAAAATAAAATTTTAAAACTAAGCATAAATACTACTATAGATACAAAAAATGAATTGAAATTTCTTCATATTTTACGTTTAATTGTCCTTATGCCTTATCTTTCATATATCTGATTTTCATAATTCAACAATTGTAAACAATATCTTTTTTTTCATTTTTGAGGGTGATCTTATATTTTTGTCCAGGGATATATATATATATATATATATATATATAAATTTTCTTTTTCAAATTTTTTCCCTGCATTTTTCTGAATTGATTTACAACAAAAATTATTTTAATCTCACTGCAATATTTGTTTTGAGACTATTCGAAATGGCACTAAAATTAGCCGAATTCTCTTGGCTTTAACAGAGATCAGTCATCAAATTTCTGGTGACTGAGAAAAGCAAACCATGTGAAATTTACAAAAAAATGTGTGATATAGGTACTAACACTCCGAATCAGAGAGGACCAAAGAGTAATAGGAATAAAGAGATATTCCACATTTCTCAGAACTCCAGAACTGGTGTCTCACCATCAGATGCAGTTTAATGATAAACCCAGGAGATGCATTTTTTGATGAGGAAGGATTACTCTTCTGTCGGGAATACAGTCAGCGTATTCTAAGCCCTGCCAACATGGCTAGATTTCGTGATAAATCAACGGTTGAGCCAGTACACAAACTCGACCTATACACGAGTTCATGTGATATTTCTGGACTCTCAGTTCGTTTTGAGCAGGCAGGAGAATAAGCGACCAGCAACCGACCATGTTAATTATTCTGAGTTGCTCTTATCCCACACCTGAGATGTCTTTGGAAGATTGTTGTCTTTAATGGCGTTCGACGTCACATCGATACGACGAGTGTTCAAATTATGTTATCTTCACGCAGTGGTCATTGCTAAGTCTTAAGTGCCTCAGCTGTATAGCTGTGTCCACATCGGCTGGATAGGACATTTGACCAATGAGAAGGATTGTTTTTACTGACTCGATTCCTAATTGATACAGACAGAAATTGTCTTGTAGTTTGATCGAGTCAGGAATTTGAGACGTGACGCTGGTCTTTGTCATTTCAGTGATTTGGAAATAAAGACAACTTTTGGAGAAGGAAATGATTAAAAAAAAGAAAAAGGAAAGAAAAAGACAAGGCATTGAATTAAGATTTAAGTCAGATTTTTCAAATGGTTTTGTTTAATGACATTTTAACCTTTGTGTGTTATTCAATACTAAAGCCATCAGTAGTGATTCTATTTACTCATAGCCTTAACACTACTCCAATTAACAAATGAGGGAAATGCTTAATTAAACGAACAGTCAAATTCTGCTTATAGCACCTGTTCCCGTCACATAACCAAACTTAAACAGAGTTGAACCTATTCTTTAATCAGGTTTGGTTCGGTTTCTTTGTTTGATTAAATAACCTTTATAGGTTATTTAATGCCAAAGCCATCCTTCTAGAAGAACAGTGGTGGAGTTCGAACTCACTTACTACGGTTCCGCAATCCATCGTTTAAACCATTACACCACGAGGACACCCACGTCTTTACTCAGGCAGCTAAGTAACAGTAGGTATTGTTAGTAACGTGAGGCCGATGTGTCAGACGAAGCAAAGCTTAGTAAATTAATCTGTATCATTATCCTGTAAAAAGTGGGCATTCGTCTTCATTTGAATTCATAAAACAGAGTTTATGTATTTTAATCAAAATTGTGCCATCTTCCTATTAAATAGAAATCCTCGGAAATTAGAAGACTAGTTCATATATTTTGATAGTAATTCCTCATCTACTGAAAGCGACGTTAACATACGAATAGGTAAAGTATGGATTGCTACTGACAGATTATCGAGCATGTGGAAATTTGATGTCTCTGATAAAATAAAATTGGAATTCTTCCAAGGTGTAGCTTTGTCAGTACTACTGTATGACTGCACCACGTGCACTCCAGTGAAACGCCTGCTGAAAAAGCTAGATGGGAAGTAAAAAAGATTACTGTGTCCTCTTTTGAACACATCTCGGAAGTAGCACCTAACAAAACAGCTGCGGTACGGCCACTTGCCGCCCATCTCACAAACTAAGTAAATCAATCAAGACATGCTGGACACTGCTTTAGAAGTAAAGACGAACTCATGGACGAAAAGCTTATATTCATAAGTTCTGTACTGACACTGGTTACCGTCTGGAGGATTTACCAAGAACAATGACCGACTGGGATGGATGGCTAGAGAGAGGGAGAAAGAGAGAGCGTCAAAGGAATCTATGTTGTTGGCACACTTTGATGGTAATGTTGATGATGGTCATATATTTTTCAACTGTGCCACTAGGTGGCGATTCAAATCATGGTAAATGCATGGATTTTGAATAATACGTTAGTATTAGTAGACCGGTGCAGTCTACCGATATCAAATTCAGCCAACTTTGGTAAATAACGAATAGGAATCCAAAGCTTTTTTTGCAGACAAATGGAATATCAGAGTACGGTGCAAAAAGAATCAGCGAATATGGTTCAAATAAACTGAGGCATTCGTGGTGTGATGGCTACCGCCGAAGGAAAGGGACGCAGCAACACAAGTTCGAAGCCTGGACGACACTGTTTGCTTTTCATATAGTACTAATACCCTTGGGAAAAGTATGAATCCAATTATTCTCTTTCCAGTTATGGGTAAATAATAGGTTATACTAGGTCTTTAACCTTGGTATGGTAACTAATCTAAGAGAAGGAAAACTAGAACCAGTTAAACTACGCTTAAATATTGACCTTGTGTCACATCTTGTTTATGCTGAGGTGTTTGGTAAATTTATAAAAAAAGTAAAGTCGGTGACCTTAGTTGAGGGTAACCCGAAGGCTCCCTTTTCAAAAGCTACTACACCGAGGTGTAGGGGAGGGCGCTACTCCATTCCCTGGATTGCTCCACTTTACGCTTGATCCTTATATTATAATGCTCAGTGTTAAGCAAGGCGGCATCAAGTACCATTTTTGAGTCTTTGGTATGACTCAACCTGTGATTGAAACCCGGCCTCTCGGCCTCCTGGATCATTGGCGAATCGGTTATTACATTCAGGAAATTCCTGAATCCCCAACCTGTTGTAAATATTAGATGAAGAATTACTTTCTTATACTAATAGCACCAAATCCAGTATTGTCTTGTCTCATGAGGAGATGGATGCCGCAAAATAAACTTTGAACCCCCAATGCAAAAAAGGACTTAATATTATACTCCTACAAACTACTACCTTAGAAGATAATTTGATTGATTGATTAATTGATTGGCACGTCAATTCGTGTATGATTACTGTATGCCGAAAAGTTAGAGAAAAGCATTCATTAAACTTGTATTTTCATATTTTTAGTACTGTTGTTTCTTAAGAGTTGGGTGGTTAGTTGCTTGGATTTATGGTATATCAACCCTTGTTGGTTATTCAATTCCAATCCCATATATATATATATATGTCTCCTCGTGGCTGAATGGTTAGAAACTTTGGCTTGGCGTTTGAGTCAACCGGGTTTCGATCCTAGCTACGGGAAGCTACTGTCTAGCCACACTGATGAGTTCAGATAGAACGAGACAGATCTGTCTGTGGATGACTATAGAGATATATACTCCCCTACCCCCGTGGGGTTGAGTTCTCCGGCGAAGAAGTAATCGTGTTGCCATTAGCGTCCATTGCAAACCTCTTCGTAGATGAATTGAGGTCTCGGCAACCCTTGAACGGATGTATGTAAACAGTAGTAATTGTGATTCATAACCGTTTAAAATTTACTTCGCAGCTAATGTCTCTTCGTGGCTGAATGGTTAGAAACTTTGTCTTGGCGTTTGAGTCAACCGGGTTTCGATCCCATCTACGGGAAGCTACTGTCTAGCCATACTGATGAGTTCTGATCCTATTTACCAACCCCTCCGCTCGGGCAGGATATGACACAAGGTCAATTTTTAAGCGGAGTTTAACAGGTTTCATTTCAGAGTTTTCCTTCTCCTAGACTAGTTGCCTAACCGAAGCTGAAGTACCTAGTCTGTCCTACTATTTACCCATAGCTGGAGGGAGAATAATTGGATTCATACCTTTCCCAAGGGTATTAGTGCTATGTGAAATGCAATCAGTCTCGTCCAGGATTTGAACTCGTGTCGCCGTGTTCATTTCCTACGAAGATAACAATTACACCACGGGCACCTCCACTGATGAGTTCGGATAGAACGGAACAGATCTGTCTGTGAATGACTATATATATATATATATATATATATAAAGTGAAGTCGAGGGCGACCCGAAGATTACCTTTTCAATAGTTATTACTCCGGGGTTTAGAGGAGAGTGGTAATCCTTCCCCTAGATATTTCCACTTTACCCTTGATACGTACCTTATAATGCTGAGAGTAGACAAAGGACGTATCAAGTATCATTTTTGAGTCGTTGTTATGATTCGACCTGGGATTAAACACAAGTCTCCCGGGCCATTGACAAACACTCTACCCCTTAGGCTATTTGTAAACCAATAGTTGTTAGTAACATTTTAAACAAGCCAGAGCTTATTCGTTTTCACATAGTTAAATGTTTTCAATTATTGCTATCTGACACTAAAAATCTAACTTAACATCAATCATTTGATTTGGGGAACGTGGAGTACCTCTTCATTGCCATTATTTCCCGGTCCCCATTGACCCGGAGTGGCAGTACTTGATAGGGTCCTATCAATGTGTCAAATGTAACTATCTAAGATTTAAACTGCTCACAAACAAATAACTTATGCGAAATTGAATTGTTTGAAATAGAACTGTTCGACATTTACTGTGTGTAAATAAATGACTGTCTAATTGAATTATTAGTTATACATAGCAATACTTGGAACTATTTGATAATTAATGAACTGTGTTAAATAGAATAATTTGAGTTAAATAGCAAACTTGTAACCACGTTACAGTCTGCAAACAAATGATTGGATAGAATTATTAGTCTTAGATCACTATAATTCAAACCCTCTAACTGTGTAGAAAAAATAGCAATACTAGTATACAAAGGAATTAGTTTTAATTCATTTAAAATCGAATCATCAACAACTATGTATGAAAACAAATGGTTGATATTAAATTGTGACTGTTTACACACGTAGCAATATTTGAACCTCTTTAATAGTATGCAAAATAAAAAAATGAGTTGGGGCTCGTTTAAAAATATTATCAATAAAATGTTTTTACAAATCATGTATTTAATATATATATATAACGGTTTGGTATTGAATAACCTACAATGGTTGATATACCATAAAACCCAACGAAACCAAATCATATATATTTAATATACAGCTATAAAGAGAATTTGGCATTGAATAACCTACAATGGTTGATATGCCATAAAACCCAACCAAACCAAATCATATATATTTAAAATACAAGTATAAAGAGGATTTAGCAATAAATAACTTACAATGTTTGATATGCCATAAACTCTAACCAACCAACCAACCAACCAACCAACCAATCGAATGTTTTGCACACAGTTATATGATATCAAATATTCCTATCTCAAACAAATAATTTGCACATAGTTGTATGGTTTCAAGTATTCGTGTCTAATACTAATAATTTATCTTCATCAAATTGTGCTGTTAGCACAGATTCTCTTAACCGCTTCATCATCCTTCTTAATTGGCCATCTCTCTTGTCAGGTCGTCTTAACTGCATCTAGTGTCCGTAATCATAATACTTTGTGAACAATTATAAATTCTAACATCTATTCTTAATATAAATAATTTCCACTTATATGATATCAACTCGCTTACTACGATGTCATAGTTCAACAGGTTAGCGACTTGGTCTCGGAGACTCCCTCAATGATATTATGTCTTCTCATACAACAAATAATTTACACACAGTCTTATTGTTTCAAATAACAGGTTTCAGTTTCTTTGTTTAACATTCATGGGTTATTTAATACAAAAGCCATCCTTGTAGAAAGATATCAATGGGCTTTTTAACCCATAGCCGGGCGGGGGATAAGGAGTTCAAACCTTTTTTTATTATAATCCTTAGTAAACAATTACAGCTTCAAGTAACTCTTCCTCATTATAATTTACAGTTATATGGCTTCCAAGTATTCCATCGAATACGATTGATTTTTAAACAGATCTATTTGACCCATAGATATAGCTCAAACGGGTACTACAAATCAGGGTCAGAGTGGATCTGGGAGTAATGACCATGAGGGGATGCTCTACACTTTCATATCTTTAGAATTGGAGCTTCTTTATCAGATTCAGTTTAGTGTCATATCTAGGACACACCTTTTCGTGGGTGTCTTACTCCACTGCAGGGGTACAGTCAGCGTGTTCTAAGACTCCGCAATATAGCAGATAGATAGATAGATAGATAGATAGATCACAACAGAATGTTGATCTTTTCGGTGTCCTAAATTGAAAACGATAATTATTAAATGTGAAGGGGATCCATGAAGGGAAAAAAATGTCCGGGTTGAACTCTAGAATTTCCGATCGATTTTAAATCAAATGCGAGAAGATGGGTGGGGTCCACTAATAAGAAAACACATTTTAGTTCGTCTGTTTCACGAGCGCGTATTGTTACATCCAGATTTGCCTGTAGAAGAAAAAAAAAGAAAGAAAGAAAAGAAAAGGAAAGAAAAGAAAAGAAAAGAAAAGAAAAAAAACTTCATTTGTTCTTTCTCTTTAATTGTACACATCACAAAAAAATATGCGGGTATAAAAATACTCAAATAAGTACTCAAATGCATAACATAATTACGTATGCAAGCGTACACACACACATACACAGGCGCGCACGCGCGCACACACACACACACACACACACACACACACACTTATATATATAGATATATATATATATATATTACTCAGTCATACACATATGCATGAATGTATAAATATTTATATATATATATATATATATATATATTGCATACGTACAAGCACATGCACAGACGCATATATATATATATATATATATATATATACATATACATATATATATATACATATATATATATTATACATGCATACATGCATATATATATATATATATATATATATATATATATATATATATATATATATATAAAACACATGCACACATATATACATATATATATATCTTATATACATACACAGTGACTCAAACACATCTACATACCCACCCATACATAACACAGACATACATACGCATTCATTTATATATATATATATATATATATATATATATATATATATATATATATATATATGTGCGTGTGTGTGCGTGTGTATATATATATATATTACACTCACACACACTCACATGTAAGTATATATGACACACGTATATATATATATATTGTACACTTGCACACTCATGCACACATAAACAGAGACATATATCTTGCATGCATACACACTGATTCACACAGACATATGCACACTCATATATATATATATATATATATATATATATATATATATATATATATATATACTCATGCGTATATATATATATATATATATATATATATATCTTACACACCCTCGCATCCAAGTTCATGCATACACAGACATACTCACACGCTATCTTGCATACACAATCATGTACGTACTTACACATACCTATATATAGTTTCACAGAATAGGTCAGAAGTAGCGGGGCAATTGTTGTTATTATATTCTTGTTGATTGCCCACTTAATTCTGCCTCGTTGTGTACATGGGATGTTAAACATCGATAGAATGGAATTAAGCCTGTAGAGTTATTGGCGCCATCAACGTTATTCTTTTCCAAATCTGTCTCGTGCGTATATTCCAACTTGAGGAAACAATAAACTGTTAATTAGGCGTGGGCCACCAACAGACAATCATCATCACTTCCTCCTCCTTCTGCTCCTCCTCCTCTTCATCAATAACAACGCATTAATTTCATTCTGGTTTTTGCATCTTCCCGCTAAACGGCTTAGGATAATTTTAAACGATAAATAAAGTCCAATGTGTGCGAAATTCATTGATAGGGAACGTTTTTTCTTCGGTAGCACAAGATTTGCCTCGGGCAGTTTGGGAAAAATAGAAACCTTACAGCGAAATGATAATATTCACTTGAAGTATGGCACAAGACAAATTTGATGCCATTGTCATCTTAAGGTAATAAAAAATATCTCTATATGACATTTTTTTTATTAATTCACCTCAAGAGTTAGATTTGAGAATGTAAATGTGTTCATTGTACGTTCATATTTACATTTTGTGTGTAGATGTGTTACATAGCCAGATACACGGATGCGTGTGAAATGGACATACAATGTTCATAACATGTGCACATAGAACATAGGAATCTCGAAACACGAAAAACACTTACGACTTCTTAGTTCAGGTACGAAACTTTTTATTACCTTTGAGTTTAAAGGTTCTTCGACATAAGGAGAGAGATACACATTCTTTCTATTCTGGCTTTTTCATATCCCCCCCCAATCTCGTGCGACACCTGCTTAAGGCCTCCGCGAGCAAGCGAAAGTCAACCGTCTTCTCCCGAGGCAGGACTCAACTCAACTAACTGACTTTTTCAAAATCCGGTGCATGACGTCATTCACATCCACTGGTCAACCTTTGTATCGGATTTTTATTTTGACATCTATGAACGACACATCCTCCCCGCGCGCGCGTTAACACCTGCACTCAAGTTTGCACCTAAATAACCCATGTGCTGAGCCGAAAGGTTCTCAGCCTAACTAAACCCAAAGGCATAAAACGAAATCCCTCGGCCAATATTTTACAAATGTCTCTTAAGAGTTTTTTTTGTGGGGTATCTTTTTGTTTTTGTACAATGGTCCTATGGAATACATATAACTTTTAAATAGGCCCATAAATAGGATCCTAACAGATATTATCTCTCAGAGTGGATCTGGGATTAATGATAATGAAGTGATACTCCTCTCTACCAGATCTCAAAGCCTAGAGCTTCATCATAAGATGCAATTTAGTGCAATACCCAATTTAACGTAAATAAATGGCTCGTAGAAAACTGAAATTGAAAAATGAATAAATAAATAAGCAATCAGTCTCCGAAAGGCCTAGCCAAAGCACTTATTGTAATTAAAAAACTAGGAAAAAAACCCGCGGATTCTAAACGTTCTAAACGTGGAACCAGCAAACACGGATGTTCCTCCTGCCGACATCAGGCGGAGGGAAGTGGAAGAATCTTTTTGAGGGGGTTAACTGCCAGACGTGCGGAATTAAACACAGTTTGTTGAACACTAGCCACGAAGATGTAAGCAGACGAAAATTTACGAGCCTCCTTTTGGGAGTTGGCTCCGAACAGGGGCTTTACACTTGACGCGACCCAACGGACAAGCATGTTAGAACTACAAAAGAAAACCCGGAAGAAAATTCAAGGTTTGTGTCTGCTCTCTCTCTTTCGCATCATCACATGTTGTTTCTTTTTGTTCGACTAACGCGGTCGACTCAGTTTTCATACCCTCTTTCTCCCGGCGACTCTTTCTCTCGGTGACAGTCTTTTTGGTGCCGTTAGAGTATACCAGACACCCCTTTGGAGAGGGGGTCTTACTCTATTGCCGGGCATACAGAGAGCGTATTGTCAGACTCATCGACAGGATGGATCATAAAAGGAAACATGACAGCGCATCTTCCCACAATTAGCACCGTGCAGCTTTTTTTAATGGGGCAGTGTTCTTAAGAACATTTTAAAAAATAATATTTCATGTCTGTTTTTATTGTTAGATGTTCAAGAAATAACAAAATCTTAACATTTTTTGTTTTAAGCGAAAACTATTTTTATTCAAAAAAAGGTTTTTTGATTTATTGGCGATATTGTATATCTAAAAGTGCTGTTCTGTCAGTTCCTCTTGTCTTAATTCTTAACAATCTCCTTCTCTTCTGATTTCCACTCTGAAAATCCATTTTAAGAGTAATGTTGGGAGATACAAATGACATTAAAAGAAATATGATTGTCCAGCTTCACCTCATATCAAAAGATATGTTTCAAAGATAGTTTGACCAATGGAAAACTCACTGAAATAAGTTCTTTGAACACCAAGGGGATGTATTTGAAGAAAAAAGTTATTTAAGAACTGGATTTGTGTAATGATAACATAATGTTCTTGGGCATTTGAATATTTCCCGAGTATTTACATAGTTAGAATTAGATTTTAGTATTTGCTCACAATATTCGATATAATTTCTTGGTATCTACATGAATATTCGAGAAACCGAAAAACAAATAGTATAATGGTTATTGATGCGGAAATTGGTGTCGGAGAGCCGAGTTCAAATTCTGGTCGAAGCTATTTGCGTTCACTTAACATCCTATGCCCCAAAGAAAGGAATGGATCCATTTCTGCTTTCTATCAGCTACGGTTAAAATAATAAGGCTGATTAAATTCTGTCTGCATTTCAATGAAAAAGATATCTCTGAAGTCTAAACCGGAGGCTGGATTCCCGATATAGTTCGATGTCGTCTCCAAACTCGCTCAAGTATCTCCTGTGACTTAATGGATGCCAAATTGTGTAGGCTTTTACCTTATCCTTCATTGAATGGACATGTTCTAGATGAGCACTTGCTGACCTTCCTGCCATAAAAAACTTGTCCCAGCTTCCGGCAAGATCTGAAGATAGACCCATGTTGGTTATGGGCATGTGCAGCATCTTCCATACTCCCAACAACTATCCCCGTACAACTTTTTCTTGCCATGTAACTTTACCAGGATATAAGGATGCAGCCTACATTAAAAGAAATATGACAGTGCACAGCTTCATACCCAGCGAGAAGTGAAGTTTTCAGTGGCGTTTGAAACATTTGAAAAGTCACTGGAGTAAATGTGTTGAATGACAAGAGGACTAGATAGAAGGAAATTGTCATTTGAAGACTGGAGTTGTAAAGTGACAACATTAGGCTCTTAGACATTTAAAATATCCGACACTCAAAATCGGATTTTAGTATTTGCATAGAATAAGTATGTTGAATGACAAGAGGACTAGTTCGAAAAAAATTAATGTAATATTCATTGTTTATTTCTATCTTGGTAAATAGAGCTTCAATCTCAATACTTCTGGACGTCGATACATTTTTCGAAAAAGAAAACAGAAAAGTTGAAGAGAATGTTTATTTTAGAAAAATAGGATCTTTCGTTAATTTCTTTTTAAATTAACGATTCGTGGATTGTGTTAGTAAGATTGAATTCGATCCGTGGGCCAAAATAAGGTGTATGTAATTGCCGCAATTATTAGAAATAACAGTGAGATATGTATTGTCTTAATGTTGCATCTATAGGAAAATATGTTTATCACGATAGGATCTTATTGGCCGACACCTTATGATAGCTCATTTGATAGAGCCGAGGACTGTAGTAAGAAACCAAATTTAACAGCTGAACACATCTTGGCGATTAAAGTATCATTATTACTCTCGAATATTTCAGTGATTAGTGAATATAAATTTATACATAAAATTAATGAACAACAAAAGAAAGAAAGAAAGAAAGAAAGAGTTGTGGAATATGAAAAAAGAAAAAAGAAAAAAGAAAGGAAGAAAGAAAGAAATATGGAATATTAAGAAAGAAAGAAAGAAACAATTGCATAATATGAAAGAAAGAAAGAAAGAAAGAAAGAAAGAAAGAGATATGGAATATTAAGAACGAAAGAAAGAAAGAAAAAGTCATAGAATATTAAGAAAGAAAGAAAGAAAGAAAGAAAGAATTGTAGAATATGAAAAAAGAAAGAAAGAAAAAAGGAAAAAAGAGCTATCGAATATAAAGAAAGAAAGATGAAAGAAAGAAAGAATGAGTTGTGGAATATTAAGAAAAGAAAGAAAAAATGAATAGTTGTACAATATTAATAAAAAAAGAAGCAAAGAAAAAAGAGTTCTAGAATAGAAAGAAAGAAAGAAAGAAAGAATATTAAGTTGGTGAATAAGAGCCGAAACATGACCGATACCAGATATGTATAACAAAAAAATAAAAAATAAATCGTTTTCTCGAAATGAAATTTCATTCTAAAATATTCCTTTTCCCCATATATAATATGTAACAATAACGTCTTAAAAAAATAAAAAGCAACAGCAGTGCGGCCAATAAAACTTTCATTAGATGACTCTGGGCTCAAGTGTAGTTTCGAAGCTGAAGCATCATTAGCTCGAACCAAGGGTGCCCAGCAGTATATTATAATACCACCAGACTTTGTTGGTTTTCCCTTTCCAAAGAGAATATGCCAGATCGAGATGCGGCCTCTTTGTATAATCATTTGTTGTATTCACAACTTTCCAGCAGCGAACCGTTAATTTGATCATGTCAGATTGGAATTAACTGACAAGATGACACGTCATCATACTTAACGTGAATGAAAATAGAAACTCCTCTGTGAATTCAATGTAGCAGATCTAAAAAAAAAAAATCATTAATTCAGTGAGGTTTATTTGACGTGTATGGCGTGTTAATAATGTCATAAGAAAATTGAGACCATGCTATACTGGATTCATCTTTAGGCAACGAATTATATATATATATATATATATAGAGAGAGAGAGAGAGAGAGAAAGAGTGGAGGAGAGTTATGTGTTACATAGCGTTTTGAGATACATTATACTCGTTATACGAGTTGGGTTTCAGTGTGAACAAAGTATTGTTAAGCCTTAGAAGATTTACTGGTAATAGAATTTTAATATCAAACGCCCGGCACCATTCTGAACAATTTGTTTGGTCAGAAATATGTTTGTATACTGTTTAGAGCCAACTCATATCCACGACGCACTACGTTTGAATTTTTTTTTTTTATAGTTATTAACCGCGGATGTATAAACGAACATAGTTGAGAAGGAAGTTATGCACTGCTGGAAGGATTCTTCTGAGATGCCCCCTGTTTCTTTGTTGCAGCCTCCTTGATGGTCGTCATGCCTTCAGAATGAGTCCTCTGGATAATGTTCCTGAGCTTGAAAAAAGTCATACGGAGTAAGATTAGGTTTGGTTTGGTTTGGTTTGGTTGGTTTTATGGCATATCAACCTTTGTAGGTTATTTAACGCCAAATCCATTTTTATGTAAATAATCAGTTCTATTGAAAACAGTTCAGTTTAGCATAAGTACACAGTTTAATTGTCAAAAACATTTCAAAGTATTTAAGCAGTTATATGTAATAATTCAGATAAATGTAAATACAGTTTTAATGTCGAAAAACAGTTCAATTTGAAATAATTCACTTAAGCATAAGCACGCAGTTTAAGTGTAAGTACGGTTTAATTGTCAAAAAGCTATTCAGTTTACTCAATTCATTTTAGCATAAGTATGCTGTTAGTTCTATTTAACCCATAGATAGGGCCCTATCAGGTACTACCACTCCGGGTCAGAGTGGACCTGGGAGCGATGGCAAATCTAAGAACGAGGTCAATATAAGTTTGGCTTATCCCTTTGACTGTCTTGATTTGTTGGAGATCACCAAAGACAGCTCATGAGCTTTATTTCCAAGTCGTACTCGAAAATCCATATCACATCACCAGTGACTTTTTTATTTAGTAAATCTGGTTCAGTTTAAAGATGCTTGATGATGTCCTGACACGCCTGCAAATGGTGCTCCTTCTGATCACCATTCAGCTGTCGTTGCACCATTTTCCACCACCTTTCTGCATTCCCAAATGTTTTGTAATAATCTCCCAAACTCTGTTAGTTAGGTGCCTGTGTTGTAATGGTTAACGTCGTAAGAAATGAACACGGCGACACGAGTTCAAATCCTGGACGAGACTGATTGCATTTCACATAGCACGAATACCCTTGGGAAAGGTATGAATCCAATTATTCTCCCTCCAGATATGGGTAAATAGTAGGGCAGACTAGGTTCTTCAGCCTTGGTAAGGCAACTAGTCTAGGAGAAGGAAAACTCTGAATTCAAACCTGTTAAACTCCGCTTAAAAATTGATCTTGTGTCATATCCTGCCCGAGTGGAGGGGTTGGTAAATATGGTTAGGTTTTCATGTCCTACTTGCTTGCAATCATTCGAACAGTCAGCTGCCTTAACCTCTCGACTTTACCTCAATCCTACTTGCTGAAGATCTCCCGCTCCTCGAGACATCTTTTTACTCCTCTCTTTGAACATCTTGTAATTCTCAAAAATACGTATGCACGACATAGTACTATTTCCATACACATACTAAAACATTTTAATTGCTTGTGACGGAGTTTTCCCCAATCGAACCAAAAATTTCAACTTCATTTGTTTCTCGGTGTTCATCGTTCGTTCCTTAGTGCTCATAGCTTATCGACCCCAAAAAGAGGCGGTGTAAACAAAAGCATGTGAAAAAATTCTATGGTTTCAGAAACCTAAGATAACAGTTATATACTCCCAAGATATCATGGTAGATGATAACACAATCCGCTTATCTTGCTTTTGCCCACTGCTCACACAGCATATTCAGTCCTGCTACTTTTCAGACTGACCGTGTAAATATATATATATATATATATATATATATATATATATATATATATATATATATATATATATATCAAAGTAAAAATCAAATATATGTATTAATAAAAAGAACAATACGACTTCAAAGCTCTTTGCTGAAATATTTCAAATTTTTATTAAATCTTGATTTTTTTCCCCATCTTTCAGTTGTTTTTATTTCTCGCAAATACCAATCATTATTCTAATTCTGAATTCAGTGATTCTACTATTTCCATCGTTTAAGCAAGAATGTATGGCATAGATTTGATGGTATAAACGTTTTTACTAAAATTTCTAAATCTTACACGAAAAAATAGTTACAATTGAAATTTTCTTTAGAATTCTTCAAATAAACCAGTCTACTTGCGAACAAAATTTAAAACAGGCATTTTTTCTTCTTTAAATTTGACGATATTTTAGGAAATCCGAAAGTTTCGTTTAAGTCAGACATTCATAGAAATGAGGGAATTCAAACGGACGATGAAAAGGGTACGTGGGATTAAAAAGGGGGTTGAGACCAATTGATTTTATACGATGTGGTTCCCCAACATATTAATTAATACACCAAAAGGGATTACCCCACACAGCTTTAGATGGCAATAAAAATCTATATTAACTGAATTAGTGGAAATTCTATAGTTTAATTAAAAAACAATCACCAAGAATTTCAAAATCGATACGATATTTTAAATGTCTTTTTTTGCAAGGTACATATGTGACGACAAAACAAAATTTAAAACAGCTAATTTATTTTTTAAAAATAAACGACATTTTAGAAAACCCCAAATGACACATAAAATGTCTTTGTGGACTCTGGATGCAGACATTTTATAGCGTAATAATTAAACTTACTTCTTCATCAAATTAAGCAC
Organism: Sepioteuthis lessoniana; assembly: GCA_963585895.1. Lineage (NCBI taxonomy): Eukaryota > Metazoa > Mollusca > Cephalopoda > Myopsida > Loliginidae > Sepioteuthis > Sepioteuthis lessoniana. The sequence goes on from OY757913.1 coordinate 48,512,137, forward strand.
GACATCAGATATGATTATCACAATAAGTGATATCACGTAATTATCACATGCCTTTCAGATAGTTCGGACAAAGAGTTCTTTGTATTGATTTGCAACGAAAGTTTTCTTATGAGTCACAAAAGAAGAAATCATTTCACTGCGTTAAGATTTATATGAGTTATTGATTTATTTATTCAAAATAAAGTTACTATCGACTTGCGTGTTTCAGTAAAAACGAAACATAAGTATTTAATAGACTTCCACACTTTTCAAAAATGTCGCCACTGGAAAAATCTTTTAACTTTTCTCAGCCATCAACGTAGGAAAATGAACTCGTTGACTCAAGTTCAAATCAAGTTCAGCAATGATTAAAATAATTGGGCATACGAGGATTTTTGTCTTTGGTAAGACAACCAATCTCGGAGAAGGAAAAACTCTGAAGTCAAAACTAGTTAGGCTCGGGATCGTTCTTTGCTACTTATACAATGTAAGCAAACATATGTCTCTTCGAGAGGAGAGGGACAGCATCACGTAGGTTTTTACTCAAAGAAAACATTAAATCAGGAAAATAAAAGATGAATTTGATTTACAAATGTACTGTTTATAAGAAAGTTTCGAATAAGAAAAGTATTCTTTTCTGTAGAATCGTTTACTATTTTATTTTGTGACCTACTATTTCTCTCTCACTCACTCACTCTCTCTCTCTCTCTCTCTATATATATATATATATATATATATGATTAAAGCGATTGACTGTTGAGTCGCAGTAAGCGAGTTCGAACTCCAGATGTGCTATCACGTTCACTTTCGGGCAAATACTCTTGGAAAAAGTATGAACCCCCTTATCCTCCCAGCTATGGGTTAAAGAGTATTACTACTGTTCTTTTCGGAGAATGGCTTTGGCATTGAATAACCTACAAAGGTTGATATACCATTAAACAAAGAAAGCAAACACGCACACACACATATATATATATATATATATATAATTTTCTCTTTTGAATAGTAGATTTAAAGGGACAGACATTTTGCGCCTGCTTATTTTATATAGAAAATAGACAAAAGCGAAGTGTCTATCCCATTTAATCATATAATAATAAAAATAATTTATAATAATAATAGATAAATAAATATTAGATATATATATATTTAATTTTATTATATATATATTTAATTCATCGAATTTCGACGGAGCCCTCTCCATATTATATTGCACTTAGTTCGACACAAACCCACAAAGTGATTTAGTGACAACTAACACGCTTATGATACATATATATATATATATATATATATATATATATATATATATATATATATATATATATATATATATATATATATATATATATATATATATATATATATATATATATATATATATATATATATATATATATATATATATATATATATATATATATATATATGTGTGTGTGTGTGTGTGTGTGTGTGTGTGTGTGCGTGTGTGTTTGCGGTACAATATATGTGTATAATAATTAAACCGTGGAATTCCCACAGGTTTATCTAGTCAAGAATAATGGTACCAATAAAATTAATCTCTACAAAGCGGAAACCTCAAACAAGTTACTTGGACGGAATCACAAGTGAATTTCAATATATCTGCCTGGTATTTTAACATTCTTCGTCTATCCTCGCAGAAAATGGACTCGGTGACATGTGTTCAAATCTTGGACAGGACTTTGCATTTCACTTTACACGAATACTCTTTAGAAAGGCATTAATCCATCTTTTTTCCCTTAGTTGATGTGTAAAATAAGGCTGACCGGTGTCTTTAGCTATGGTACAACGGTCGAGAGAGGAAATTCTGAATTGAAACCAGATATAAGCCGCTTAAAGATTAACCTTGTATCACATCCTACCCATGGCTGAAGAGTTAGGTAAATACATACATTTTTTAGCTATCTTGAGGTATGTTACCCGATTACAATCTTTTTTTATAAAATCAATCACATAAGAATAGAAAATTTGTGTTCTTGAAGAAGAAAATGTTTGTTCGTATCTATCTATCTACCTATCTATCTATCAAATAGATTTGCAAAGATTTCATTCGGTTTTTGTTCCCAGGGGACATGAGAACATTTTAGTTTTAACTTGATTAAAAGGATCATTTTTGTTGTAATGTGGCATTTGGTACAACAGCATATATTCATAATAATTTATAAAATTGGCGTACTTTTGAAAAATGAAACAACAGTTTTGGCACAAATAAAAAAATGATATACAGTCATCAGTTTTTCCAAATTCTCCTTTTGAATAACTGTCTGAACCAAGGCTTTTAAATTTCACATGTTCCTGTTTCCCCTTTTGAAAACCTGTTTGTGTCAAGATATTTGAGCGTGAATTCTTCTCGTTTCAACATCGAAAGAACTGTCCGAGCGAAATCATTCGATTCTAAATTGGTTTTATTATGAGAAACTTTTTGTACTAAGATAATCGATTGTTAGATGCTCCAATTTTCCCTTGATACCAAAGTAAACGGGTGACAACACATTAGGTGATATTTTCGATTTTCTTAAAAAATGCTGACTTTAATATTTCAATTTTCTACAAAAAAATAAGAATAAAAAAATAAAACAGAAAAAGTAGAAACTCATCTACATCAAATCTTCTGTATAATCAATCAAAAAATTGAATTGTGTGAGTTCAGTGGGAACCATGGAACACGACGTTTTATATTATTATATTTTTAAGAGAGGAATCAGAACTCCCCCACCATACACACACAAAAAGGGTGTTCTGGGTATGATACTAAACTGTATTCAATGATTAGGCTCCAGGTTTGAAGATCTGTGGAGTATGTAGTATATCTTTGTTGCCATTACTTCAATGTACACGTATTTGCTGATAATACCATTTAGATCTTTGAATTTGGGATAATTCCTTACCTCTACTTTCTGAAGCTTTGATTTAGTTTGGTTGTGTTGGGTTTTATCGCATATCAACTATATCATTTTTAAATATTTTTATAGCACATCAACTATATCATTTTTTGATATTTTTATGGCATATCAACTATATCATTTTTAAATATTTTTATAGCACATCAACTATATCATTTTTTGATATTTTTATGGCATATCAACTATATCATTTTTAAATATTTTTATAGCATATCAACTATATCATTTTTAAATATTTTTATAGCATATCAACTATATCATTTTTAAATATTTTTATAGCACATCAACTATATCATTTTTTGATATTTTTATGGCATATCAACTATATCATTTTTAAATATTTTTATAGCATATCAACTATATCATTTTTTGATATTTTTATGGCATATCAACTATATCATTTTTTAATGTTTTTATGGCATTTCAAATATATCATTTTTAAATATTTTTATGGCATATCAACTATATCATTTTTTAATATTTTTATGGCATAGCAACTATATCAATTTTTAGTATTTTTATGGCATAGCAACTATATCATTTTTAATATTTTATTGCTGATAATACCATTTAGATCTTTGAACTTGAAATACTTCCATATTTCTACAACAGTTGCTTTGGTTTAGTTGGGTTGGATTGGGTTTTATGGCACACCAACTATTGCTGGTTATTTAATTTCAAATCCGGTTTATATATAAATATCAAATACATATGATCTCAGAACATGATGAAAACATTTCTAAACGAGCCTGAGCTCTTTTTTTGCCCACAGTTAAATGTTTTCAAGTTTTTTTTTATCTTATACGGATAATTCTTTTTACTATTTATCACAATGAAGTGGTTAAAAATGTTGATATTTAAAACTAATTATTCGATTGAACATTACTAATTCGTTTGCACACAGTTAAATGGTTTCAAGTATTGTTATGTATCACTAACAATTCAATTAAACATCAGTCATTTGTTAAAACACAGTTAAATGATCAAAAGGTTTTATTTCCAACAATTTAATTTAGCATAAGTCACTTTTTTGCGCTCAGTTTAAAGGTTAAACAGTTTTATTTGAGTCATAGATAGGACCCTGTCAAGTGCTACCACTCTGGGCCTCGGAGCGATGGTATTGAAGGTACATTTCGCATTCCCCAAAGCCCCAACATTACTGAAACCTCGCAAATAGATTGTGTAATGTCATATCCAGAACATTTGTTTGGTGGTGGTGGTCTTACCTCCTCTGCAGAGATGCAGTCGGTGTATTCTACAGCCCCAGCAGTTTCCTTAATTCCTGATCACTGACAATACCTTTTGTTCATTTACAATGTATTTCTGAAGTAAAATCATTTACAACCTATTTCTATAGTAAAATCATTAGCAGTACATATATATTATACATTTAACAGTCCCACCCTACCAGCTTAGTTTTTTCTTAATTCCTGCTTACTGACAATATCTTTTTCTTATTTGCGATGTATTTCTATAGTAAAATCCTTAACAGCAAATTTTATAGTAAAATCGATAATGCATTTACATTATGCATCTAATACGCTTATTTTTCAGTAATGTTTGCATTGCTAGCAATTGGCAATTTAACCTTCAAAATATTTTAAATCTAAGGAACGACTCATGCTTTGTTATAAAATGAAGATGTCGTTGAATCTCACAAGGAGAGAAGAAAGTGTATTTTAATTACTTTACGGTTTAATCTACTTTATATAAACAACATTATGCATAATGAAAACTTAAAGAATAAACAGATATATATATAAAAGTAAAGTTTGTGACCATAGTCGAGGGTGATCCGAAGGCTCCCTTTTCAATAGCTACTACACCGAGGTGTAAGGGAGGGGCTCTACTCCATTCCTTGGATTGCTCAATTTTACCCTTGGTCCTTACCTTATAGTGCTGAGTGCTACGCAAGGAGACATCAAGAACCATTTTTTGAGTCTTTGGTATGACTCGACCTGGGATTGAACCTCGGACTCCTGGACCATTGGTAAAAGATACATATAAAATAACAAATATTTGTCCTACGTACATTCTGCGAGGGTAAATAACATAATACACTAACTTTGTTTGAAAAAATCTGTACGGCTCATCCACAACACTAGCAATCCATTAGGAAAACTCTCGTTATATAACACTCCATCTTTAACTTAAAGGATCTTTGAATCATTTAGAAAATGATATTTCTTAAAGGAAAATGAGACATTAGTTATAGAGAAGTAACTTGAAGTTAAGATAGACATGCACGAAAATTCCAAAGTTTATAATACATCACCAAGAATCTTGAAATTGGGGTTAGTTTCAGACAAAATTTGATCCGGTGTATATATAATCACAGTTTGAAACCAGTTTAATTCATTTCGCTCACACAAAAGTAAAGCTGTTTTTTTTCCTTTCTCCCTTCTAATTTCAAACCATCTTTCGTAGTCTTAAAGGTAGGCGGCTGCATAACTGTAGCCGTAGCTGTGTTGTTAACGACCTCCCATTTCTAATACCATTCAAATAAGACGGACAATACATGCGGGAAACTGCTGGAGAAGTAAGAACGAACCCATAAGTAACGTTCTCCGATTGACCCCTTCACACAGACGTGCAAGTGTTGGACGACCAACAAGAACCTATTTAAAATAGCACTGTACGGACACAGGATGTAGTCTGGAGGACCTGCCAGAAGTGATGGATGATAGAGACGAATGTCGAAAGAGTCAGAGAAATCTGTGATAGCTGCACGACATGATCATGATGATATATATATATATATATATATAGTATTTGTTGTTTCCAAATTTGTTGTTGTCAAATAGGAATGGACAACATCTAACAGAATTTATGATAGAAAATAGATTAGCATGTCTCAATACAAACTACCAAAAAAGGGAGGGCAAACTATGGTCATACACCTACGCGAACAATACTAAAGCTCAGATAGACTACGTCCTTATAAACAAGAAATGGAAAAATAGTGCAATGAATTGCGAGGCATACTTCTCTTTCGAGGGTGTGTCCACCGATCATCGAATAGTCACGGCGAAAATACGGCTAAGCCTACGAAAAAACGCCAAACGAACAGCGACCACCAAACACTATGACTGGGCCCTTTTGAACAACAGAGATATAAGAGATGAATACGTATTAGAATTAAGAAACAGATTCGAAACACTACAAGAAAAGACGGAAAAAAGTACACCAAACGACGAATATGAAAATTTCGTCAATGCGCACCACGAGGCAGCAGCAAAATGCATTCCAACCAAACTCAAAACTAAATATAGAGTCCCATGGGAAACATTAGCGGTGAGAGAAAAACGTGCACTAGTGAAAACAGCTTCCAAAAACTATCGAAAAAACCCAACAAACACAAATGCCTTAAAACTAAAAACGGCACAATATCAATTTGCAGGCATATATATAAAGGAACAGACAGAATACATTCAAAATCAGATAGATAAGATTAGAGACTCGGTGGAAGATAGACAATCTAAGATAGCCTGGCAAACAATAAACGAAGTGAGTAGAAGAAAGAACACAGCCAAAGCAAAACTGAAAGCTGCAAACCAACAAGAAAGAATAAACAGTGGAATCAGCACTTCGAAAACCTACTAGGAAACCCACCGAAAATAACACATGAACCAATCACCAGAATAATTAGTAAACAATTAGACATTAAACTAGGACCGTTCACACAAGAAGAACTCGACTCGGAAAAATTAAAAATAGGAAAGCTGCAGGGCTGGACGAGATTCCCCCAGAAGTATGGAAGACCAGACAATTCGACGACATACTGCTCCGACACTGCAACGCAGTATACAATTAAAATCCGATAGATAGATGGATGAAGGGATGCACACCCCCCTTCCCTAAAAAGGGGGACCTCGGATTAGCCAAAAACTACCGAGGCATAACACTTACATCCATAGCAGCCAAAATCTACAATGCCCTACTACGAAACTGCATAGAACCCAAAATCGACAACATAGTTAGGAAAAACCAAAATGGCTTCCGAAGAAATAGATCCACGACCTCACAAATATTAACCATCCGTAGAATCCTTTAAGGTGTACGGGCAAAAAACCTACAAGTGACATTAGTATTTGTCGACTTTACCAAGGCTTTCGATTCCATTCACAGAGGAAAGATGGAACAAATCCTACTAGCGCACGGCATACCTAAAGAAACAGAAGCAGCAATAACGATTCTCTATTGAAACACCAAAGTAAAAGTACGATCACCAGATGGAGACACAGAATACTTCGACATTGTTGCAGGAGTACTACAAGGAGATACGCTGGCTCTGTACCTCTTTATCATTTGTCTAGACTACGTACTTAGAACATCGATTGACAAAATCAGAGAGAATGGCTTCGAGCTGACGAAGAAAAGAAGCAGAAGGTACCCCACAAAAACAATTACCGACGCCGACTACGCCGATGACATAGCGATACTGGCAAATATACCCGACCAAGCCGAAACACGACTGCATAGTTTGGAACGAGCAGCCGCAGGCATAGGCCTCTATGTTAATGCACACAAAACGGAATATATGTGCTATAATCAAAAGGGGGACATCTCCACTCTAGACGGAACCCCTCTTAAACTAGTAGACGAATTCACTTACCTAGGAAGCAGCGTCGAATCAACCGAAAAGGACATCGACACGAGGTTAACGAAACCATGGACAGCTATCAATAGGCTATCGATTATATGGAAATCAGACCTAACCGATAAAATGAAACGCAGTTTCTTCCAGGCAGTGGTCACATCGATACTGCTATAGTGCTGCACTACATGGATTCTAACAAAACGGCTCGAGAAGAGGCTAGACGGCAATTACACAAGAATGCTGCGTGCAATCTTGAACAAGTCCTGGCGGCAACACCCCACAAGACACCAACTGTAAGGCCACCTGCCTCCTATCACGAAAACTATTCAAGTTAGACGAACCAGACATGCAGGACACTGCTGGAGAAGCAGGGACGAGCTCATAAGGGATGTACTCCTATGGACCCCCGCACATGGCCGTGCAAAAGCAGGACAACCAGCACGAACATACATTCAGCAGCTATGTGAGGATACGGGATGTTGTCCTGAAGACCTGCCTGGGGCGATGAACGATAGGAAGGAGTGGCGAGAGAGGGTCATGGATATCCGTGCTACCAGCGCGACATGATGATGATGATATATATAGTTGCAGTCCTAAGTTAAGGAACGGAACAACAAATATTTAAGTGATCTTTATTTGAAAAAATTTGCATGTACGTTTATGAAATTTTCACAAAATTAACTTGGCACATATATTTTCGTGCATATAAAGTTTTCAAAATTTTCTCTAATTAATAGTCAACTGAAAAAACAAAAATATACATTTTGCCATGGTCAAAAGTTAAGGAACACATCATAAATCCTTGTTAGATCAATATATAAACTAAAGAAAAATTCAATATTTAGTGAATTTTCCTTTGCATTAGATTACCTCATTGCATCTTCGACCACAAGAGCCTATCAACTTCTTACAAAAGGTGGTAGTGATATTTTCCCATCCTTCTTTCAGAAAAGCCCATAAATCATCAATATTTTGAGGATTTCTGTTCTGAGTTTTCTCTCCTATGGTTTTCCATACATTCTCTCGAGGATTTATATCTGAGCTTTGTGGTGGCCTCTTCATAACAGCTATTCCTTCTTCAAGAAAACTTAACACGGTTTTAGCTTTGTGGCAAGGCGCGTTGTCTTGCTTAAATACTGGTGTTTAAACTGTCCCTTTGCGTAAATGAGGAACAGCATGTTAGCGGAGAAGTTCTTTATAAACACTGGCATTAATATTACCGCGAAAACGAACAATGGGTCCTACTCCCTCCACACTATTATGCTCCAAATTTCACGGTTTTCTTAACGCATTGAGGAGGTAAGCATTCCCTATTTTTACGTCTTACAACCTTCTTACCATCAGATCCAAAAAGGTTGAATTTAAATTCATCCCTAAAGTGAACCATATTCCATGGTTCCTCTGTCCACAGGATATGCTTTGTGGCGAATTCAAAACGAACCTTTTGATTTCTTTTTAGATCAAAGGTTTTCGACATGGAATCCGGGGCACTCGAGAAGGTTTGCTAGTCTAACTTGCTAACCATTACACCAAATATGGCGCCAATAGCTCAATATTTATGCTGTTGTAACAACCGGCTCATTGGTCTAGTGGGTAGAGTCTTCGCCAATGGTCAAGGAGACCTGGGTTTAATCCCAGGTCGCGTCATGCCAAAGACTTTTAAAATGGTACTTGTTACCTCCTTGCTTAACACTCAGTAATATAAGGTACGTATCAAGGGTAAAGTGGAGCAACCCAGGGAAGGGAGTAGCGCCCTACCCTACATCTCGGTGTAGTAGCTATTGAAAAGGGATCCTTCTGGTCACCCTCGACTACGGTCGCCAACTTTATTTACTTATTTTAATGTAAAATCTTAAATTGATATCAGCTAATTCAGTTTGAATTGTCCAGCAGGACACAAGACGCAACAGAAGTGCTTCTGAGTAAAATCATCTAGAGGTTACAGGTTCAATCATAACTACATGTTAATAACAAAGAATACATGCTATAGCTTAACACTAATACTCAGTTAAGGCTAACAGAATAAGAACAACCTAAATCAAGGGTTCGACTCGAGGTTCTGTGTGGGCTTCCGTGTTCAACATGAAACACCTGAAGAAGGTCGAAGGAAGCATTGGCCTAAATGTTGTGAATAAAACAATGATGATAAAGAAAATAGTCCAAATACTCTAAGAGATAAAATTTTTAAGTTTTATATGAAATAAAGTTTATACGATAAACTATGCGTTGTTTACTTTTTAATTATACATAACACTGATATATATATATATATATATATATATATATGTGTGTGTGTGTGTGTGTGTGTGTGTGTGTGTGTTGAAGAGTGTATATCTAGGCAGCAAGTTAATATTCAAGCAAGTTCTGTTAAAAATTTTGAAACACTATTATTTTTTTCATGTGTCCTTGTTAATTTTCCTGTGTCGGGATCTGGGTGGTTAAGGAATTGTCCCACATCTTCTGCCCAAGCGCTTTCGACCAGACTTTTGGTCGTCATCAGGGGTAGTGTAGTTTTGAGTTGACAGCTTGAGTCATGTTGATAGCATGGATTCCATTGACTCTCTCCGTCTGTCCCAGTCATCCATCGCCCTAGGCAGGTCTTCTATACTGCATCTAGTGTCCGCAAAAGGTTGATATATGTTATCTTTATTGGTCTGCCGGACTGATGTGTACATGTGAAGGAGTCCATAAGAGAACGCTGCTGAGTAGTTCGTCTTTATTTCACCAGTAGTCTTGTTCTTCTTCCTAGGATGGTTTATGAAATGGGAGGTAAGTGGCCATTCAGCAGATGTTTTGTTGAATGTTGCTTCCAAGAATTGTTTAAAGCAGAAAGGGAATATCAGATTCGCATTATCCATCAAATCATCGGAGTACGTACAAGCAATCTCGAGGCAACACCGTTCTTCGTGGATTTCTCTAAGGCATTTAATTCCATACATAGAGGAAAGATAAAGCAAATACTGTTAGTATCTGACCTCCTCAAAGAAACTGTTACCGCTATAATTATATTTTACAAAAGCACGAAAGCAATGGTTGACTCTCTCTCTCTCTCTATATATATATATATATATATTAGGAGCTTGAAAAAGCTCTCGCTGTTTTCCAACAGATGGCATTCCAAGAGCTGCGTGTGTGTTTTCAGATGGTGACGCATCTATAAGGAAGTACTATGAGCAAGCTTGAAATTCAGTGAAAGTTATTTCGCGGTAGTGTAAACAATTTTGTTTTTCATAGCGTTAAACATGTTGGGTTGCGTGCCAAAGAAAATGTATTTGCAGTGAATTTTGCCGCACTACTTTATTCAAGTATACATCCTTAGTCAAGGGTGACTCGAAGGCTCCCATTTCAATTGCTACTACACCGAGGTGTAGGGGAGGGTACAACTCCATTCCATGGATTGCTCCACTTTACCCTTGATCCTTATCTTATAATGCTGAGTGTTAAGCAATACGACATCAAGTACTATTTTTGAGTCTTTGGTATGACTCGAGCTGGGATTGAACCCCAGTTTTCCGGATCATTGGTGAACACTCTACTCATTAGACCTATACTTTATTCAAAAGAAATCTGCGGCTGAAACACACGGAATTCTTGTTGGGACTTACGGTGACCATGCTCTGTTGGAAAATATCATACAGCAATTGATTTGGACGCTTCCAAAATAGTGATTTTTGTTGACGATAAAGAATGCTCTGACGCACCCCGAAAGTTTGAAAACAAAGAATTGGAGGCATTAATTCATGAATATTCAAGTCAGGCACAAGCTGAACTTATTGAAGCATGAGTATTTGATCACACAACACTTTCGAAACGTTTGAAAGCGTTAGGAATGATTCAAAAGCAAGGACTGGGTGTCGCATGGACAGAGACACGACTAAGTGATTTTGCAACATGACAACGCAAAGCCATATTTTGCAAAATACGTAAAAACATATTTGGAAACGCTTAAACTGGAAGTGTACCCGAACTGCCGTATTTAGCAGATATTGCCCCGTCTGATTATCACTTATTCCGATTAATGACACGTGGCCTGGCTAAACAGCACTTTCATTTCAGATGCCAAAAAATGGGCCGACTCGTTATTAGCCTTAACAGACGTGTCGTTTATCGGACGTGGAATTCAAATGCTCTTAGAAAATGGGAAAAAGTAGTGGCTAGTGATAGACAATACCTTCAGTGACATGATTTTTATTAATTTTTGAAAAAAAAAATTGCTTTTCATGAAAAATCAACGAAAATTTATTCAAGGTCCAAATATATATATATATATATATATTTATATATACACAACTTATGTCCTCAACTATCTGACCCTGTTTAATCCCATAATTTATTCTCCTGTATTTTAGACTTTCAGAGAAAAGAATCCTCGTGTGAATGTAACATGTTTTAACACCTAACGACATAATTCTTTCGTGTCTCGCACAATAACACCATATCATGTGACTAAACCTCACGTTATATTGACGCTAGACAGGCTACTTTCACCACATGACCAACTGAAGATTATGGAAAACACATGAAACATAGTAAAGGGGTTATTGATCCCAAAATTTAAAAACTCGTAGATTTTATACTTATAATAGCATCGAGTACACTTTTTATGCAAAACCTTTTCTTAGTTTCTGATCATCTGTCGTGTGTATATATATATATATATATATATATACAGACCTTTTCGAGACTCCAAGAGACTCCCAATGTTTCACAGATAATGAAGTAAAATGATTCTATTGCTTAATAAGGGTGATATGGATTTATACAAATTAAAGATATTGTCAGAGGAAGTACGGGAAACTTTTGCTTCAACCGAATATGGTTTTAGCCTCGATTTCGATCAACAGAATCTGGATTTCTCAGTTGAAATTCACTCTGTATTTTTAATTGAGATGAGCCTTAACTCAGCGTTTGCGTCAGGAGATTATCTGACATACATAATGATAATAGGTTGTCATTTCCGTTATCTTGACCTTGCTCTCTTGTGACAGGCTGTAATGACAATGTGGCTTTCATGGAAGCTTGGAAAGACGAAGAAAGGCTCACAGACTGATCGATCGACTGGCAGATAGATAAGAAGCGTTTGGAATGGTTTGCTTGATAAGATAGATTGTTACGGAAAAGAGAAATAAAGTGATGTACAAAAAATAGAAAAGTTTGGAAAGAGATCGAGAGAAAAGGCAAGAGAGAGAGAGAGAGAGAGAGAGAGAGAGAGCGGGGAAAAGAAAGAAAGAAAGAAAGAAAGAAGAAGAAGAAGAAGAAGAAGAAGAAGAAGAAGAAGAAGAAGAAGAAGAAGAAGAAGAAGAAGAAGAAGAAGAAGAAGAAGGGAAAAAAGAATTAAGATAAATAAAACGGCCAATGCAGATAAAGAATATGAAAGAAAGAGATAAAAAGAATGAGAAATGGAGAAATAAACCGAGACTAAAGAGAGACGGAAAAAGAACTCTTGAAAAAGAAAGAAAGAAAGAAAACAGATGGCAAGGAGAAAGAGGAAAAAAGAGAAAAAGGAAGTTATAACAAGATAGATAGATAAGATCAAGTTTGAATGGTTTACCTGAGTAGATTTTCGGGAGAAAGAAAGAGAAAAGGGAAGATATACAAAAATGTGCAGAGAGAGCGAGAGAGAGAGAGAGAGAGGGGGGAGAGAGCGCGCGCGAAAGAGAGAGAGAGAAAGAGAGGGAGAGTGAGTAAGTAAGAATGTGCGTTTAACAGAATGAATGAAAGAAAGAGAGATTTTAAAAAATTGAATAAAGAAAAACAGAACTGGAAAGCCAGAAAGAACAAGAGAGGACGAAAAAGAAATTAAAAGTAAGAAAAAAAGACCGAATGAAAGAAGAGAAAATGGGGAGATAGAAGGAGCTCTTGAAAGAGAAAAAAGAAATGTTAAAAAACGAGGGAAAGGAAGAAAAGGAAAAAAAGTGAATAGATTAATTGCAAGATAAGTAAATAGATATCAAAATTGGTTTTAGTTAAGCGGTTACGAATAAGTTGTTGCGATCCACTTTTCACCAGCTGAATAACATCTACAGAGGCTCAATGGCTAAAGTGGTGGACAGCAGCCTGAAAGTAAGTGAGTTCGAACTCCAGTCATGCAATTACATTCACTTTCGGTCTAATACTCTTGAGAAAGAGATGAATATCTTTATCCCCCATAGGCATGGTTTAAATAGCATTACTACTGTTCTTCTAGAAAGATGTTTTTGGCTTTAAATAACACATGAAGTTGATATGCCATTAAAGAAGGGAAACCAATGGAAGCATTTGTGGTTGGAATAAACATAAATAGGAAAATTATTGAACGAAAAAGTTGTAGATATATGCAAAAAGGTTTTTTTGTTTAGTTTAATTATTGAATGGCATATCACCTCATTATGGGTTATTTAATGCCGAAATTAGATTCACTTGTAAACGTTTACGTACAATCCTAATAACTATAACAACTAATGTTTTCAACATTCTATTTCAGTTCTTTTATTTAACTGCACTTTTTTTATGTCATTTTGAGTATACAATTTTATAGTATCCAGTATTCCTATCTAATACTAATAATTTACACACATTTATATGATTGACGGCAACCTTTCTTATTCAATAATAATACTAATAACAATAATAATTTCTTTGCGCTTCTTAGAGAACTAAAAAAAAAAGTAGTGGAATATGAGTGTGATGTAGGTACCGATTGTAATTGGTGTGCTTGGAACGGTTCCAAAAGGCTTGGAAGAAAGACTGTAGAAATTGAAAATCAGAAGGATCAAGACCATCCAGACTATAACATTGTTAAGATTGGCCAGAATACTCAGAGGAGTCCTTGGGACCAGAGGAAACTAGCTATTACTCAGATTCCAATGAAAGACCACGAATTAACGCTGATGTGAAAAACTCGCAAAGTAAACTATGATAATAATAATAATAATAATAATAATAATAATAATAATAATAATAATAATAATACAACGAAAGAAAATTATATCAGCAATTGGGAGGGCATGACGCAAAAACATACCTACAACCAGACGCCAAAGAAACCGAGGAATTTTGGACGAAAATATGGCAACCGAAAAAGCATAACGAAAAGGCTACATGGATAAAAGATATGACAAGAGAACTAGAAGGACTCGGGGAAGGCCCCAAAGCGGAAATACACATCGAACTACTCAAAAAGACACTAAAAAAGATATCAAACTGGAAAACGCCAGGACATGATGGAATACATGGGTTCTGGTTCAAGAAATTCACCTCCATTCACGACAGACTAGCACTAGAAATGAACAGATGCCTACAAGATGCACAAGTACCTGACTAGATGACCAAAGGAAAGACCACATTGATCCAAAAGGACCCAAGTAAAGGAACTGATCCAAACAATGATAGACTCATAACTTGTTTACCGATGATGTGGAAAATATTAACAGCGCAAAAAAGGAAAGAGATATACTAATTGCTAACAAGCTGCGGATTGTTCCATGACGAACAGAAAGAATGCCGGAAAGGATCTAGAGGCACGGCAGAGTTACTCGACATAGATCAACACATCCTAAATGAAAGCAAGAACAGACGAAAAAATCTAGCTATGGCCTGGATAGACTAAAAAAAGGCATATATTATTCCGCAAAATTGGATAATAAACAGTCTCAAAATGTACAAAATATCACACGAAACCATAAACTTCATCGAAAAGTGTCCATGGTGTAATGGTTATCGTCATAGGAAATGGACACGGCGACACGAGTTCAAATCCTGGACCAGGCTAACTGCGTTTCACATAGCACTAATACCCTTGGGAAAAGTATGAATCCAATTATTCACCCTCCAGCTATGGGTAAATAGTAGGACAGACTGGGTTCTTCAGCCTTGGTGAGGCAACTCGTCTAGGAGAAGGAAAACTCTGAATTGAAACCTGTTAAACTCCGCTTTAAAATTGACCTTGTGTCATATCCTGCCCGAGCGGAGGGGTTGGTAAATATAATAAACTTCATCGAAAAAAACTATGAAAAACTGGAGAGTTGAATTAACAGCAGGAGGAAAAAGCTTGGCTGAAACAAAGATCCAAAGAGGGATTTTCCACGGAAATGTGCAGTCACCCCTACTATTCATAATTGCCATGATGCCACTAAACCACATACTCAGAAAATGCACGGCCGAATACAAACTTAGCCGATAGCAAGAAAAGATCAATCACCTAATGTACATAGATGACATTAAACTATTTGCAAAAAATGAAAAAGAACGGGAAACCCTAATACACACAGGTATAATATACAGTCAAGACAATGGGATGAAATTTGGCATTGAAAAATGCGCTCTACTCGTCATGAAAAGTGGCAAACGACATCTAACTTACGGAATAGAACTACCAAATCAAGACAAGATCAGAACGCTCGCAGAAAACGAGACCTACAAATACTTAGGAATCTTGGAGGCTGACACCATCAAACAAGTCGAAATCAAAAACAAAATTCTCAGGAGAACTAGAAAACTTCTCGAAACAAAGCTCTCCAGCAGAAACCTTATCAAAGGAATAAATACTTGGGCTGTACCCCTCGTTAGACACTCAAGTGGATCAGAGAGGAACTTAGACAAATAGACCAAAGAACAAGTAAACTAATGACCATGCACAAGGCATTATATTCCAAAGACGATGTTGACAGACTATATGTACCAAGAAAAGAGGGAGGAAGAGGACTTGCCAGCATCGAAGACAGCGTTGACACATCCATACAACGACTCGAAGACTACGTAGAAAAACACGAAAGAGGACTGATTATGGCCATCAGAAACAATACTGAAAACACGATAGATAACAGAATGACAAAAACTAGAAAACAAAAATGGAAAGAAAACTCCATAGGCGTTTTAAACGACTAATAAACAACATCTCACGCGACAGAACCTGGACATGGCTAAGAAAAGAAAACTTTAAGCGAGAAACAGAATCTCTCCTAATGGCAGGGACAAAACATCGCCATAAGAACCAATCATATCAAAGCAAGGATAGATAAGAAGCAACAAAATAGCAAATGTAGACTCTGCGGTGAAAGAGATGAAACCATCATTCACATAATAAGCGAATGCAGCAAACTGGCACAGAAGGAGTACAAGGCTAGACACGACTGGGTGGGCGAGGTGATCCACTGGGAGATGTGCAAGAAATTTAAATTTGACCATACAAACAAATGGTATATGCACAACCCAGCACCTGCCCTTGAAAATGACACACATAAACTTCTAGGGGACTTTAATATACAAACGGATCACCTAATCTCGGCCAGAAGACCAGACCTTATAATTATCAACCAAAAAATAAATAAAGAAAGAAAGAAAATCAGCAAAATTGTCCACTTTGCTGTCCTGGCTGACCACAGAATAAAACTGAAAGAATGTGAAAAGAGAGATAAGTACCTCAGCTTTGCTAGAAAATTGAAAAAACTGTGGAACATGAAGGTGACAATTATACCAATTGTTATTGGTGCTGTTGGCACGGTAACTAAAGAATTATTAAAGGGCTTGGAGGATTTGGAAGTTGGCGGCTGAGTGGAGACCACCCAAACAACATCATTATTGAAAACGGCCAGAATACTGAGAAGAGTCCTGGAGACTTGAGGAGACTTGCTGTCACTCAAACTCCAGTGAAAGACCATCAGCATACGTTGATGTGAAAAACTCTAATGAGTAAACAATAATAATAAAACTCTAATACACACAGTTAGAATATGCAGTCAGGACATAGGAATGGAATTTGGCATAGAAAAATGTGCAATACTTGTAAAAAAAGTGGCAAACGACATCTAACTGACGGAATGGAACAACCAAATCAAGATAAATTAAAACACTCGCAGAAAATGAAACCTACAATTCAGTTTAGCATGAGTATACAGTTTAGTTGTCAAAAACATTTCTATTTCAAGCTATTCAGCTTCGTCAAACAGTTCTAATTCAGTGAATTCAGTTTAGTATCAGTACAGATTTTGTTTACACACTGTTAATGTCAAAACAGTTCTCTATTAAACAATTCAGTTTAGACTAAGTACAGTTTCAATGCCAAAAACAGTTCAATTTCAAACAATTCAGTTTAGCATAAGTTCGCGATTTAAATGTAAGTACAGATTACTTGTCAAAAACATTTCTATTTAAAGCTACTCAGTTTAGTCAAACAGTTCTAATTCAAACCATTCAGTTTAGCATAAGTATGCAGTTTAGTTCTATTTAACCCAGAGATAGGGCCTTATCAGGTGCTACCATTCCGAGCCCGTTGTGTTATATTTTGACCTTCGACCCGGCCCAAAAATACTATTTCAAGTTAATACAGATACAGATACAGATTTAATAAGGAAGTGACACATTCCAACGGCCAGTAATCGAAAGAGATCGCGTGGGCGGATTAAGGCTTATGATATGGGAAAAGGTGAAGGTCCCATTGTGCCATTACAGTCATGCCCCGGAAGAGAGTAACCTCTGAACTGCATGACAGTTATTTCCGCTTGATGACGATTAAACATTCGATTTCAAAGATCCAGTAGGCGATCGTGTGGGCGTTGAGTTATTATTTAACTCAGTTGAGTTTGGGTCCCCGGGCAGTTGCCAGCAAAATTCCAGACAGCCAGAGACCAGATGTGGTAGGGAAGGCCACACCCGACCGAGGGGTCCCTCGGAAAAGCCCCGATGGAGTGGACCCCAAGACCTCTGGTTGAGCTTCTAAGAGAACAAGAAAGACACAACGTGACGGTCATAACAGTGGGGTCAAAATATGAAGTTTACGTTCGGTCTCCAGCACCCTCTCACATGCAACCCTTCATCAACCCTTTCGAACCCTTGCAATAAAGTGAGAGGTAAATATAATTGTAAAGAAGTCTTCTTGCGTCTTTCTTCCTGCGTCTTTATCATGCGTCGTTTATTCATGCGTCTGTCTATGATATTGTGTCGTTGTGATGCTGCATGAACGTGTAAATGACTATACAACTGTTGGATCTAGGAGCAATGGCAATGAAGAGGTACACCGCATTCCCCAAAGCTCCCGCATCACTTGAAGCCCACCATCAGATTGTTTAGTGTCATATCCAGGACACTCATTGGGGGGAGGAGTCTTACCCCTCTGCAGAGAAGCAGTTGATATATTCTACAGACCCAGCCGACTGGGAAAACAATTCCGTTTGTCTAGAATCGTCTATTCTCACACTTATATAATATCATCTATTTCTATATAATACAAATATTTTGCATACAATTTAATAGTTTTGTTGTATTCCTATGAATATTTTATGTCGTATCGATACTGCTGTATGGATGCACTACATGGATGCTAACAAAACGGCTGGAGAAGAAGCTAGACGGCAATTACACAAGAATGCTGCGAGGAATCTTAAACAAGTCCTAGGGGCAACACCCCACAAGACACCAACTGTACAGCCACCTGCCTCCCATCACGAAAACTATCCAAGTTAGACGAACCAGACATGCAAGACACTGCTGGAGAAGCAGGGACGAGCTCATAAGTGATGTACTCTTATGGACCCCCACATATGGCCGGGCAAAAGCAGGACGAACAGCACGAACATACATTCAGCAGCTATGTGAAGATACGGAATGTAGCCCTGAAGACCTTCCAGAGGCGATGAACGATAGGGAAAAGTGGCGAGAGAGAGGGTCAGGGATATTCGTGCTAGGGGTATGACATGATGATGATGATTCCTATGAAATATTAATAATCCTTTTCGATGATAATCATCTGTTAGCATACAGCTATATGATTTCCAACTATTCCAATCAACTACAAATAATTTACAAACAGATCTATTCGATCCATAGATTGGACCCTAACAGGTGCTACCATTCCTGATTAGAGTGGACCTGGGAGTAGTAATAATGAAGGTTTGACTCCACACGACCCCGAGTTCCAGAACTGGAGCCTTATCATTGGATAGAGTTTGGTGTCATACCTTCGACACTTTTCTGTTGTTTTTTTTATGATTTTCCTCGTGGCGTAATGGTTTAAGCGATGGACTGCGGAATCGTAGTAAGTGAGTTCGAATTCCAGTCGCGCTATTACGTTCACTTTCGGGCAAATACCCTTGGTAAAGGTATGAACTCCCTTATCCTCCCAGCTATCGGTTAAATAGTACCTCTACTGTTCTACAAAGAGTTGATATGCCATTAAACAAAGAAACCAAACCAATCAAAATATACACAGTGTTACGAGCAAACTCATAGTCATGTTCACACAAAAATGCAACAAGCAAACTGCGAAAATATTCTCACAGAGTAGTTATTCGAGTATTATACACTCTAGTGCATAATTTATACGAGTGCATAATACGCATGCCTAACTTTGGAATACGAAATTCTTGGATATAAACAATACTCCTCTATTATTTTTACTACTCATAGCAGCTAAATTTAAATTAAATTTAACATTTATTCAACGGTTTATCTGATTTGTATCGACTAAAAATTTGAATTTTTATATTTCACATTATGTTTTGAAACACGAAACTTACACCGAACTTAGAAGAGATACTAAGGTCCTTTCACGCGAAAATGCTACAAGTTTGCAGCAAAAATAAGCAGACACTTGGACAAGTAAATTTCTAAACAGATATATGTCAGTGGCTTGTTACTATTTCTCTCTAGCAGAATAAAAAAGAAAGGTTTGTAGTAATTTACGAAGTTTTTTTGCTTAGATGGAGTACAATGCGGCAATAAATGGAACAACCAATGAGACTCGAACTCACACTCGTGAAGGATTGCTAAGTCTAGCTTGCTAACCATTACATCACCCGAGGTGTCTACGGAAGTGTTTGTAAGAGAATAGTTAGTTCGGACAACCTACTTTCGGTTATGTTGTCCTGAGTATAACGATGCTTGTGTCTGGAGAAAAAATTCTTGTCTATAATACGCATAACAAATTTTTAGGATTAAAAATCTAGGGAGAAAGTGTATATTATGCCTGAATAATTACTACTTATATATATATATATATATAAAAGTCAATAAAAGGTTGATTTTCTTCAAAATAGCCTCTTTCGTATTCAACTTGCTTATTTCACCGTATTTCTAAAGATTCGAAGCACCTCTGAAACTTCCCTTCTGCTATTGAGGGAAATTGCGCCATTTTAATATTTTTAATATTCTTACATAAATCTTAACCTTGAGAGGAATTTTTATTTCAATTAACAAAAAATGCGTTGGGAACTGAGTCTCATGAGTATAGAGGGTGCAACCCATGCACAATCCTGTGTTTCGCCAAAAATCTAGTTCTGGTGAGTATAGAGTATGCCACACTTGCATAATCCAGTGTTTCACCAAAAAATCTAGATCTGGTGAGTATAAAGGGCGCTGAATTTGCATAATCTTCCCATTTGCTAAAATTGTTTCGTTTAACAAATCTAGACATCCAGATCACCGTCTAAACGTCTAGACAGCATAATTGTATTATAAAAAAATTCTCAGCATTTTTAAAATAAGACAAATTTTAAACTTCAGCCTCGAAACTTTTAAAACTTCTATACTACACATCCTAAAGGACGATACAGATTTACCCATAGAACTGTAAGTATTTAACCAACCCATCCGCTGTTGGTAGTCAATTTTTAATCGGAGTACAGCTGGTTTGAATTCAGAGTTTTCCTTCTAGACATGTTGCCTTGCCAAGTCTAAAGATCACAGTCTGCTCTTCTTTTTATCTATAGCTGGGATAGGAAGAGAACAGATGGATTCATACCTTTCTTAATGACATTAGCGTGAAGTGAAACCCTAATAGATACGTCCAGAATTTGAACTCTGGTCATTCATTCCATTTCCAAGAATGATATCCATTACTCTAAACACGCTATGAGGTCTGAACACTATTCCCTTATTTTTTAACATGTACATTTATCATGAGCTCATTATTTGTAATTTAGTTACATTAGCTGTACGATAAATAAATTGAAACATAGTGTCAGATCATTAGGTTATTCTGTTATATTTTCCTCTGCATAGCTTGTGAAAAATTATAGCATGATTTCAATAATTTCATCAAATTTGTTAAAGGCATTTGTGATTAAGCGAGAATGTTCCGTCATTAAATGTGTTTCGTCTTATCTGTTATTAGTTAATTTACTGCTAAATGAAACAGCAAGTGGAACATCATCTAAGTGTACTTATTTCATAATTTTCCCCTGAAACAGTGTGAGCATATGTAGTTGGCGTATTCTAAGCCCAGCTATTCCGTTTTTATCAATAAATATTTTATTTCAATATTGATTTGGGTAAAAACGCAAATATACTACTCCTGAGAAAACTGCTTGTTGAAGTCTGCAAGAGTTGCCTTTTAACTGTAAACCGGTTTGCATATCTAGTTTTCTTCTGGTATTTGCTTTAGAAATGCATATAAC
This sequence comes from Sepioteuthis lessoniana, assembly GCA_963585895.1. Classification (NCBI taxonomy): domain Eukaryota; kingdom Metazoa; phylum Mollusca; class Cephalopoda; order Myopsida; family Loliginidae; genus Sepioteuthis; species Sepioteuthis lessoniana. The sequence continues at coordinate 48,534,009 of OY757913.1, forward strand.
TAGAACAATACATAATCTTTTTTTCTCAACGTAGGATTATTCCATTATACTTTCAATTGCATACCCATAATTTGAATAATTTAATCTTCTTTGTTTAAGACATATATTATGAAGCCAGAATATTCAGCTATCAAATAGAAATCTTTATTATTAGTTTATTTACTGTTAAATGAAAAAATGAGGCGTACGTTGTGTAATGGTTATCGGCTTAGGAAATGGTTACGGGGATTAGAGTTCAAATCCTCGATGAGCCTATAGGACGATAATATCTTTGGAAAAAGTATGCATTCAACTATTCTGCAAAAGTACACAGTTTAATTGTCAAAAGCTAGGGATAAATAATTTGGGGGCTTGGCTTCTTAAACTTGGGTATAGCAAACAATGTAGAAGAAGGAAAATTCTGAATGTAAACCTATTAAACTCCGTTTAAAAACTGACTTGTGCCACATCCTGCTTGTGAGGAGGGATTGTAAAATATATAAATAAATTCAAAAAAATGCAGAACATTCACTAAGCGTGATATTTATTTTATTTTTTCCTAGTTTGTTTGTTTTTTTTTGTTTAGGTTTTATGACATATCAACATTTGTAGGTTATTTAATGCCAAATTCATTTTCATATAATTAAACAATTCTATTTTAAACAATTCAGTTTTGCATAAGTACACAGTTTAATTGTCAAAAGCAGTTCTTTTTAAAACTATTCAGGTAAGTCAAACAGTCCAAATTCAAACAATTCAGTTTAGTATAATTATAGTTTTTGCTTACACACAGTTAAATGTCAAAACAGGTCTATTTCAAACAATTCATTTTCACATACAAAAACAGTTCTAAATCAAACAATTCAGTTTAACATTAGTACGCAGTTTAAATGTCAAAACAGTTCTACTTCAAGCAATTCAGTTTAGCATAAGTACACAGTTTAGTTCTATTTGACCCGTAGATAGGACCCGATCAGGTGCAATCACTCCGGGCCATAGTGGACCTGGGAGCGAAGGCAGTGAAGGGGAACACCGCATTCCCCAAAACTCCAGCCTTACTAAAACCTTACAATCAGATTGTTTAGTGTCATATCCTGGACACTCGTTGGAGAAGTCTTGCCCCTCTGCAGAAAAGCAGTCGGTGTATTCTACAGCCCCAGTCGACTGGGCATTTTTTCCTAGCGGTAGTATATATATATATATATATACAACTCCTGGAAAAGATATTCATATATATATATATATATATATATATATATATATATATATATATATATATGTGTGTGTGTGTGTGTGTGTGTGTGTGTGTGTGTGTGTGTGTGTGTGTGTGTGCTTACTGTGTGTGTGTTAGTATTTGAAAAAGCAAAAGACATTTTGATCCTAATCGATTGATTCTGACAGTAAAAATAAGGAATATTACGCTGGAAGAGCAAGATTTTCTTGCAATCACCATATGAGAGCATGTCTTTACGTTTTGTTGTTGTTGTTGTTGTTTTTTGTTGTTGTTGTTTTTTGTTATTGTTGTTGTTTTTTGTTTGCTTTTTTTGTTTTGCTTTTGTTTCTGTTTTTTGGGGGGAGGGGTCGGGGGTGCTTTTGAGGGGAGTTTGTGATTTAGAAAGCTACATTTTTGGGATTTATTTTTGACAATTTTTTTCCATACTTTTGAAATCGTGTTCAAACTTGATCAAATGTATATATTACTGTTTGCAGAAAACATCTACAAGATTTGGAAGAAATGTACATTTCAATAATTGTATTTTTTGTCTTATAGTCCCATTCAATATATGAAAACAACTCTGGCTCCTAGCTACGACACTAAACCATCAGATGGTGAGGCCCTGTTTTGCCATTACTCCCAGGTCCACTCTGACCTGGAGTGGTAGTACCTGTTAGGGTCCCATCTCTTGGTCAAATAGAAATGTTTAACCATTTAACAGTGTACAAATAAACGACGGATTTTAGACTGAATTATTACTCTAAAATAGCAATATCTGAAACTTTAACTTTGCAAAAAAATGAGGTCTATATTTTTAAAATGTTTAAAAAAAAAAAAAATATTCGTTTAGAGATTCAAATAAACTTATTCCCTCCAATATCCGGACACTTACTTCTGACTACACCCCTGCGCCGAGCAGTCATAATTCAACTTCCACTACTAGCCGCCATCTATTGGCTAATCAAACCTGCGCATGCGTATTGAGTGCCACTATGTTTACCACCCTAGAGACATCATCAAATGAACTGCAGCTATTCATTCTAGAAGCATCACTTATTTAAAAAAAATACAAACCGGAATTGTGTATCCAAAAGCAATTCTAAACCCTATTGCTTTTTAATAACCCTCTCGGACCATCAGAAGAAAAACACCATTACCAGTACCAACTCTGCTGGCTTACAGTAATTTCTTTTAATGTGTTTTTCTTCCCTTATACCGGTTTTTCTTTTGCTGACCATCCCATGCTTACTATCTTTAGTACAAAATTGATTGTCACTGATAGTTCTCTGAATGAAGTGACCGAGATAAAAGTCCCTTTTTTAGGATTTTAATTCGTTTTTATGATTTTAAAACGTTCTTAATACAATGCAATCACTTTTTAAAGCAACTTTTAAATTATATATATATATATGTGTGTTTGTGTGTGTGTGTGTGTATATATATATATATATATATATATATATATATATAACAAAATTTGGCTTCAAAATAACCTTCAAGGTTTGATATACCATAAAATCCATTTAACCTAAAAACAACTTTGACACTGAATGTATCGTAATAGTCTGAAATATATAATTTCTATGCATATGTAAATGGGAAAAGTTATTTCTGCTTTTCAACCATTCTACGTAAAGTGTTCGATCACAGAAATTCAGAAGCAATCTGTCTGCCCAGTAATCAGATTAGTGACCACTTCGTAATAGCAGGTACATTGTATGTATTTCCCCATCCCCTCCGAAACGGGTAAGACACGGTAGTGGAGTACTACAGGTTCGAATTCAGACTTTTCTTTTACCTAAATTGGTTGCCTTACCAAGGCAAAAGAACTCTGTCCAACTGTTTACCCATAGCTGCAGAGAGAAGAGACAGCTTTAAGCCTTTCCCAAGAGCATTAGCACAAAGTGAAACGCAAACAGATGCGCCCTGGATTTGAACTTGAGGTGCCGATTCAATTTCCTGCGATGATTGTTGTTACGCTAAGCTCGCCACCTTACGACAGGTACTGTAAGCAACTTAGACTTCTGTGCTGTTGATAGCATGTTCATTGGTTTGGTTTGGTTTTATGGCACATCAACCATTGTAAGTTATTTAATGCCGAATCCATTTTTATACATTAAACAGTTTTATTTCAAGCAATTCAGTTTAGCATAAGTACACAGTTTAGTTCTATTTGACCCATAGATAGGACCCTATCAAATGCTACCACTTCGAGCAAGAGTGGACCTCAGAGCGATGGCAATAAAGGGATACTCCACGTTCCCCAAAACTCCAGCATTATTGAAATTTCACCATCAGATAGTTTAATGTCATATCCAGGACACTCGTTGGAAGGTTTTACTCCTCTGCAGAGATACAGTCGATGTATTCTGCTGCCCCAGCCGACTAGGTCATTGCTTGTTGAATACCTTTTCTTGTTGAGATTCTTTAGTCAGCTGGATGGACGTAGGTTGGATGTAGTAGTGTTTCGAAGCTCCCTTCATTCAATTTCAAACAGTAGACTGGAAAAAGAAAAATGAACGAGTAAAAAGGATTTTTGACGTTTGTCTGTTGGTCTTGGCGTGTCTCCGATCCTAGTCTGATGCATAGGAGAGTACATCAACTAGTCTAATTTTTCTTCTTTTTTTTTTTTTTTTTCCTTTTATTTAACAAGTCGAGTATCACGAATTCTTCAATTCATCTCTGTAAATTGTTACTCTTTTCAGTTAGAGCGATCACTTTAAGCAGACGGTACCGCCCTCACTCCTGGGGGTAGATTGGAAAGATCCAAGGGGTGGGGGGTTTAGAGTGCCATCAGATCCAAGTCACGAACACTTAATTAACACGCGTGCGTCACAAAGAATCAAATTAACATAGCTAAGCATGAAAATATGTTTCTTTATTTTTATGTTATTTTTGGTTTTCTGGTCCGAAGTAAAGCCCAAACGTTTGTTTGCAATTTAAGAAGTCTGGATAGGACTTGCGACACAAAACAGAGAACGCTGTGGAGAGTGGAGACCACTGTATTTTCACGTGAGTAAGAGTCAAATTCTCGGTTGTCATTTTCTCAGCATAGCTTAGTTTGGCACAATGCCACTCGTATGGATTACCCAGGGAGAATTTAAACTCTCTAACAATCGTCTTCTAGCCTGGCTTATTAGCCATTACACGATGCGCCTAAGCTAAGGCATAATAAGAATGATTAAGATTTCTGGATCGATTGATTGGTTTTAATGTCATATCATCCCGTCTACGATTATTTTATGCCTAGAGGTTAGGGAATCGTATTGTAAGTTTATATTTACATTTTTGTGTCGTTGCTTCTGAAAAGGCTTTTTTTTAACACACGGTTCTTTAAAATATAAATAATTTTTAATCAGATCCCAAGAAAAACTATTCCAGGTCAGAGTGGACCTGGGAATAATAGCAATAAAAGGCTACTTGATACTATCCAGAGCTCCAGAATGGGATCTTCCCCATCAGATGAAGTTTAGTTATACCCAGGACATTTCTTTCTTAAGTGGGTAAAGTCAATATATTCTCAGCCTCGTCGACAGAGCACTTGTGATAATGGATTTATGATTATATTGAATGTTTAGATATCCAGTTGTCTTGATTTTCAGAAAGAGGTTTATGTCCGTTACACGTGGGTCGAATGTGCTAGCTATAAAGGAGGTCGTCTGAATAAGTTTGGTTTGCTTTGATTTTATGATTTAGCAACCATGGTAGGTTATTTAATACCAAATCATCTTTATCAAACTCATTTTTTGCACAGTTTCACCCTCAGATAGTTTAGTATCATATCCAAGATACTCGTTTAGAGGTGTCTTACACTTCTGCAGAGATTCAGTTGTTGTATACTACAACCTAAACCAACTGGGCTTTCTGACTAAATTTGGGAAACCGTGCTTTAAAGTTTCTCTGTGTCGGGATAAAATAGGAACTGATGGAAGAAAGAATAAAAGAAGATGAAAATATTTAACACTTTTCAGTTGTTTTTGTTTTGTTTTGTTTTTTTTATTCATTTCCTTGAAACCCTTGAAAATAGACTGATTACTTTCACTCACACTGTATAAATCAACAAATCTTTGGCCAGGCCAAGAATACATCGAATGCATTCCGGAAAGGGGCGGGGAGTAAGCCCACCCGACCCTTCATCAAAAAAGTGTGTCCTTAAGGGTATCCGGTAGTGAGGTTCCAAATCTGTATCTCTGGATTCATTTCTTTCCTTGCTATCACTCTTGTGACGTAATGACCCCACCACAATCGGCTCTCTGAATAGCGAATTTTATATGGCATCAAATATTCCTATCTACTACAAAAAAATTTGATCCATAAATGGAACTCCAATAGGTACTACTACTTCAGGTCACAGTGGAACCTGGAGTAATGATAATGAAGGGGTCGTCCTCTCTCCCCAGATATCAGATGATTTAGTGTCATACGTAGGACAGGTTCTTTTGGGGGTGGGTTTTATTCTTTTGCAGGGGATACAGTCAGTGTACTATAAGCCCTGTCGACAAGGTGGTTTTCGTTTAGTGTTCTGTTTTCTTTTAAATTTTGTTTTGGGTTTTTTTCTTTTTTGTTGTTTTTGTCAGGGTTGCCAATCTGAAAATAAGAAAAAAAATAGTCTCATTACTTCTTGAAAGGATCTCATGAATCCGAAGAGCAATAAAGATAAAAAGAAGACGGGAAAAGAGAATAAAAATGAAAATTATAAATTATTTGATTATTTAGGAGTTTAATTAATCTATGTCTCATCTCTTAACTAGGCGCTTTCTGTCGTGTGTTTTTTTCAATCAGGATTGCAATCTGAAAAATAGGAAAAAAAGTACCATTAGTTATTTGACTGACTCCTAAATCTGACGTCTATTGTATGACACTAAACTGCATCTGATTGTGAGTCTCTAGTTCTGGAAATCTTAAGAATGAGGAATACCTCTTCATTGCAATGAACCCTATGTCCACCCTGATCCTGAGAGGTAATACCCGTTCCAGCTATGGGTGCAATAGATCTGTTTAAAAAATGTTTGCATTTGATAAGACCGTGTGCAAAAAAAAAAAAAACCTTCTTAAGTAACAACTACACAAAAATGTCAGTATGAACCTTCATTGTACGCAATTCCCTAACCTCTCGGCTTTAAATAACCCGAGAAACTAGATGGATTGACTTACCGTTAAAATCAATCAATCAATCAATCAATCTTAAATCTTAAAAGTAATGATAAAAAAAAATGGAAAAAAGAATATAAAAATAGAACATATTATTTGATCACTTATCTAATTAGATAATAATTTTTGTTCTATCACCGAACTTACCGTTTTTGAGGTTTGTTTATTTTTGTTTTATTTTTTTACATGAAGTTGTAGACTCTGGATATTTGACGGGTAATGTGCTTATTCGGTGAATATGGCTCTTGTTGCGGACTTCATGTCAGCACAATCCATTGACATATCAGGCGAGGTTTCCGCCTCGCCTTTTGACCTTTGCCTTCTTCTCTTGTCATCTTCGTATCTTTTTTTTTATTTTGTTTTCTTTTTTTATGTTTTTATTTCTTTATTTTTACTTTCTTTATTTTTATTTTTATTTTTTGCTTCTTCTGCTTCTCTTGTTTATATTTCTTTTTTTCGCTTCATGATAACATTTCTGATCTGATATCCAACCAGCGTTATTTTCTATGTCCCGTTTCCTATCTCCCGTGGTTCGCCTCTCGCATCATTGTATGTTTGATGGTGATTTTTAACTCGGGAATTGTTTACCTTTTATCCATCAGGTGTTGTAATAATCTCATCACTTTGCAACGTCACTCTGGAGACAAAGAATCAATGTTACTTTTTTATGTACCCATTAATCTTTAGTCGGTTGGTTGATATTTCATGACATATTAATCGCTGTGGGGTATTCAATGCCAAGTACTGTTTTTAATATATATATATATATATATATATATGTATATATTATTGATATATATATATATATATATATATATATATATATATATATATATATATATACCGGTTGCTACCCGCGTAATGCAAAGCTCTTCTAATGAATTGAGCACTGAGCACTCGGTAGCCAGATTTCGATCCCAACTTCGAGCATCTCGCATGTCTAGCCACACTGAAGAGTTGTGATACAACGAAATAGTCTGTCTGTGGATGACAAAACATATAGGATTTAAAAGTGAATTGACTGGAGATAACTTCATTTTAAACAGGTTATTAGACCTCATTTGTTTGCATACAATTAAATAGTTTCGTATACTGCAATGTAACTCTAATAATTCTTTTAAATATTAATTATTTGTTTGCACACAGATGAATGGTTTCAAGTATTGCTATCTAATACTAATAAATCACTTTGATATTAACCCTTTGTTTACACGCGGTTAAATGGTTTCAAGTATTGCTTTTTATCAATAATAATTCTATTTAGCAAATGTTCTGATCTAACAATTTGTACACAGTTGTATACTTGAAATAACTAATCATAATAATACTTGATATTTTATGACAGATCAAACCTAGTGGGGTATTTAATGCTACATTCTATTTTCGGTACACACACACACGTACGCACACACACACACACACACACACACACACACACACACACACACATATATATATATATATATATGATTAACAAACGAATAGATTGTTTGTACCTTATTTTAATTTATGGGGCTTGTTTGTTCACTGTTTCAAGTACTGTTATCAAACACTAATAATTTTATTTAATATCAATTATATTTTTGAATACAGTTAAATAGTTTCAAGTATTGCTATTGAAAATAAATAATTCTCATTCTCAAGTATTCCTATCTATTACACACAATCCGTACACAGCTGTATGGCTTCAAATAATTGATTATAATAATTCTTGGTAAATTATTGAATAGTTCTCTTTGATCTTTAGATAAAACCCTTACTCCAGGTCGTAGTAAAACTGAGAGTAATGGTAATTAAGAGGAACTTAAAATTCCCTAAAGTCTAGGCCCCACTATCATGTGTTCTTAAGTGTCGTATCCAAAACACCCCCATTACCCTCTCAGCTGGTACTGTAGAATACACTTACTGCAAATATGTTGGGTCCCATCTATTTCAAATAGTTCTATTTAAACATTAGTTGTATCTGAAAGGACCGTGTGCAACCAAAAACTCTTAAGAAGCAAATTTACAAAAAAAGTAAATATAAATGTACTATGAACGCGATCCCCTAAACGTTCAGCATAGAATTACCTACCCCAGAGAGGTTCACATGGCGTTTAATCAATCATGTATGTCGATACACACTCCCCAATAAATTGGCTCCATGAAGCTCTGTTTTATTTCCTTTTATTTTTGAATTAGTGCTTATATATATATATATATATATATATATATATATATATATATATATATACGTTGCATAATACACCATAGTATATAACAACATAGCATGTCTCTTAACACCATGATATTCCCACCTCACCTATTGTTCTTACATTTTAGATCCAGCATCCATTTTCGTCTATTATACTTACATGTCAAATCAAAAAATTAATTTTCTTCATAATGCAATGATGATGATAAATTTGTCCCTTAGTTAAAATCATCACGACACACAATAAAAAATTTTATTCGGCTAAATCCCCAACTTTTCACGACTTCCGCTACACATCAATACACATATATTTATGAGAAAACCTCAAATCTGCCACGTGATGTATATATCATCAAACACACACACACTTACTAACAATTACATAAACGATCACACACAACAATATGCAAATATAATCCACACACACACACAGTTATACGCAATTCTAACGTAAACATTCTTTTAATTGTATTTTTCGATTTTTTCGATTTCTCCAAAATCTTTCTTTCTCTGCTTGATGATTGTCGTATAAAGACGGCATGAAGCAAGTGGTTGCAGATAAGCATCCATGCTATGAAAAATATATATATATATAAACTATATACATATATATATATATATATATATAAGCACAATTTCAAAAATACAATGGTATAAGATATCCGCCCGACGTAAAACCAACCGGTTTTCGATACCTACCAGCTTGAAGTATCTCATGCGTCTAGCCACACTGAAGAGTTGTGATACAACGAAACAGTTCCTTCTGTGGCTGAAAATATATATACCCCACCCCGATGGTTGAACACTTTAGTGTGGAAGTTTGCCGGCTACCACATAAACTAAAATACAATTTCTCTTTACAAGAATTGAGCAATCCAGATTGTCGATAACGTATATGTGGACAGATATACGTCAAAGATTCCTTCATTTACTCTGAAAATAACGATGGTTCTGGGTTAAAATCTCAGCTTCGAGCATCTCACGTGTTTAACCACTGAGGAGTGGTGATACAATGAAACAGTCTGTGGATGTCAATATATATATATATATATATATATATATATATATATATATATATAAAACTTGTTCATTTTTTGATAGCTACTTATTCATATTCTGTGTTACGAATTTCCCATGCTGTAGCGTTTGTTAGAAAATAATACCTAATATCAATTTTGATTGTATAATGTTCCACTGGAAATAATAATTTCGTTTCTTTGGCACGAGCTGTCTTTCCCATAGCGAGCTTTATGTTGGTCTTTGATGAGTTGGAAACCTTAACGGTCTATTCTTCCTGGCACCAGCAGGCAAAACCAAGTATATTGTTTATCTGGAAGCTTTGGACTGAATGTTATAATGATTGCAACAATGCAATCACAAACTAATCCTATTGTAATGTGATCCAAATATATACGTTATTGCCTGGTGTTATTTGGCTGTAATATACGGGCAATCCATCAGGTGTGTAATAAAATTATTTTGTTATCAGTGCTGAAACAATTTGCTTCATACCTCTCTCTCTCTCTCTCTCTCTCTCTCTCTCTCTCTCTCTCTCTCTCTCTCTCAATTTATATATATATATATATATATATTCAAGCAAGTTTTGTTAAAGACGATGGAGCACTGTTAATTATTTTAATTTTATTTTTTCAAGTCTTCTCGTCCTTTTCCTTGTTTCGGTATCTAGATGGTAAAGAAATTGTTCCATATCTTTCGTCCAAGCGCTTTCGACCATACTTTTGGTGGTCATCAGGGGTAATGTAGCTTTGAGTTAACAGTTTGAGTTTTTATTGTTTCAATTATTTGTAGTGTTTTGCTTTAAAGTTCTCGATTGGAATATTTTCAGTTTTATTTTAAAACGTTTTTTTGGGAATATATATATATATATATATATATATATATATATATATATATATATATATATATATACAAATACAATTAGGATGAAAATTCAACACTAACAGTATTTTTAATCTGTAAAAGCTTTACAGTGTTCAGAGCATGAACATGCAAGCTAATATCACGATATATTTTAGTTATGAAATAAGATAATAAAACAATATAAAAACCTAAGTTTCCGAGTTTCATGATCCACATCTGAGTTTATATTCAACACCTTTTTTCAAATAGACATTAGTTCACTTAGAAAAAAATATATTTTAGGTCTTATATATATATATATTCACTAACATGGATGCGAATGGTTTAATGCACTTCAGGTAGAGAATTGTTGTGTAATGACGTACATGAAACCAGTGGTTGTAGATAAGCTTCCATGTTATTAAATATATATAAAAACTAATATATATTCATTTATTTTTTTTATAATAACTCTATAAAAATTATTGAGCACTCTCCAAATTATATCGCATTTGGTCTACATCTAACCAAATAAGTGAGATGTTGATAACCCTAAACTGTTGTACTATATATATATATATAGAGAGAGAGAGATAGATAGGGTGGGACAGATATCAGTTATCATTCTAAAAATAAACTTTTTTTATTGAATTGCTCGAACTATTGACATTTTACCTAAAAACTAAGGTAATTACTCAAAATGAAAAAAGAAATCATTGATTTTAACGGCATGTCGATCCATCTCAAGTGATTTATTCCTTGCTTAGTGAATGGTATTCACTGAATAGTTATTTTTACTCTTTTTATAGTTTCTAAAGACTTTTTTTGGACATGGTTAGATGATGTCACATAGTCCTGTCTAAAACAATTAATTTGCAAACAAGTATCTTTGACTCAGAGGGAAGCTTAACAGAAAGGGTTAGTCATTTCTCCCCAGAAAACCAGAACTGGAGACTCACCAGAATATGAGGTTAAGTTTCCTACACAGGAAACTTCTGTTTTGTGAAGAGGAAGTCTTATCATCTCTACAGGATATATGGTCGGCGTATTCTATGCCCTGCCGACAAGTCGGAATCTACTTATGATATAGGCAACATTATTTTTTTATTTTATCAGTCTACAGATATATATATATATATATATATATATATATATATATATATATATTGTTAAATATTGACCTTTGACTGAGCCGTCAATCAGATTTTTTCTGCACAGGATGCACCTGGAAAAATAAGCGGAAATACTCAGGTGTTGAACGAAAATCGTGGGCGTAAAGAAATGATATATGCAGATGCCCATATGAGAAAAGGCAGTCTGTCAGTGCCAGGTTGCAGTGGTCAGTCAAGTCGGCAGATAGAGAACCGTGGCTGCAAGAGGCCAAGGGGCCCCTAGGTGAGGACCGTTAGAGTACATCTCGTCTGAAGAGAAGACGTAAGGCCTTGCAGATAACCCAACGTGGTACGGTTAAGAGAAGAAGTTATGGGTCACTGTGGCAATCTTCATTCGTCTCCCTCCGTCTGTCTCTCTCACACCCCATAAGCTTTGATACCACAAAAGAATAAAGACGTATATATTTTTTATAACGAAGTCATTCTTCCTCCGGGTATATTCATTCCTTATACGACTATATAACATCATATATATATATATATATATATATATATATATATATATATATATATATATATATTACTTGTAGGTTTAACTGTGATGTATATCCATTGTCCGATTCCGAAGAATGTTTTGAGTTCTCCTATTTCTATTTATTTTTAATCGCTTTGGAGATGTGCATGACATATACGTTATCGTAGTAGGAAATTGACTAAATAGCCTAAGTTCAAATCCTGGATGAAATTATTAAGGATCTATATTGCACTATTGCCGTTGGAGAACGCGTATGTTTTGGATAAATAGTAGGACAGATAGGACTCAACAATTTTGTAGAGAGACAAACCGGTCAAGAAGAAAACCTGCAGGATGAGGCAAGCAGCTCCACCTATATTTCTTACTAAACTTTCATGGCGAGGAGTAAATATCTGAGACCGAGGTCTCCAACCTTTTCAGCACGGGAGCTGCAAAGTTTAACTCAGGAGAGTCCAAGGCTTATGTCATAACTCAGTGAGATGAAGAGATTGACAGAAAGGACACTTATGAAAATATTATTTGGCTCTTGCAAATGCAGCATTCTCTTAGGATGCTTCATTTTGAAGAACTTACAAGTTTAGTTAGAGCGAAACATGTTAACTACTTGCCGGGTGTGGGTGATAAGGTTTGGGAATTGTCTCATAGAAATCAAGGATGTGGTAAGTAAGAAACTTAGATTGAAAATCTTCTGGACACTGAAGATCAATGAGTTTCATCTGCATTTGTAATGTTAGTTCTTTATAGTCAAGATCAAAAGGCAAAGAGAACATTTTGGTAATAGGGTGATAGGCAGCACAGATTAACTTCATAGACTGCATTGGGGAATCTTGGATAAAAAAAAAAAGCAATCCCTCCGGAAAAATTTTCTGGAATAAGGAAATTGTTTCTTTGGCTAGAGTGGAAGATTGACGTACATTATTTGTTTCCTTTGCTTGAGCAGAACCCTGGCTTATACTATATCATGTGTTTCCTTGGCCCGATAGGAAACCTGATTTACATTATCTATTTCCTTGTCTTGAGTACAATCCTGACTTACACTATATCATTTGCTTCTTCGGCTTGAGTGGTAGCCTTGCTTATACTACATTATTTGTTTCCTTGGCTTGGGTGGAAGTCTGTCTTATACTATATTATGTTATATTTTGCATACTTGTAAACTATACACTATTTTTGTTGCATATAGATTTATTAATACCTGAGCCTTGCCTGATTGGAGCTCTTTGAAATGGTATTAGTTGAACGAAGAGGAAAAAGCCGCAACAAACTTGAGCCGTAGGAAGTGGGATACCTAAAATACACAAGTGTATATTTAATATACTTTTAAAAGATTCAGTCATGTAAAGAAATAAAAGAGGAGAGAAAAAAAAGAGAGAAGAAACAAATCTGGTTTTCTTGGTTAGAAGATGACGGATAAAACAAGTTGAAGAAAAAAAGAAATAAACGAATAAAAACTTATCGATCAAAAAACAAGCAAGGCACTATTTATACTTAAATAGCTTCCTAAGTCAGCTTTAAACATCAATAACTTTTAGTTTGTGTGATCCCTGTTAGTATCAACATATGAAGTAAGGTTACACCAGCTTGTGTAAAATAGTATTCCCATGATGAAAAAAGAAAAGAAAATAGAAAATATACGCTTCGAGGCCCAAGTTGCATCTCTTTTTCTAACTATGTCATCTTTATAATAATAATAATAATAATAATAATCATATAAAGAAATAATCAGTTCAAGTTGAATGTATCGATTTATTCGACTAGAGAACTCGATATACGTGTACTGAGACTGGCTTCCATTCCTTATATGTTCACGTCTCCAGGTTTGTGTGTCAGCGTTCCGACGAACTTTTGAGACGCTGCAAAGGTCTAAACACGAACCAGACTTAAAGTGTGAACATATACTTACATGTTTTTATGCATATACATTTATTCATTTTTATATAAGTATAGAGTCAGTGCATTCTTTCATTCTTCTCTTCTTTACTGTTTTTTTTTTTTTCCTGGGCGTTTGCATGCGTCTTGGATTCCTGTAATTGATCCAATTGAGACATTCGAGAAAAAATATTTACATTAGATGTGAAAAGGGGATTTACTTTTTGCGTGTATTTAAAAAGAAAAAAAATACACAAAATAAAAAGACAATCCCAGAATAATATAAATGTTAAAGTGGAACTTGCGGGTATGGTTTAAGGATTAGAGAATTATTCTATCAGCTGAAAGGTCTGGATTTTTACGCTCGTTTTGTTGCTTGATTTTACGGTATGTCAGCCCTTGGGCCGTTTAGTTCCGAAGTTAGCCCTTTTTGGTAAATATATACTTTCAAGTGACTAATGATGCTTATTGATAAAAAACTATAACATTAATAGATTGATTTATTTAGTGATTTTAATGGCATATCAACCCTTCTAGGGTTATTTTATTGAGACGTTGCATACTAATATTCCAGGATGAGAGCCCATTTAGGGCGTATGCAACGTTGGATTCTACTCTGGCCTTAAGAGATTGACGTCTCGGTCATTGTCCTCAGTAGAAGGTTGTTACGTAGAATCTATATCGCCGAGAACAGCTCCGCACTTGACACTCCACAAAATAAATCCCGGTCAAGACTCCTATTTAAGCGTATGTGAAATAAACAAATAATGTGGATGCTGATTCGAGATTACACTGTTCTCTGACGTCGATTAAGGTGTTGCCGATTCGTTCTTAAATACGCCACCAAGTCCTTGTCCCCCTACCCCTTCATATCACAGAGGAACGAACTTCTAGGTTAGATGAAATTCACTGTAGATAGATTTCTAAATCCTCTTATATTATTTAGGGAATCAATAAGACGTGTTAGTGAGAAATAATGAAAGTAGAATGAGACCGAGATATAAGATACAGGCAAAAGAAATCAATTCAACAGAGGAAGAAAACACAATCAAAACATTTCAACACAAGGGTGCATTTAAAATATAACAAAAAATTTGATATGCGACGATCAAATCAAACAATGATGAAATTCAAGAAACAGTTCTTTTTTCTTTTTTCAAACACCGGAAATATTTAGCCAACAGGAAAACATCAAACAAAAATGTCTCTCAACAGTCCTTTTTCTTCTTTCTCTTTTTTCTCTTTCTTCTACTTGAATAAAAGTGTTTAAGACGCCGGACTAAGGTGTATAGATATGTTCATACAATATTTTTAATAATTG
The DNA here is from genome assembly GCA_963585895.1 of Sepioteuthis lessoniana. Classification (NCBI taxonomy): domain Eukaryota; kingdom Metazoa; phylum Mollusca; class Cephalopoda; order Myopsida; family Loliginidae; genus Sepioteuthis; species Sepioteuthis lessoniana. The sequence continues at coordinate 48,549,246 of OY757913.1, forward strand.
ATGAAATAGAACATTCACAGTTTTTTTTTAAATACACACTACATTCCAATATTTAAGATTTGGAAAAGGAAAACGGTTTGACTGTACTTATCTTTGATGGATTTTCAATTCTCTTTTTACGGGTGATTCTTCTTTTTTCCCGGAGCTCGTCGAAATACAGCGACTTGTCCTTAACGCTGTTCCACCCGAAACTGAAGATTCTCTTTCAAATTTCTCTAACTCGTGCCGGCCTTTTGGCGCGAAGATTCTATCGACCAATCAATCATCTTTTCTTCTTCCACCACCTCGCCGAATCACGCCACTCGACTGACCTTGACTTCTGTCGTCTGTCACTTCAACAGGCTAAAGTGCAAGGGATATGGTTTGCTCACCATTTCTATCCCCTACCACTTTAACGATCGGTCCTTGTTCTCCGATCTTTCTTAACGTCTGTCAAATCAAGAGGGGTAAGGGTATTGACCTCCCCTTCACTCACTCTCTATAGCATATCACGTCACATTATGACAAGAGATTTGTGATTTGTGTTCCTTGTACATTTGTATAAATTTTTTATGTAGTTGTTTTTACTGACTTTTTTTGCACAAAATTATACGATATAAAGTTTGGTTTGGTTTGATTTTATGGCAAATCAACCAGCAGCAAGCATAGGCCTCCATGTTAATGCACACAAAACGGAATATATGTGCTATAACCAAACGGGGGACATCTCCACTCTAGAAGGAACCCCTCTTAAACTAGTAGACAAATTCACGTACCTAGGAAGCAGCGTCGAATCAACCGAAAAGGACATCGAAACGAGGTTAACGAAAGCATGGACAGCTATCAATAGGCTATCGACTATATGGAAATCAGACCTAACCGATAAAATGAAACGCAGTTTCTTCCAGGCAGCGGTCACATCGATACTGCTATATGGATGCACTACATGGACGCTAACAAAACGGCTCGAGAAGAAACTAGATGGCAATTACACAAGAATGCTGCGTGCAATCCTCAACAAGTCCTGGCAGCGGCACCCCACGAGACACCAACTGTACGGCCACCTGCCCCCTATCACGAAATCTATTCAAGTTAGGCGAACCAGACATGCTGGACATTGCTGGAGAAGCAGAGATGAACTCATAAGAGATGTACTCTTATGGATCCCCACACACGGCCACGCAAAAGCAGGACGACCAGCACGAACGTACATTCAGCAGCTGTGTGAGGATACAGGATGTTGTCCTGAAGACCTGCCTAGGGCGATGAACGATAGGGAGGAGTGGCGAGAGAGGGTCAGGGATATCCGTGCTGCCAGCACGATATGATGATGATGATGATAATTTGTAAACACAAGTCAAAAAAGTTAAATGATTCCAAGTATTGCTAAGTATCACCCATAATTAAATTGAACATCAGTTACACACAGTTAAATGATCAAACAGTTATATTTCTAACAATTCAATTTAGCATAAGTCATTTGTTTGTGCTCAGTTTAAATGAATACAAAAAACAGTTCTATTTGACGTATAGATAGTACTCTTTCGGATGCTACCACTTCGGGCAAGAGTGAACCTAGGAGTAATGGTAATGAAGGGGTACCCCGCATTAGCCAAAGTTGAAGCATTACTAGAGCTTCAGTATCAGTAGTGTCATAACCAGGACAATCGTTTGGTGGGGGGTCTTACTCCTCCGCAGAGAAGCATTCGGGATATTCTACAGTACCAGCAGACTGGTATGATGATATAAAGTATTTCTAATAGAAATAATTTGCACACGGTTGTATAGTTACCTGTAAAATTTAGATGTGAAACAAATCCATTTAATTGATTGATTGATTGGTATCAATCCGCCGAGGGTTATTTTACAACCAGAGGTTAAATAATCAAGTTCAACGTATGTTCATATCTAATTTTTTGAGTTGTTTCTTTGTTTTTTTTTAAATTTGCACACATTCTCATCAAATACGAATAATTCTCAAAAAGATCTATAGATATGACCGTAACAAGTACTTCCAATACTGGTCAAAGTGGTCCAAGAAGTAAGAATAAAGATAGGAACTCAACACTCACCAAAACTCCAGAACTTGAGCCTCACCATTCGATGCAGTTTAGTATCATATCCAGTTACTCCTTTTTGTTTGCCAATGGTCCAGGAAACCTGGGTTCAATCCCAGATCGGGTCATACCAAAGACTTTAAAAATGGTACTTGATACCCCCTTGCTTAATACTCAGCAGTATAAGGTACATATCAAGGGTAAAGTGGAGCAATCCATGGAAAGGAGTAGCACCCTCCCCTATACCTTGGTGTAGTAGCTATTGAAAAGGGAGCTTTCTGGTTACCTTCGACTATGGTCGATAACTTAACCTACTTTACTGTTCAGCAACGAATAAAGTGACTGTATTCAGGGACTATTTAGGTTAGATAATTACAAATTTCCAATGGTCAATGTCTGAGGCGCGATAAAAAAATATCTCGTCCGGATATCAAATGATGATTTTCAAGGAAAATGATATCCACTTGGTAGATTAGGACTGCAAAGTCTTCTGACTGTAATCTTGTATTTTGCTTATTGCAGTACTAAATCAAACTTAGTTAATTTCAGGATTGGCAAGCTTTTTACGATTGAAAGATTGGCATAGGACAATCTTCCAAAACATTTTTCGTTCTTTCTGGCTTTTGCGTTGCGAATATCAAAAATATTGGGGACTTATTCCAAGTGCATTTATCAATTCATTTCTGTTAAAAATTTCTCGTTTTTTCTAAATAAGACACATCGGATTGGTTGGATGTTTCTGGTCATAACAGTTTGTCCGGGTTCTTCCTGTTACGTTCACTGAGATATAACAATAAACTCTATGCACCAGTCGATTATATAAACGTGCCTTTGTATATGTCATATATATATGTGCAGGTTATATTTATATATATATATATATATATATATATACGAGGGTAGCTGAAAAAGTTCTAATTTTCACTCAGAAGCATTCGGAGAGTCGGAAGTGTTCTTGAAATGTCTATTCTTTTCTGTATGGCGCCAGCATACAGTTATGGCTCTTTATTCAGAGTGTAGCTATGAACTTTTGGGATGATATACGCGGACCATTCAAAAAGTTCTAAGCCTCACCCTAAATGAAGAGACAAAGCAGAATATTTTTAACTGAGATCTTGGAATGAGCAAACAGTCTGCGAGATGGGTCCCAAGAATGCTGACGCCAGAGTAGAAACTGAAAAGAGTTGACATATCAAGGAGAAAGAAACCAAGTTATATATATATATATAAAGAGAGAGAGCAAGAGAGAGAGAGAGAGAGAGAGAGAGGAGCTTGGTTTCTTTTTTTAATGGCATATCAACCTTCGTGTGTTATTAAATGTCCAATTATTCCTTGCAGAATAACAGTAGTTGTGCCCTTAGACACAGCCAAGGGAATAAGACTTTCATACCCTTCCCTAGTGTAGTATATATATATATATATATATAGGTCCACTAAGAGAATTGTATTTTTTTATTCGGTGGTATTTTTTTCGTTCTTACATACGTGTATATTTCCAGTTTGTTGAGAAAGGGAAACAGTGGAGGTGGAGAAAGGGAAATCAAACATAAAATAGTGACCCCTATATAAACCGATACAAAACCTAAAAAAACATTCGTCTAACAAACATACACGAGTGATTTTTCGTCTCATTGGGTATCCTATTCACATGGCCTTGTGTTACATTCAAGTAAAAAAAAAATATTAAATTAGTAACTGTTCTCCGACGAAAGCAACACGCTGGAAACATAAACGTATATAAGACATAAATAAATAATTCTTAATAATATTAAAAACCAAATCTCCTAGTGGACCTCTTCATTTTGAAATATTTACTTCTTTCACTCTTTGGACCAACAAAAACCTTTTGCTTTCTTCCTTTTACTTTCATTCATTATTTCTTTCTTTTCTTTCTTTTTCTATTTCCTTTCTTACTTACTTCACGCTTCAGTTTCTCTTTCTTTATTTCTTTCAACAAAAGCAATCGATCAAAAAGTTTTGTCTGCAAATTAAAATGTATCAAGAATTATCACTGACCGTCTGAAAATATACATGCCACACCATGACCAGTCGTTGTTCAGTCTCCATTTAAAATTCTAAATTTTAAGATTTGAGAAGTTAAAAATACAATCCTCTATGATTATACATTTAGCGAATAATGTTTTGTTTTTAGCGAGGAAAAGTTGTAACGTGTTTGTGTTTACGTTGTAGTTGTTTTCTCGCTAAGTTTGTAATTGTTAATAAAGGAAGGATGAAGAAGTAAGATGGCGACAGTTTTTGCATAAAGGTTTTATTGGCAGCATGGAATATAGAGTTTGTGTTTGTGCTGTAAGCCTCGTGGAAAAGGAAAGAAGTAGAGAGACGAAATGGAGATATGATAGAGTTGAGAAAGCAGCGCCTATCGTTGGACGTGCGAGGGATTGTGTTCGACATAGTTTAGCGAAAGTCATGTTTGTCGTTGGAGGAAATAAACTTTGGAGCCACCCTGAGTTTTGTGTGTCTGGTGGTTTTGGGGAGAGGCGTGCGTATCTCCATTAATGTTGCCCAGAGGTGAAATGAGAGGTAGGTGCTGGGAGCGAGATTAGACATCGCATCGACATAGCCAATTTTGGGGTAGGCATAAAGTTGTCCCAGTGTGTGGCGTATTAAATGTATCTAATTCATATTCAACTGGGATTCTTTGGTCTAAGAGAAAATAGACGCAAGGAATCCATAAATTAGATAGGTTCCCTCATGTGTCCATGCTGCTGCTGCTATTAAAGAACCGCCAGTGAGACGTCTGCACTGGACGGAGTTGTTCAGCCAAAGAGACTGTGTTTGGCAGCTTACCCAATTTCTGCTGCCCGGAAAGGGGACCGGATGAATAGGATAAGTCATCCTGATTGGGTGAAATTATGCGTCGAATTAAGTTGCGCGCCAAACCAAAATACGAAATTTCCTTCCGCTACATACACATCGTATATATATGTCTATGAGTGCATGTGTGTACATGAAATATATAAGTGTGTGTGTGTGTGTGCTTGTATGTGTTACATATATAAGTGTATGGATTTACCCAACACTTCCACCACAAGCAGGATGCGACAAAAGGTCAATTTTAAGTCGAGTTTAAAAGGTTTTCAGGGTTTTCCTTCTCCTAGACCGGTTGCCTCAGCAAGATTAAAGAGCCCTGTGTCTCTCCTTATTTACTCATTGTTGGATAAAGAATTGTTATATTCATTCTTTTTTCTATTTTCAATCCGTTATATCTCTTAATGATTCCATTTGTTTTACATCATTGCCTTACACAGTCACGTGATATTTTTGAAAAATGAACGCTGATTTATTGTTTAAACTGTATGCCTCTTTTCTCTGTATACATAATTTCCTCCCTTGTTCTGTCTTTCATTAAACACCCATCGATAATCTAACGATACTCGATATCATTTTTTTAAGTCCTGATGATGATTTATTAGAACGTCAACTTTCTTTCACATTAAATTCTTCATTTAGGATTAGTTTGTTTTTCAATTTTTCTCCATATACATATCTGTAAGACCACTTTATATATATGGTCAATATTGCCAGCAGGGTTTAGCAGGTATATATATATATATATATATATATATATATATATATATGTATGTGTGTGTGTATGTGTGTGCTTCAGATTTCCTTCTCTGAGACTGGTTGCCATAGTAAGTTTTAAAAGCGCATTCTGCCCTACTATTTACCCATATATGGAGGGAGAATAGTTGGATCATACTTTTACTTAGGTTATTAGCACTATGTAAAATGCAAACAGCTTCGTTCAGAATTTGAACTTGAGTGACTATGTTCATTTCCAGCGACGATAACCATGGCATCAGGAGTGCCTTGTATTTTGTTTGCTTGTTTGTGCGTGTGTGTGTATGTAAGGGTGAGAGAGAGAGAGAAAGAGAGAGAAAGAAAGAGAGAGAGAGAGAGAGAGAGAGAAAGTTTCGTGTTGTGTGTTGCGTGTGTGTATAAATGTATTTGTGTATGTATGTAAATGTGTCATATATATGTGTACATTCAATATATATGTGCATATATAACTATGTGTCTCATTTTTACGTTTGTGTCGTATATATGAGTCTGTGCTTGACTGTATGCGTGTTATATATATATATATATATATATGCGTTTGTGTGTGTGTGTGTGTGTGTGTGTGTGTGTGTGTGTGTGTGTGTGTGTGTGTTTTGCGAGATAACATGGAAGAGAACTTTCCACGTGACTTCAAAATATAAATCTACAAATCCAGACTTATCTCAAAGCAAATGATTTAATATATGAATATACTTATATTTTTCCCTGCTTCTTCCTCGCTCTCTGTATGTATTGGGGCGTAAGCTGGTATGTTCAATTGCTCGGAGGCATTTAGCTCCTCTGCCTCCTACAGTTTCAGGTCACCCTTGAGCAAGGTGTAGCGCCATGTCATTTTCCCTCTAGCATGCCTGGTAGTTACGGCAATTCAGAAACTTAAATCTCTGAAGAAGCGCGTATTTATAATTAAATATAAAGAATCTGTTTTAAATTATTTCGACCTATACATCAAAAATATTTCATGAACATCTGATAAATCATCAAAGATGATAATTGGTTTGGTTTCGTTTGGTTTGGTTTTATGGTATATCAATCATTGCCAAATCCATTTTTATACATAGAAACAGTTTTATTTCAAACAATTCAGTTTAGTATAAGTTCACCGTTTAAATGTCAAAAAACAGTTCTGTTTCAAACAATTTAGTTAAGCATAAGTATAGTTTTTGTTTACGCACAATTTAAATTTCAAAAACCGTTCTTTTTCAAATAATTCAGTTTAGCATAAGTACACAGTTTCAATCTAAAAAAAAGATTTCTATTTAAAACCATTTAGTTTAGCATAGGTATACAGTGTCAAAAAACAGTTTTATTTCAAACAATTAAGCTTAACATAAGTACACTCTTTCAATTTCAAAAACAATTCTATTTAAAACAATTCAGTTTAGCATTAATACACAGTTAAATTGTCAAAGAACAGTTCCATTTCAAACAATTCAGTTTAGCATAAGTATAGGTTTTGTTTATATACAGTTTTAATGTTCAAAAGCAGTTTTATTTCAAACAATTCAGTTTAGCATATGTACACAGTTTAAATGTCAAAAAACAGTTCTATTTCAAGCAATTAAGTTTAGCATAAGTACACAGTTTAGTTCTATCTGACCCATAGATAGGGCCCTATCAGGTGCTACTACTCCGTGCCAGAGAGTACCTAAGAGCGATCACAATGAAGGGGTACTATCCATTCCCCAAAGTTCCAGCATTGATAGAACCTCACATTCAGATTGTCGAGTACTAGCCGAATAGACGAAAATATGATTAAGGATCAGATGATTAAACTCATTATAGGGATTTTTATACAACTTTCTAATAAGATTAAGCAAGTTTTTAAAAGAATCCTTTTTTTCGTACAGTTTGCTGAACAATACGTTAATATTCCTTTCAATGTACTTTCTTTTTTTATTTCACAATTATCTTTCTTTCTTTCTTTCTGTTTCCTTTCCCTCTTTCACCCTTCATTTCTTTCATTTATTCCGTTTTGTCTTCACTCTTTCTTTCTTTCTTTAACCGTTCGCTTCCTTCTTTTTTTTTCCCCGTTTGCTCTTCACTTCCTTCCTTCACTCTTCGATTCTTTCTTTCTTTTTTTACACTTCCTTTACTTTGTTTCTCTAGCATTTTGTGTGTGTGTGTGTGTGTGTGTGTGTGTGTGTGTGTGTGTGTGTGTGTGTTATGTTTTTAATTCAAACGATTATTATCAATCTAAAGTGTTAAAAATGTGTGACACACACGAACGATGGATATGTTGTTATGTGTATTAATATATAAATAGTTTTAAACGTGATTTTCATTTGCGTAGAATAGCCATTGATAATCAATCCTATTTTACACGTAGAACTTTTATTTATCTTTTATATAATCATTTATTCACTTACGAAAGTTCTTTATACAGGTTGATCATTCATTAATTAGATTGTATGACGCAATCAGAGCTAATACATAATATTTGTTATGAGTAGAGTATTCGCCAATAGTTCTGGAGACTGGGGTTCAATCCGAGGTCGAGTCATACCAAAGACTCAAAAATAGTACTTGATGCCGCTTTGCTTAATTCTCAGCATTATGAGAATCAAGGGTAAAGTGGAGTGATCAAGGGAATGGAGAAGAGCCCTCCCCTGCACCTCGGTGTAGTAGTTATTGAAAAGGGAGCCTTCGGGTTACCCTCGACTAAGGTATTCATTACTATTCTTAGTTCGATACATACGAGGTCAGGTACCACTGCATTGTTTGTGTTCTATTAGTTTTTTATTGTTGATCTAACGTTCTCATGAGTCCTCCTTCTCCTTCTTTTCTCTTTGCCTAAAGTCTGCCCATATAATCTTTGTACACTGCATTGATTTTATTCTCTGAGTGCTTTTATTGAACGTGTTTATGTGTGCTAATGAATCGTTCTCCTTCTTCTGATCTCTTTGCAAAAAACTTGCTGATATCTCTCCTTTGTGTGTAATGCTTGGAACATAATATTTTGGTTTGGTTTAATTTCATGGCATACTAACCATTATAAGTTATAAATGAAAAATCTATTTTTACTCATATAAGAACTTTTATCTTAAAGAATTCAGTTTAACATAATGTTATATAGTCATATGCAGATTCACATCTACATGTACACACAGCTTCATAACGACACGATAAATAAACAGACGAGCGAAGATTCTTTATAAAAATATGTACCTCTCACTTTATTGTAAGATTTGTATGTGAGAGGGAGTTGGAGACCGAACGGAACTGCAATATTCTGACCCCCACTCTTATGGCCGTCAACGTTGTGTCTTTCTCGTTCTCCAGATGCTCAACCGGAGGCCCTGGGGCCTAGCTCTCTGCTGGATGATGGCTTTCTTTACTGCATCTTATCAACAACTTCTCTGGACCCCAATTCAATCGGGGGCCGCGAGCCCCTTCGGCCTGGTGTGGCTTTCCTTACCACATCTCGTCTATAACTCCGTCCGTTCTCTAACTTGAACTGTCTTGACTTCTGTCTTGACTGAGTTATATAATAGTTTAACGTCCACTCAGTCGCCTACTCGATCCTTGAAATCGCATGTTTGATCGTCATCAAGCGGAAATAACTGTCATGCAGTTCACAGGTCACTCTCTTCCGGTGCATCAGTCTATGAGTGTACCATGGGAATTTTTTTTACCTCGTCCCATTTCGTCTGCCAATTTCCCCCCACTCGATTTCCTCTCATAACTGCCATTAGGATGTGTCACTTCCTTCCGGTGCATCACCTTGGAATGGCATTTTCGGCCGGGTCGAAGGCCAAAATACAACAATAAGTTCAGTTTTAATGTCAAAAACAGTTCTATTTCAAACAATTCAGTTCAAGATTAGTACACAGTTTTAATGTCAAAAACAGTTCTATTCTAAACAATTCAGTCTAGCATAAGTACACAGGTTTAATGTCAAAGACAGTTCTATTTCAAGCTATTCAGTTAAGCATAAGTACGCAGTTTAGTACGCAGGGAAATATGAGGGTTTATCGAATAATACTTAAGAAATCAGTCTAAAAAGATTGTGTCACGTGATACAAAGATTTTACAAAACTTAGAGAGCCTACATGTATGTATGTACATAGATGTGTGTGTATACTAACCTTGGTAAAAAATATGGACTCACTACTTTAAGAAAACATTTATTTTGTTACTTTTAATCCATAAAAAATAAACCAAGCACAAATGTGAGACTAAATCTATTTAATTTAACAAACTTCCTGGCTTCATGTAACCGACCTCAAATTAATGAAAATTATATCTTCTCAACATAAAGCAGTGGAAAAAATTATGGAATCATTCAATTTTGAAGCAAAATTTATGGAACCACAAACAAAAGAAAAGAAAAGCAAAATAAAAAAAAAACCCTCATCAGGTACTTTTTTCATTTCCTTGGCTTTTTTGACTGTCTGTTCTTTAGATCTTGGACTTATACGTAACTAACTAAAAACAATATTTTTCATCAAGTTACTTTCAGCTTTCTCGAATAATGCTAAAGAAACCAGTCTAAAAAGATTGTGTCTCGTGATACTAAGATTTTGCAAAACTTTTGATTCATCTTAGTGGTCACTGGAAGCCGGGGTCCGTTATCAACAGAAAACGATGCCCCTCCACTTCTTGTGATGACGTTCTACAGTCTCCTCCAGTTGTCTGTCCTCTGCTAGTTGTAGTTTTTGTTTGGTATGATTCCTGATTAGTTTTCTTCAATGTTGTTCTTACTTCATTGTAGAACTCTTTGTGAGTTACTGTATTTTTTCTATTTAAGTGTGGTAGCGTAGACGTTCATCGCACATACGAACTTATTTTCTGCTTCTATTGGTGTATACATATGCGCTCAATGAGTCGCCATATCCTATTAATGTTGACAGTCCAGAATTTACGTCTGATGAGATTGTTTCCGTAATGGTGTCATTTTGTCTTCATTCCTATCAGTCTTGATCTTTCGATTGGTTGATTGATTGATTTTAACGGCAAGTCAGCTTGTCTTGGGTTATTTATGCCCAGAGGTTATTATTATTATTATTATTAATATCATTTTTTTATGCTCCTTCTGAGTTTTTCACGCCAGCGTTAGATGAGGGTCTTTCACCTGAGTATGATTGTCATCCAATCTCCTCAAGTTTCCGGGACTATTCTCAGTATTCTGATCGATCTTAATGTTGTAGTTTGGATAGTCCTAGTTCTTCCACCAATTTCCAACTCTTCTAGCTTCCTTAGCAAGCCTTTGTGAATCGTTCCAAGTGCACCAATTATAATTGATATCACCGTCACCTTCATGTTCCATAGCATTTTTAGAGTTATCATGTGAGTTTTTCACACCATCGCAAGCTGACGTTCTTTCACCGGAGACTGAGAGGTAGAAAGTCTCCTCTAGGCTCCAGGACTCTTCTCAGTATAATCATTTTTATTATTATTATTAGTGCCTTCAATTTGAGCTCTTAATAGGATATATATGTATATATATATATATATAGAGAGAGAGAGAGAATTTTAGTCAGGCATAGATAGATTAGAGTTAAATATATCCGTCAGCGATGCCATGATAAGTTTTTGAAAAGATGTATTCTTCAACTCCTTTGGAAAAAAAACAAAAAAACTTTTTCTTTGTGGCGTAGATCTGAACGTTTTAACCTGCCTGCATGTTTATATATCTATTTGTGTTCGTGTCGAAGTTAGAGGTAGGCAGAATCTCTCTTATTTACATTTGAATACATGGATCCTTAAGCCGGAGCCATGTATGCAAGACGAGACGTTACACGGTTTATGTTTAAAGTCAGTTAAAACACACGAACGTATTCAGGCTACGTAGATGCGCGTGCGCATTAGCAAGCTTACAGAAGACCGAAACCGTCTTAGGAAAAAAAAAAAGAGACATTAGCTTCAAAATACATGCCTAAATAAAACACACAAAATATATTTTACATGGCGACTTATTTAGGAAATATATATTCATATGTCTGCCTGTGAGCACGTGAACCTGAAGCAGAGACGCCCCAAACCGCACACAACAACAACAGCAACAACATCAGGTACATAAACAAACAAAAACATCTACTTTGACACGCAGTATATACATAGACAAGACTTGCAATACGCCGTGTACGCTTCGCTTTACTTACGAATCACACTGATGCCCGTACATCTTAATGGAAAGGCACGCATACCCACCGGGAATAGACGTGGCTGTATACTAGACCCGCTCGCGGATCATGACCCTGCTCCCAGAGGTGGGTGGGGAGGGCATATGTCTGTGTCTTGCCTATTCTCTCAATACAAAAAGAAGAAGAAGCGGCCATTCTCGTCATTACAGATTTAGTAGTGGAACGCCGACCCAACCCGACCAGGAATCACCACCAACTTTTTTTTTTCTGAACACGACACGATGCGTCAGTCGTGACGTAGCGGCCGATCTCAGACAGCTGACCGTTCGATTTCGAATAACACACACACACACAAATACTTATATATATATATATGTATATAACATTACACCATATATTTATATAAGAGACGTTTGTGGTGTAATGGTATTGTCATTGAAAATGGACAGGGTGACTCGAGTCCCAACCCTGGATAAGTCTGTTTGCACATAGCGTTAATACCTTTTGGAAAAGTATGAATCTAACTCTTCGACACTCAGCTATGGGTAAATAGAAGGGCAGACTGGGCATGTCAACCCAGTTAGGATTATTTTATGCCAAGAGGTTAGGGAATTGCGTTCATTATAGATTTAGATTTTTTGTGTAGTTTCTCAAGTCTTTTTGTGTATGGTTAAATGATCACAAGTATTTCTATCTAATACGAATAATTTACAAACAGTTCTATATGAGCCATCGATGAGACCCTAACCACTCGAGGTCAGAATGGACCGAGGAGTAATGGCAATGGAGGAGTGACTCTACCACACGCGAGCTTCAAGATTCGAGTTTCAGTATTAGATGCAGTTTAGTGTCATACCAAGGACACCTTTTTTGCAGGTGTCTTACACCCTTGTAGTGGGATGAAGTCCGTGTATTTTTAAACCACGCTAATATGATTGACAACGTCTATAGATTAGTAATACTAGTAGTATTAGTAGTATTAGTAAATGTACTAGTAGTTGCAGTTTGGAAGGTTAAAAAAATATCGTTCCAATATAACTGCTCTGAGAGTTGAGTAAGTAAAATAAGATGAACATGTCGATATGGCAATATATGAGATGAATATATTTATTCATTTTTGCAAAGCACGTCTCCCCTGAAGGGGACACGATTGATATGAAGCCTTCCGCTGATCCCTTCAAGGGTTAATATAGACAGTTGCGTTCAGGCAATAAGACACATATCAACATATGTTTCTTTTTAAAGTTTGCTTGTTTGTTTTTCTTTTTCTTTTTAAATCCTTTCTGAGACGACGATACACTTTAAGAGATAAATATAATCAGTTTTTATCACAAAAAAAAATTACCTAACACGCATGCGCGTAGTGAATGAATAGTGGTAACGAAAAATTAGTTATCTTTCTTGATACCACTTGGTCTTGAGATAATCTGTTAGTATCAGAAACCTATTAAACAGGGTCCAGCAGAATGATCTCTGAGGTTTTGTGCGTAAATATTTTTAAGTCAAAATAGATCCTGTTCAAAAGTTGAATTTACGATAATAAGAAACAATATCTGCCATTTTGTTTTGTCATTGCCATAACTTTGTTCTGAAGCTTATATCATCCAGATGTTTGCCTTCACGAGCTATACACTCCTGAAACTCCACCCTAAAGTTCCTCTGCACTCAGTTAGGGAGGGCTTCTGATTTTGTTACGATTTCATGTCAAATAACATTTTTCGGTTCATCAGTTGTCTCCGGTGTACACTAAAAAAATTGAGCCTTCAGGTATTTCAAGAGGAAATAAACTCTAGGGAATGGATCTGGTGAATTATCCGGCCATATAATGATAGTTTCAATCACAAACGCACGATGTTCGCCACTTCACGCAACGACGACAAATGAAATGACAAAGTGACTGCGACTCAAAAACCTGCCTCTCACCTCCTTACCACTACGGGCGTCCGCACAGCAAAAAAAATTTTAATTCAGAAGATCACTCTACCGGACGCTATATATATATATATATATATATATATATATATATGCGCCTTTGCACAAACAGGATTCAAGACATGGTCAATTTTAAATGGAGTTTGAATTCAAGGTTTTCTTTCTCCTTGGCCGGTGGCATTACCAAGGTTAAAAAAAACCGTCTTCCCTACTATTTATCGATAGCTAGAGGGAGAATAATTGGATTCATACATTTCTCAAGGGTATTAGCACAATGTGAAATCCTAACAGTCTCGTCCAGGTTTTCAACTTGTGACTGTTAGAGTCCCATCAATGAATCAAATATAACTGTTTAAAAATTATTTATATTCAATAGGAACACTTGATGCCACACAAATGTGAATCATTTGTTATAATAATAGTATCCTAACAGGTACTGCCATTCTGGGTTACAGTGGATCGAGGAGTAATGGCAATGAAGGGGTGCTCAGCATAACGGAATTGGAGACTCACCATCAGATGCAGTTTAGTGTCATACCCAAGACATTTTGTTTCTATTGTTATCTTTCTTTTTGTATTTTTTGTACTATTTTTCTTTTTCTTTTTTCTTTTTTTTTTATTTTGGCTTCTGTTATCCCCCATTTTTCTTTTTCTAGTTTACACTTTTTTTTCTTGCCATCGTTGCTTGTCTTCTTTCGATTTCTATCTCCCGGTTCTCCATCTTTCATTCTTTCTACAACTCAATCTATTTACCTCCTTCTCCCTCTGTCTTTCTCTCTTCTTTCCTTCTTCTTTATCAGTCTTTCCTGTCTTTCAAACTGTCATTTTTTTTTACTCCTTTTGTTTGATGATTGACGGTAAAGAACTTCAATTTCAACAGTAAACTTGTTATTCTACCACCTATTTCGACGATTTCCGTACGAGATTGATGCATACGCAGACGCTCTCAGACTTGGTCCCTGTCCTTCCCAGAATGCAGTTCTAATTGCGCCTAGCAGCCATATTGGAAGAACACCACCGACACATCCGGCGTTATTGTTAAATTTCCCGTCAGACTCCACTCAACGGATTTGGGGGTCATTTCGGGCAACAATTTTTATACATAGCCAAGACATTAAGTTATAAGTTATTATTTCCTCTGTCTATCTGTCTGTCAGTCCCTCTCTCTTTCTCTCACACACATATACGCGCGTGTGCGCGCGCACACACACACACACGTAGCACACAAAAAAACACTCTTGCTTTCTTGCATACACAAGAGATCAAATGTGTATGTACGTGTAAAGTAACATGTGTGTGTGCATTTTCATTCTTCTGTGCATTTGTGTGTACAATGTTATGCCAGGATAGCCTCATTTCATCACCCTGACAGTTTAAGCGTACAATCAGGTTGCGGGGGATGGAGAGCTGATTATGACACAGCTATGAGATGTGGAAGTGTGGGCGGGATCTGTTAGCTCGGGTGAAAAATTATAGGTAGGGTAGGGCGTAGGCCAGAGACTGATTCGACATCCTACTGCAACCGAAATGGGCGGATTTGCATCTAACAACTGACACACAAAGATGCTTTTAAAAAGAAAAAAATATATACGATTTACAATATTGTTTTAATTCCGAGTTCTTTTTCTAGCTTCTCGAATAAAGTTCTGTTGACATTTATAGACCCTAAACCATTGTTTCCCAAACTAGGAGCCGTGGCACGCTTCTCCTATATGCATTTACACAAACCCCTTCATAAAAACAGGATGTGACACAAGGTCAATTTTAAAGCGGTGTATAACAGGTTTGAATTTAGAGTTTTCTTTCTCCTAGACAGGTTACCATACTAATGTTTAAGAGTCCAGCCTGTCCTACTATTTGTCCATAGATGAAGGAAGAGTAATTAGATTCATACCTTTTCCAAGGGTATAAGTCATGTGTGAAAGGCAAGCAGGGTTATCCAGGATTCGAACACATGGGACTGTGTCCATTTCCTACGACATTAACCACCGCATCATGGATATCTCCTTGAAGAAATAAACCCTATAGCAGTAAAACTATTGACCACTTTACAATGAAAATTACACGTATTTAGAAAATCGTCGTCGGAATTGGAATCGTCGACCCTAGTTCAAATCCTTGACGAGACTGTGTTTTAGTTCGCCCTTATGCGCAAGGGAAAAGCATAAAAGCAGCTGTTCCTCTCCAGGCTATGAGTAAGTTGTAGTGATAATTACGTTTTTTTTTTTAGCCTCAGTTTAGCAACCAGTCTTGGGGAAGGAAACGAATTTAAATCATCTGTAGTTCACTTACAAATAAACATTGTGTCACATCATAGCCGTAGCGGAAGGGTTGGTAAATATAAACTTTTCTACAGAATTTCGACCAGGGAATCCCTGTTTCTACATCTCTACTACCAAAACAGACAAATGCACTCTTAAATAAGAGATTACAGTATTTTTATATCTTCAGCCAAGAACCAAGGATCATAGATGTGAAGGCAATTGATAAAGTGATTGATTTTAATGACACTTCCATCGGTCTATGGTGTTTGTTTGTTTGTTTGGGTTTTATGACAAATCAATCTTTGTAGGTTATTTAATACCAAATCCATTTTTATACAAATAAGCAGTTCTATTTTCAAACAATTCAGTTTAGCATAAGTACACTGTTTAATGTCTAATACATTTCTATTTCAAGCTATTCAGTTTAGTCAAACAGTTCTATTTCAAGCAATTCAGTTTAGTCAAACAGTTCTGATTCAAATAATTTAGTTTAGTATAAGTATAGTTTTTCTTTACTCACAGTTAAATGTCAAAAACAGTTCTATTTCGAACAATTCCGTTTAGCATAAGTATGCAGTTTAGTTCTATTCTACCCATAGATAGAGCCCTATCAGGTTCTACCGTTCTGGGTCATAGTGGACCAGGAAGCGATGGCAATGAAGGGTACTTCGCATTCCCCAAAGTTCCTGCATCACAGGAACCTGACAATTAAATTGTTTAGTGTCATATACAGGACACTCGTAGGCAGGGTCTTACCCCTCTGCAGATAAGCAGTCGGTTTGGTTTGATTTGGTTTCTTTTTTTAACGGCATATCAACCTTTGTAGGTTATTTAATGCCAAAGCTATTCTCCTAGAAGAACAGTAGTGGTACTATTTAACCCATAGATGGGAGGATAAGGGGGTTCATAGCTTTCCCAAGGGTATTTTTCCGAAAGGGAACATAATAGAGCGACTGGAGTACGAACTTGCTTACTACGATTCTGCAGTCCATCGCTTTAACCATTACACCACGAGGACACCCCCAGAAGCAGTCGGTGTATTCTGCAAATGCAGCCGACTGGGCAGTCGTCTATGGTAATTTTATGCCTAACCAAGACTAAAGAACCCAATCTGCAGTACTCTCCCCCCATTGGTGCCGGTGCAGAACAGATGGCTTTATATCTTTCTCAAGAATATAAGCCCGAAATAAAATGCAGAGTCGAGAATTTGAACCTGTGTCGACGCTTTTATTTCCTTCGGTGATAATCCTTATGCTAACTGCGCCTCTATTTTAAATGGATAAGTTCGTGCTAACCTAGAAAATCGATATTCAGGAAACTCCTTATTAACGGTAACAACAGGAGACCTTTGAGAAATATGCAAATATATCAGGTCAGAAATAGACGTGACAATAAAGTTCTATTGATATGAATATTATTATTTGCTCTCAAATGTAGGTGATATTTAAAAAAAAGAATAACCACTGATTTTAAAATTTATTTTGCTTTGACGTCCAAAATTGGTAATTCCAGAATATTAATTTGAAGACACGCATTTCGTTTCACAGACAGTGTTTTCTGTATAAATTAATAGAAAAAAACTAGATTTCCAAGAAATGGCTTCAGACAAATTGTTTGCAGTCCTTTTATATTTCATCAATATATATTATTTAATAAAAATAGTTTGAAGTAATAGATGAGAACCTTTTCAGTTTTACTGTTT
This sequence comes from Sepioteuthis lessoniana, assembly GCA_963585895.1. Taxonomy (NCBI): domain Eukaryota; kingdom Metazoa; phylum Mollusca; class Cephalopoda; order Myopsida; family Loliginidae; genus Sepioteuthis; species Sepioteuthis lessoniana. Next base: position 48,566,848 of record OY757913.1, read on the forward strand.
TTTTCTTCCTTGTATTCTTATTAAATTGATAATAAATATAAGATACAAAGCAACCATACAATCAGACTGAAAAAGAAGCAACAAAAAGTGAAAGATGCTGCCTTTCTAGGATTTCATGAGAAATTCAATACTTTCAAATTTTGCGACCATTTATAGAATTTCTATTATTATACATATTGAGCGCTTAGCGTTAGAGTTTTCTTGGTAGGAAATGAAGTTCAAATCTTGGACTAGGTAGTTTGCGTTTCACTCCGGAAAAGGTATGAATCCATCTCTTCTCTCCCCAGCTGTTGATAAATAGGTGGGTAGGGAAAAACTGAGTTCATAATTCGTTATATCTGATTTAAGATTATTTGAAATGATAAAAAATCAAATATTTATAGTTCAGTCAGACGAGGCTGTAGAATACGCCGACTGCATCTCTGCAGAGGGGTAAGACCCCCCTCCTTTTCTGATGAGTGTCCAAGATATGACACTCAACTATTTCATGGTGAGGCTTCAGTTCTGGAGTCCTGAGGAATGTTCAGTATCTCTTCCTTGTCATTACTTCCAGGTCCACTCTGGCCAGGAGCAGTAATACTTGTAAAGGTCCTATCAATGAGTCAAACGGAAATCTTCAGTCATTTTTCTATACTTGAAACCAACTAACTTTGCAAGCAAATCAATTTGTGATAATTAGCAATACTTGAAACTATTTAACTGTGTGTGAACAAATGAGCACGTGCGCGTTTTAAAATTATTGCCAAAAAAGTATTCGTTTACAAATCATATATATTTAAAGTATTTGCAAAAACAGGATTTAGCAATGAATAACCTACGAGGGTTGATATGCCGTAAAACGTGGTGTAATGGTTATCCTCGTAGGAAATGGACACGGCGATACGAGTTCAAATCCTGGACGAAGCTGATTGCATTTCACATAGCACTAATACCCTTGGGAAATGTATGAATCCAATAATTCTCCCTCCAGCTATGGGTAAATAGTAGGACAGGCTGGGTTCTTCAGCCTTGGTGAGGCAACTAGTATAGCAGAAGGAAATCTCTGAATTCAAACCTGTTAAACTCCGCTTAAAACATTGACCTTGTGTCATATCCTGCCCGAGCGGAGGGGTTGGTAAATATGGATATGCCGTAAAACACAACCAACCAACCAACCATTGAAATATAATAAATTGCAAGAGTTATTGTATGAGTCTCAGTGTCAAGTGATTTTTTCAAAATATTAGAGAAGCATTTTTCACCCACAAACGAATAGAAAAATTGTCTAACAGAAATACTCTTAAATTGAGTTACAACTAAAATGAGATGTTGCCGCTAATATCAACAAATTTAATTAAGGTAAATTAATAAAAAAACATAATAAAACAGAATTTCTTCCACGCTATGGTTGTGTCAATACAACTGTATGGATGCACCACATAGACGCTAACAAAACGTTTTAAGAAAAAACTAGATGGGAACTACACAAGAATACTAAGAGCTATTTTTTAAACTAATTCTGGAAGCAACACCCCGCGAAACAACAGCTACATGCCCAACCATATTAAAAAAAACATCCAATTAAGACGAACAAGACATGCCGGGCATTGCTAGAGAAACAAGGACGAACTCAAAAGTGATGTTCTTCTATGGACCCCTACACATAGATGTGCCGGTGTTGACCAACCAACAAGAACTTATTTTCATCAGCTTTGTACAGACACAGAATGTAGTTTGGAAGACTCGCCGAGAGCGATGGATGATAGGGACGGATAGAGAGAAAGAGTCAGGGAAATTCCTTGCTGTCAGTGTGACTTCATGATGGTAAAAAAAACCACAAAGAACTACCGTGAATTTATGAGAAAAAGATGATTGCTCCCTGATGGTTTTGTATGATTTCTTTGTTTAATGGCATATCATTCTTCGTGGGTTATTTAAAGCTAAAGCCAACTTGTAGAATAATATTAGCGGTATTATTTAATTCATAGCTGAAGGCAAAAGGGAGTTCTTTCTTTTCTTAAGGGTCTTAACCCGAAAGTGACTGCCATAGCGTTACTCTAGTTTGAACTTAATTACTTTGATGTCACATATTTGTCAAAACCCCATAGAGACACCCCGCCCTCTTGGTCCTATGTACCAACCCCTCCGCTCGGGCAGGATATGACACAAGGTCAATTTTTTTAAGCCGAGTTTAAGAGGTTTGAATTCAGAGTTTTCCTTCTCCTAGACTAGTTGCCTCACTAAGGCTGAAGAACCTAGTCTGCCCTACTATTTATCCATAGCTGGAGGGAGAATATTTGGATTCATACCTTTCCCAAGGGTATTAGTGCTATGTGAAATGCTATCCTCTTGGTGGTTAATGCCAAAGTGAATGTATTGTATACAAGGCCTGTATGCACATTGATGAAAAATCATACTTGATCTCTACTCAAGGCACTTTCAAAAGGAAGTTTTTATAACCATAAACCCAGCTTTGCACACGCTAAAGATATGCATATTACATCGCTCTCTAAACATGCTCAGTATATTAAAAACATATATGATGTTGACACTAATGTGGGAAATTGTTAAAGAGATATCGTTATTACAAAGCGAGTAATAAATCTTGCCTTTTCAGTAAGAAAAAAGAACAGGCTATTGGCTCTTATCCAACAGCTGAAGAATTGTTAAATCAAAGATCTGAGATACTGAACGGATGTAAGCACAAAAACAAATGGCTGCTTCATCATTTACTCTCTATTTATGACTATGTTATGCAAGAAGAATGTGCCGATACCGACCCGTGTGGTCGAACACAGATCTCCAGGCAACAAACAGAACAGTTGAAATGGATTGTGCTTTTGGGGGTCAAGTGACAAGGAATAGTAAATATATAAATCATTCAAACAGAAGTCCAGGAGTTCTATGCTGAGTAGCATTCAATTTTATTGCATTGTGCAGTATTCATTACTCGATATTTGACATTGTACGAGAGTGAAAATATTATAAGAGTCGGCGAAGATTACGCCCTTGATGAACATAATAAAAGTTTTGTTCCTTCTTTATGTTAATTTTTATTTTGTTCTTGTAAATATATATCCGTTTGTTCAGATAACTTTTTGACAGAGTTTTACTGGAGATCATTTTCGGTGAAACTCATGAAGTAAGCTTCTGTCATTTTCTAGATCTACAAGTTGAGTTTTGATGTATCGTTAATCCCAAATTGATTTTATATCAATACGAGGTGCATACGATAAGTTTCCAGACTTTTTTCGTATGGGTACTTCTAATGATAGCACACACATGAAACTCTAGTCCCCTTCGAAGTAATCTCCTCCGGCTGCAATACACTTGTTGTACTGTTCCAACAACTTCTGGAAGGCCCTATGGAAGTCCTCTTGTGTGGGCGTGTCAATAACCGTCTTCACAGCCTCTTTCATCTCCTCAATTCTCTCATAACGACAGCCTCTGAGCTTAGGGAATAACCATAAGTCACAGGGAGCAAGGTCTAGACTATAGGGAGGCTGAGGAACTGTCTTGATACCCATCTCGGTCAAATAGTCTGTGACATGGTTGGAGTTGTGAACTGGTGAATTGTCCTGGTGGAAATGCAAATGACCCGATTTGAAGAGTGCTGGCCTCTTCCCTAGGAATCTCTTCCTGAATTCCCTTAAAACCTCAATATAGTAAACCTAACCCTAACCCTTTGGTCAATCAACTCTGGTATATTGACTTCTTTACTCCTCCTACACCTCTCATAATCCCTCTCAGACTCCCTGCCTTCCTTGAATCTCTAATGCCACCCAAAAACTGATGCTCGATTCATGCAAGATACTCCAAAATCAGTCTGAAGCATTCCATTCGTTTCTGTGGCATTTTTTCCAAGTTTAAAACACAATTTATTGCATATTGTTCTTCTAAAGTATCAGATTGCATTTTTGAAATTCACCAGCTGTGACAATCAAGCTTTTGTATGGTGTATTCCAATTCGTGCTGTAGCTATTCATTTGAACTTGAAATCATCAAAATTGGTCAGTCATCTCGTAACATGTATAGCAATAAGATACTGAATTTTCAAGAATCTACGACAGTTTTAAATGCCCATACGAAAAAGGTCTGGAAACTTAGCGTATGAACCTTGTAGCTGTTAGTATTGAGCACTCATATTCGATACTCATACACCTCGGATTTCCTCCTTGGATCGTATAAATAGATAAATATTGAGCTACGCGTATTAGGGTTAATAAGCTCTTTTAAAGAAATGAACCGCTAAACTGTTAACATGGGGTTTTGTTTACTGAGCAGAAGGTGACACTTTTTGTGTGAGCTGATAATAGCAGGATAATGGACAAGTAAGCAACAGATTCATTCCCAAGTTTTTAGTTCAGAGTTTCCCCTTCCCTTGAACGGTGATAAAAATAGATAGATAAATCGATAATAAACTAGCTGAAATACCTATATATGAATAGATATTCATGAAATTTGGTTCTTTACAATATGTGGCATACGGAAATAACATACATAAATTGAGTATGATAGCTAAATATCATTCGAGTTAGCTAGATAGATAGATCGATAAGATAGATTAAAATCAATATAAAAACTAATACATATTATTTGATATATATATATTCTAAATTATATATATATATATTTATTTATATCACCAATCTGATGATCGTACAAGTCCATCGTACCCCTAAGTTTGGGTCATAGGCAGTGCTTAACCTTGTGCCTTTAAACGTTTATATATATATATATATATATATATATATTGTCTTCCACAGACAGACTGTTTCGTTCTATCAGAACTCTTTAGTATGGCTAGACACGCAGGACGATCGAAGCCGGAATCTAAACCCGTCCAACTTCACGTTAGACTAAGTTTCAGACCTCTCGGCCACCAAGCGAACCACGTTGGCTAAGGGAATTTTTAAGGTATTTATTTTAGCAACAGCAGCAGCAGCTTTTGTTTACATTTTTTTATACCCTATCGGCTAACTGAGTGCTCAATTCTTTCGAAGAGCTTTGCATTACGCTAGCGGCGGCCGACAATTCCTTCGCCAGAGTTCTCAACCCCCATATATATGTGTGTCTGCGTGTGTGTGCTTGTGTGTGTGTGTATAAAAAGTAAAATGGAAGAAAAATATGTTTGATGGTTTGTTTATTTAACATCGATTTTTTTTGGATGCAAAGGTGTTTTATCGAAATTATTTTTGTATGAGAAATAATTTTGATTGATAAATTTTCATTCAATTAGAAGTCTTCATCAGAGCTTGTAGATTTTGCTTGGTGAAAAAACGGATTAATACTGGTTGATATGTTCAAATTGCGTCATGTCATGTGATGGATTTTTTTTTTTTGAAAAGTAGAAGGCGTTTGGTGGTTTGAGAAACGAATTTGTGATGTTTTATTGCTTTGAATGCAAAGAAAAAGGTAGGGGCTAATGTATGGTATGAATTTTGAATTCTAATAAAATTATTTTTCTTATGGATAGTGAAATTTTGAAAAAACCTTGCCGTTGTGGTATTGTGTTGTGGTGTTCTATGGAACATGCTTCAATTCTTCTTTCTTTTTTTGTCATGAATGTCGGCAAATATGGTAGAATTCTTAAAGTCAAAAGTGTGGTTAGTTAAAATGCTGTGAGAAACTAAAGAGTTTTTACAATGTTACCAGTTTTAAAGTCTTTTTTTGTTCATAGATTATTTTGTTTAAACTTCTGTTTGATTCTCCGATGTAAAATTTATTGCAATTTGGGCAGCGGATTTTGTAAACACCTGCGTTGGATAAAGAATCTGTGTTTTTGGTGTTGTTCTTTACTATTTGTTTTATTGTTTTTGTTGTGGGAGTAGTGGTTTTTTATACCAAAGTGATTTCAGTTTTTTTCAATTAAGGTGGTAGTGGGATTTGGGGGTAAAATTATGTGTCTCTTTATAGGGTTGGTATTTGAGTAAGATTTATTTTAATTCATATTGTGGGATGTACGTTTGTGGATATTAATGGCTTTTGATTTGGCACGGTGAATGAAAGATTCAGGATATTGTCGTTTGAAAAAAGAGTTATGGATGTGTTCAAATTCTTCGTTTAGATATTGGGGGGGTGCAGATTCTAAGGGCTCTCAGGAAAAAAAAAACATTTGAGAATGCTGCTTGTTGTTTTATCGCTGTGGTTTGAAAAAAATGTATGTAGTCATTTTTGTTTTTTATCTTGTATTTTTAATTCTAATTTATTGTTGTTGTTTATTTGTAAGGTGTCCAGGAAAGATAAGGAATTATTTGTTTCAAATTCGTATGGGAATTTAATACTTAGTTCAACTTGGTTGAGTTTTTGTACGATTTGAGGAATATTATGTTCTTTGGGATGAATGGCTAAAATCTCGTCGATATATCTAAAGTATTGGATATCATTAGATAGGATGTGTTTGAAAGGTTGGGATTCGAAAAATTATAGGTAAAGGCAAGCCAGAACGCCACTTAAATGGGATCCTATGGGGAGGCAAAATTTTTGTTGGTAGTAAGTATTATTATATTTGTAGAAGCATTGGTTGGTGCATAATTCAATTATTTTAAAGAGTTTAGAGACAGATAATGGGAGAGTTTTTCTAGATGGATTTTCAATCGCAGGATACATTTTTAATGGGTAAGTTTGTATATAAAGATTGAATATTAAGACGAGCAATGCGTTTGTTTTCCATGTTTGTGTTTCTTATTTTGTTGAGGAGGTCACCAGAAATTTTTTAAATGTGAAAGGTTAATTGTGCCTAATAGAGGTATTAAGATGTTGGTTATGTGTTTTGCAATATCATGAGGGTCGGTGTTTATATCAGAGATTATTGGGCGACGATGAATGTTGTTTTTGTGTGTTTTAGGGAGTCCGTATATTGTAGGGACTGCTGGGTGGTAATTTATTAATGAGGACCATAGTTTGTCTTCGTCTGAGATTATTTTTTATTAGATTTGTTGAAGATTTCTATGTTTTTATTGATATTTTTAAGGGAGGTAGGGGTGTGAGCGTTTTGGTCGTTAAGCAGGTTCGTTAATTTTTATGATAATTTACGGTGTCTAAGATGGCAACTCTTCCACCTTTGTCAGGGATGTCATAATGATGCTTTTGTTTTTAGCTAGGTTGGTGAAGGCTGTCATGTATCTTCTTGGTAGATTTTGTGTGGGTGTGTGGTGATTTGTGGTGGATGCTATTAAGCCTTGTGTGACGGTGCATAAATATTTATCCCACGACGGGAGTTTACTTTACGCACGTGTGACGTCGGGGCAGTCTGGCAGTTGATCCCTCGCAAAATAAGTCCTAGTTAAGATTCCTCATTCGGGCATATGGGAACTGGCAGATAATGTGGGGGTTAATTTGGGGCTAGACTGACCGCTGCTGGCAAGGGGGTTTCCAAATTTCACGTTACACCCACCCACCAGGCTACTTCGTCTTCCTACACCCTAGGATAACGGAAGACATGGACCTCTAGGTTGAGATAAAATATTATTCCCTGTAGTCGGTAATTCCAATTTCCTGTATAATGTTTTTAAAGGTGAATAGGACATTTAGCGAGAATAAATTGAGGCGAAATGAAGCTGAAAAGGAAATATGCGAAAGAAGGCAACTCGTTGGGTAAATAACACAACAAATAAATTTCAACGAGGGGACATTTAAAATATAACCAAACTTTTAGTAGTCGAGGTCCAAACAAATATTTATGGGGGCCGGCTATATTTCCCCGGCAAACAGCCACCAACATAAATGTCTTTCTTTCTTCCCTTTTCTTTTCTTTGTATTTTTCTGTCTTTACTCCTGAACATTGAAAAGGTAGCAAAGTCCACTCATACGTTTACAGTTTGTGAAATGCATATAATTCTTTATATGCTTCTTTCCTCAAATTGAGAGAGAGGGCATCTAATTTCAATACTTAGGAAGGGTGGATGGAGAAAACGGTTTTAAGGTTTTTCGACGGGTTTTTTCTGAGATTTCTTTTCTTTTACGGGCTAGCGGAATTCTGTAGAGCTTGGCTTGAAGGCACTGGTTATCTTCTTGTCCAAGAATTCTGCTCCGCTCTTTCCCCGGAGTTTCGGCGACAGCTTTAACATATCTTGTCTCGCCGATTGCTGTTCCAGAACTGAATCCTTTTCACGAGCGAGCTTGCCCGGAGTTTTTTTTGGCATCAGATCAGCACGTCCTCTCACGGCGACCTCCGTCCTAAAAACTGAAATTCTTTATCCCTAGTTCCTTTGACGAAAAGGGTACTACTTCCGGCGCTAAGGCTTCGACCAATCATTTGGCTTATTTCTTCCTCCTCCACCTCCCCCTGTCATGCTATTCATTCGGGATACAATAATGACCTCTATATCACCTTCTCTGTCCAACCAACTTGGAGTTCAGATAGCTTGACCTCTATTTCCAACTGCTTCAGCGGTCAGTCGCAGGGCAGTTAGTTCAAACACAGACGGGGAAGGGAAATTTCCTCTCAGTGGCATACCACGTGACACTTGTATGAATCTTCTCTTGAAATCTGAGTCTGTGTGTCTGTAGTTTATGTTTATGATGTCAAGTAGTTCATGTTTTTTTCGTAATCCTGTTGCAAATTTTAGTCCGAATTTAAGAGTTTCTGATTCATATTGTTTTAAAGGTGTTGTTGAAAGATTTAGAATGAGATCGGTGTGTCCGATATTTGTACACCTGCTGTTCCTACATAAGGATAGTAATTTGTTTTTTAGTTTGGATATGTGTACATTGTTTATATCTTTCCTTAGTTTTTTTCGGCTGTTCTCGGTCATGTGTTTATTCATACGGAAATCTCTTTCCAATTTATTTGCTTCTTCGAAAGTAGAAACTTCTTGGAATTTAAGGTTCCTGATAGAAGACTCCATGAAGGATGCAATATAGTCTGGGAAGATGTGTTGTGAATATGTATGGAGTTTTGGTGTGCTATTGGGAATGACCTTTTCTTGTAGGCAGTTTGTCAGAAAGTCCCTTTTGTTTTTAATTGAGAGGGTTGACGGTACAATTTCCGGTATATATGAATTTTTTATTGTCATCCATTTCGTGTGGTGGTGTTAATGTTTGTTTATGTATTTTTCTTTCATATCCGTAGACACCATGTAGGAAAAGTTAAATATGACAGAATGTACGTAGAAAAGGTAAAACGGAAGAAATTTTTTTTTCAAAATTTTAACATCCAGAGGAAAAATAATATTAATAGAATTCAAAATTTACACTATAGATTAGCTCCCCTTTCTCTAAACATTCAAAATAATAAAACGTCAAAAATCCGTTTCTAAAACCACCAAACACCTTTTAATTAAAAAAAAAATCCATCACATAACATGACGCAATTTGAACATATCAACCAGTATTAATCCGTTTTTTCATATGGCAAAATCTACAAGCTCTGATGAAGACTTCTAATTGAATGAAAATTTATCTATCAAAATTATTTCTCACACAAAAATAATTTCGATAAAACACTTTTGCATTAAAAAAAGATTGAAGTCGAAACGCGTAGTCAAATAAACAAACTATCAAACATTTTCCTCCCGTTTTACCTTTTCTACGAACATTCAGATTTAACTCATTTCTTCCTATACATATATATATATATATATATATATATATGCACAAAACGTTGTGTAGATATTTACAAAGGTTTGTTCAGTCCAGTTCCGAGCAATAAGAGATGCTAAAATTATAAAGTTCAGTGATAAAGTGAAAAAGTGAAGGTTTTCCATTCATTGTAGATTTGTTACTGAATGCATAAAATTCAATTCATACTTTAGCTAATGGTTTTTATTTTCTTCTTTGCCCATCACTGTTTTTTGTCCCCGTGCCATGTACGCTGCTCCAAACCATATCCGATAAGGCACCTTAAATGCAGACGAAATTCTGCCTTCGCTTTTTCTTTAAAAGTATCCGAGCAATTACTCACGGCACGTGCCCGATACTGACGATGACCCGGTAACGTTTAATCTCTCCTCGCATTTATTATTACGTCACAAAAATCTTCAGGAATATTTTGAAAGTTGCTTTTTTAATGTGTTTCCATTTTAGGGTGGATGATTACAAAGATGGAAGGCACGAATGATATGAATTGAATTGTTATCGATTAGCTTTTCATAATCCATCAAAATAATTCTGGTCGCAGTGCAAGCAGATTGGACGTAACACCATTCCATAAGATCTATTATAAAAATGTATCAGGACTTTATAGAAATCAATATAATACCACCCATACTTCAGTACATAAGTCAGAATATGGTAGATGATACAAGTTCAATTTATCTTATAGTACGCCATCAATCGGCATTTCCGGGACAGAAGACAGAGATAGGCTTTATTCTCCAGTACGTATATGATTCGGATATTAACCACTAACAATGTGATTTTTTATACAACCATTCAAATCCCTTTGCAATCAATATACCAGTTCCAAAACGACGTAATAGTACATTTGCATCGAGTCGCTAGTCATTAACAAACATCTGTAGGCATGATACATTTACATAACAGATTATTCATTAAGCTTAACTTAAGAGAAGTCTGGTTTAAATCTCGGTGTTAGGATCAAACTTATTCCGGAAGAAATAGTCTACAATATGCCTTTATATCAAACTATCCTTAAATAAAAGAAAAGACTCCTAGAGAGGATCGAAATCATTGCATTTACCTATTGGTTTGCTGGATATGCCTGTAAGCTCTCGAATTTCGAAAGAAGATTTTTCCCCGTTTAAATGTGCTAATAACTTACCACGTTATTCTTCAGTGTAATTATCTCGCACAATAACAACATATCATGTAGGTAAATAAAGACGCTTGACTAGCCATTTAACCACACGATCATCTGAAGATTTCGGAAAACATATGAAACTCAAATAATGAATTTATTGTATGTATAATTCTAATGTTTGTCGTTTCACACACACACACACACACACACACACACACACACACACACACACGCATATATATATACGAACTAACCATGGTGATATTGATACTTCCATTTATGAAGGAGACAAAGAGTATAATAAAAATTTCGTTGGTATATTTTAAATCAAAACTCTGGTTGATTAACTATGACATTTGCATTGAGGCAAGATAAAAAAAATTGTCATTCAGTTGCAAATTGTATTGGAAATTGCTTTATTCACAAAGAGAAATTTTGACGTAAGTCACTGTTTTTGATGATCTATCTATCTATATATATATATATAGAGAGAGAGATCGATATAGATATAGATATAAAGGTTATTTAGCCTTGGTTAGGCAAGTATTATTGAAGGAGAAAAATTGACCTTGTGTCACATCCTGTCTTCGGATGTATATATATATATATATTTTTTTCTTTAAGAATATATATATATATATATATATATATATATATATATATATATATACATATATATAAAATGGACCAAAGTGTTAAGACAAACAGGAATTATATTTCTTTACGGTTACTTTTTAATTATTTTAATTATCAAAATTTTGGTCGGTACATTTTATTAGAATCCCTCCATATATATATATATATATATATATATATATATATATATATATATATATATATATATTTAATCAGAGAATTTTAAAGCGTTCTTGGTTATATATGTATCTAATACTTGACTATTCGACATAGGAAACAGATGTACTTCATGTTATTTTTGCAGGTGTTTTTTATCAAATGGATAGATAAATATTTGCCAACTATAGTGGGTTGCGCTTCACATTTTATATATAAGTTGAACCTTCTCAAAAAAGGGCAAAAGACTTCTCTTTTTTAAATGAAAAAGAGTCATGGAAAAGAATAACAGACCAGCTTACATTTGCTTGAAATGCAGGAGAGAAAGTTGAAAATCTTGACTGAAGCTCTTAGTAATTAATCACCATTAATAAAGAAAGACTTTGTTCATTTTGTGAGAGCTGTTGACCATAAATGTCATGATGAAGTGGGATATAATTTTGAGACATTCTTTCAGGCAAAATTTGGTGTTTGTTTTTGGTTGCATCATTCTTCTTTTAACTTCATTGTGTTCTTTCTTTGTTTTTAATATATATATATATATATATATATATATATAGAGAGAGAGAGAGAGAGAGAGAGAGAGAGAAAGAAAAAGAGAGAAAGTTTTCTAAATTTTTTATTTCTTTCTTTCTTGCTTTCTTTCTTTCTTTCTTTAATCATTCTTTCTTTCTTTAAACGTTTTTCTTTTTTCTAATGCACCTCTCCTCTTAAGATATATATATATATATATATATATATATATATATATATATATATATAGAGAGAGAGAGAGAGAGAGAGAGAGAGTGAGAGATTTTTCTTTACTGGTTCTTTCTTTCTTTCTTTCTTTCACTTGTATGGGTCAAATAGATCTTTTTAAAAATTATTAGTAATCGTAAGGAATTCCTGAAACCATATAAAATTATGCAAGTTACTTGTATTAGATAAGAATACTTGATGGCATATACTGTGTGCAAACAAATGATATTTGGTTGGTTAAGTTTTATGGCATATCAACCTTGTAAGTTACTTATTACTAAATCTGTTTATATATATATATATATATATATATATGTGTGTGTGTGTGTGTGTGTGTGTGTATGTGTGTGTGTGTGTGTGTGTGTGTGTGTGTGTATGTGTGTGTGTGTCTGTGTGTGTCTGTGTGTGTGTCTGTGTGTGTGATTTGTAAAGGCATAGTTTGTAGATAAAATTTTAAAACGAACCAAAGCTCATTTGTTTGCACACCGTTAAGTGATTTCAAATTTTCCTACCGAACACCAATAATTCTATTTACAATTACTCATTTGTTCGCATAAAGTTAAATGGTTTCAAGTATTCCTATATAACACAAAAAATATGATTTTAAATCACTCATTTATTATCGTACATTTAAAAGGTTATATATTTGATTTGTAATTAAATAGTTTCTCGGTAATTTCATTTTAAAATCATTTAGAGCAAGTTTGTTTGCGCACAATAAAAAAATTGCTATTGTTTGCACACAGTTAAAATGTTTCAAGTATTGCTATTTAACACTAATAATATTATCCAATTGTTTGCTTACAGTAAAGTATTTTCAAGAATTACTCACATTGTAGTTATATTTGCATACAGTTAAATGGTTTCAAGGGGTGTCCTTGTGGTGTAATGGTTAAAGCGATTGACTGCGGAATCGTAGTAAGCGAGTTCGTACTCCAGTCGCGCTATTACGTTCACTTTCTGGCAAATACCCTTAGGAAAGGTATGTACCCCCTTATCCTCCCAGCTATGGGTTAAATAGTACCACTACTGTTCTTCTAGGAGAATGGCTTTGGCATTAAATAACCTACAAAGGTTGATATGCCATTAAACAACGAAACGAAACCAAATTGAATGGTTTCAAGTATTGCTATATACCAATTTAATTAACAGTCATTTGTTAAATGATTAAAAATTATATTTAATCCATATATATAACCTTAAAGGTGTTATCATTTTGGGTCAGGGTGGACCTGGGAGTAATGGCAATAAAGAGGTACCCAGAACTCCCAGGACGAGAGCCTCACCATTAGATGCAGTTTAGAGTCATATATAGGGGAAGAGTCTTACCCCTCTGTAGAGATACAGTTAATGTATTCTACACACCCAGCTGAGTGGGCAGGCAAATAAATGATGTTAATTGATTTTAAGGGCGATTGCAATGTAACGTCGAAAATATTCATCGAGATGGTTTATATTGAAGATATACATATTATTATTATCAAATTATCACAAATTTTTTAAATGTTGACTTTAAATAACCCATAAGAATGTAAAGTCGGCGACTTTAGTCGAGGGTGATCTGAACGCTCCCTTTTCAATAGCTACAACATTGAGGTGTGTGGGAGGGCGCTACTCCATTTCTTGGATTGCTCTACTTGATCCGTACCTTATAATGCTGAGTGTTAAGTAAGGCGGCATCAAGTACGATTTTTTGAGTCTTTGGTATGACTCGACCTGGGATTGAACCCCGGTCTCCAGGACCATTGGTGAACACTCTACTCATTTGGCCAATGGCTCGGTAAATAACCCATAGGGAGTTGACATTCCCTTGAATACACCCAACCACACCAAACCGTCATTCTTTTTTCTAATACTTCTATTTATATGTTGAAATTAATTTATTTGATTTTTTTTGTTCTTTCTTTTTTTCTTTCTTTCTTTCTTTCTTTTTTTTTTTTTACTCATCGTTTTTATTTTTCATATTTTTTTCTTTCTTTCAACACTTCATTTTTATCTTTCTTTCTTTCTTTCTTTCTTTCTTTTTACACATCGTTTTTATCTTTCATACTTCTTTCTTTTTTTTCTTTCTTTCAACACTTCATTTCTTTCTTTCTTTCTTTCTTTCAACACTTCCTTTTTATCTTTCTTTCTTTCTTTCTTTCTTTTTACACATTGTTTTTATCTTTCATTCTTCTTTCTTTTTTTTCTTTCTTTCAACACTTCTTTCTTTCTTTCTTTCTTTCTTTCAACACTTCCTTTTTATCTTTCTTTCTTTCTTTCTTTCTTTCTTTCTAATAAACTTACCTTTTTATCTGTGTCCTCGTGATAAACCTGTTGAACACAATTCAGCACTTCTCACGTCCACTCTATTTTCACTTGTCCACCCCCTAAACCATTCAAGCTGCTCGTACGCCTTGTCCACTACTTACTCCCCAATGTGGAGGACATCGTCTACTCTGCTTTCTTTTTTCTCCTCCCCACTTCTCTCCTTTGCTCTTTCCTGTGTTTATTTACATATAAGGAGTGTGCATGCAGATTTCTATATATCACTTAGTAGTATCTGCTGTCTTTGTTCCGACCAATGCCGGTAAAAGGGTTTTTATTTCCTTTTTTTTTTCCTTCCTTCCTTTACCTGCGAGCAAACAACAGATGTCTCCACTTGAGACCCTCCGTACTTTCTTACAACAACCATCCTCTTGTAGACACATGCCAGCGGGTACACACCGATTCCCGACTTGGAGAAACGTTTGTCGTCCACTCAGACTAGAATGCACGCTTTTATATACTCAGAGGTAATTCTTTAATCTACACTTATTAAAAGAAAGAATTTTTCATAAATTGATACGATTATCTTTGTTATGATAGTTAATATGTATCTCATGACAGACTATAAACTCAAAATCTCATCTAACTGGCTGTCATCACACCTGCCATATCTACCTCGTGTATTATTCTTCTGTTTGCATGGCCAAACAAATCGTTTGTTTTCGAAGTTCTCTAGATAATTGCAACCCTTTCTAATATTATCCTGGAAGGTCGTCTTTCGTGGCAGATGCTTAAGCCAATTCGGTCACGGAAGACTATAGTTACAAAGGGCACAAATCTACATTCATATCGCCAACTCCTTGTTCCACAATTGTTAAATTGCCTTGTAGGATGGGGCTGTAGAATACACCGACTGCTTCTCTGCAGAGGGGTAAGACCTCCCCAACAAGTGTCCTGGATATGACACAAAACAATCTCTATTGTGAGGTTCCAGTAATGCTGGAGCTTTGGGGAATGCGGAGTACTCCTTCATTGTCATCGCCCCCAGGTCCACTCTGGCCTTGAGTGGTAGCACTTGATGGGGTCTATCTATGGGTTAAATAGAACTAAACTGTGCACTTATGCTAAGCTAAATTGTTTGAAATAGAACTGTTTTTATATTGAACCTGTGTACTTTAGCTAAAAAGAATTGTTTGAAATAGAACTGATTTGTATGCTAAAGTGAATTGTTTGAAATAGAACTGATTTTTGACTTTGAAACAGTGTATTTTTGCTCAACTGAATTGTTTGAAATAGAACTGTTTTTGACATCGTATCTATACCAAACTAAATTATTTGAAATAGAACTGTTAATATGCATAAAAAGGGATTTGGCATTAAATAACTGATAATGGTTAATGTCCCATGAAACTAAACCAAACAAAACCAAACCGTGTCATATTTTGTTGGAGAAATCATGAATTTATCTTAACTTACAGTTTATCTATATTCATTTGTCGAGTTTAAGGCTTTGGGAATTGTCATTAATTTTCTCGTTTTCTGATCCATGTTTCTCAGTTTCTCTCTTGTCGAGTTTAAGTTGGGCCCAGATTAGCTTACCAGGGTAACAGCACAAGTTTTTTTTTCTTTTCCTTTTGATTAAAAATTCAGATGAATAGTTTCCTTGTCCTTTCGAGGTATTCCTTTATTTTTTACTTTCTTCTTTTCTGTTTGTATGATGTTATCTATTTCTAATATTGATACGTATTTGCAACTTTATTTTTCTCAGCATTTTCATACATTTCCTGATTGGGCAATTCTATTTCTTCTTTTGTTTCATTTTTACTCTTTATTTATTAAGATCAGTGCGCGCCTTTCAGTTCTAATTTCTAAATTTCATTTCTATGTCTCGACTAAAGATTCTGATTGTTGGTATTAGTGTATCGATTTCTAATTTAAAACTTATTTTATGCACACATTATCTTTAAAACACTATATTAATAACAATGATAATATAGTTTTTGGTTTATTTGTTTAATTGCCTATCAAACTATGTGGGGTGTTTAATACCAGAGGCATCTTTGTAAAAGACTAGTAATAGTAATACTCAACTCATAATTGAGAAAATAAGGAGGGTCATGCCTTACCAAAAGGGAACGTTATAGAATAACTAGTATTCGCTTGCTACGAGTGGAAGGAATGATTTATTAACGGGTCGACACTATAGCGCTTGATTCGCCAGTTAAACGGCCAACTTTTTCTTACTATACATATTTTCCCCTAGGTTTTTGTATTTCACATTTCTAAACATCCATCGTTAACTTAAAATTATTAATATCACCCCTCATGGTCCTGATGATGGTTCAGTCGAACCGAAACGCTATAGTGTCGACCCGTTAATAAATCATTCCTTCCACTTGGATCGTTGTTATCAGTTTTTCTACACACATATATATATATATATATATATATATATATATATGTGTGTGTGTGTGTGTGTGTGTGTGTGTGTGTGTGTGTGTGTGTACTGGGTATGAAACTAAACTATATTCGGTAGTAAGGCTCCAGTTTTGTTGTATTCCACAATTAAACCATTACGCCACAGTAGTGGTACTGTTCAACCCATAGTTGGGGAGACAAGAGGATTAATACATTTCCTAAGAGAATTAGTCCAAAAGTGAACGTAATAGTATGAGTGGAGTTTGAACTCACTTACTACGATGTCGCAGTCCCACCGAGAATTTCTTAAGTATATAAGCAGTAACTGATGGCTTTCACTGAAGTCTCCTCAGCCCTCCAAGACTCTTCAAAATATTCTGACTAGACTCAGTTCTTTCCGTGGTGCCCGCAGTGTAATGGTTATCGTCGCATGAAATGGACACGGCGACACGAGTTCAAATCCTGGACAATACTGATTGCATTTCACATTGCACTAATACCCTTGGGAAAGGTATGAATCCAATTATTCTCCCTCCAGCTATGGGTAAATAGTAGGGCAGACTAGGTTCTTCAGCCTTGGTGAGGCAACTAGTCTAGGAGAAGGAAAACTTTGAATTCAAAACCTGTTAAACTCCGCTTAAAAAAATGACCTTGTGTCATATCCTGCCCGAGCGGAGGGGTTGGTAAATATAGACTCAGTTCTTTCTCAGGTGTCCAGTTTAACCAGTCAAGTTAACAAGTTCAAGAGAAATATTCCAACTGCTCCAACAATGATTGATAAAACTGTCAGCTTTATATTCCAGAAGATCATATCGGGGAAATATACAATCCCCCCTCCCCGTGGAGTATTAGTTAAAGTGCCTGACTGCGACATCGTAGAAATTGAGTTTGAACTTCAGTCACGCAAATTACAATTCACCTTCGAATTAATACCCTTGTGAAATGTATGAAACTCCTTATCCCTGTCCACTATGGACTAAATAGTATTACTACTGTTCTTCTCCAGGTTGAATTTTTCAATAAACAGCTCGCAAAAGTCGATATGCTACTAAATAAAGAAACCAAGCCAATAAAATTTTAGCTACCTGCATCATCGAGGCATCTAGCGAATTTTTTCCCATTTCTCCATTTAAACTATGATTTTTTAGTACAGAAAAATCCAGTAATTGTCATGTTCATTTGTTCCTTTCGATTACCCATCAGCCATGGTTTTCTGGTTTGGATTGAGTAATTCGTTTTTATCTCAAAATCTCAGAGAATTTATGTAAAGTTATATGGTAGGTCCAGATTATAATGAGAACGATAGGCTAATTTCTGGAGGAGAGGGAGAAGAAAAAATAAGAAGATGAAAAAGCAGACATAGTGTCTACGAGAAAGGCTAGCTGAACTCTCAGTACCTTAGGCCAAGGTACTGGTTGTAGACCAGCCAGTCACGGGTGAAATACTGCGGTAATTAAAAATGACCGGAAAATAACCGAGAATCCCAAATCTTCTGTGCAGGTGTGGAACCACCGGAAACGGATATAGTCCTCTTTCCAACACCAGGTGGAAGTAAGTGACTACTCGGGATTGAAAGTGAGTTAGCAGCTGAACACGAAGAGGTACAGACGCAAGTTGAGCACCAGCAGCGAAAATGTCAAGACAAATGAAAATAACGGCTTCCATTTTGGTGTGGGGTCCAAAAAGGGGTCTCACACCAGATGCGAAACCGGTGAAAAAACATGCTCGAACTCCAACAGAAAACCCTGCTGAAAATCCAAAGTCTGTGTCTGCTCTCTCTTTCTCTTCATGGCGTGTTGTACGTGTCCAGCTAACGCGGTCGACTCAACTTTCATACTCTCTTTCTTTCTTGCGGCGACAACTTAAGAATTGTAATATTGAATAATCTTCTGTTTTTTTTTCTAAGACAGAACTTTGTACGTTCATCAACCTTCCCCACGGCGAGGTTTCAATAGGATCCGACGACTACTTAAGACGTAGCGATACAGCCATTAATACATTTGTGCATGTGGTGGTACAACCGTACATTTGACGTGTAACGTTACAACGTCCTATTTGGTGCAGTAACTTTACAAATTCTATTTGGTACCGTTATGTCACATTTATTGAGTCCTATGTTCTTGGATGATAAACAAATCATTGCTCTATAGTTTGCTTTTTATTCGTTTTTAGTTGCGAGAATACAACCTCTAGATGAACTAGCCAGGTGGATATTTTTTTATATTTCACATAATATATGATAGAGAACCAGCTAAGTAATGATGCATTAAGTATTTAAACCAGAAAAGTGAAAATTCTATCTTTTCCTTGTCCAGTCACCTGGGCTGTAGAATACACCGACTACATCTCTGCAATAGGGTAAGACCCCACCCAAACTAGTATCCTGGATATGGCACAAAAAAATCCGATGATTACATTCCAGTAATGAGTGAGCTTTGGGAAATGCAGAGTACTCCTTCATTATCATCGCTCCCAGGTTCACTCAGGCCCAGAGGGGTAGCACCTGATAGAGTCCTATCTATGGGTCAAATAGAGCTAAACTCTGTACTTATGCCAAACTGAATTGCTTGAAGTAGGACTGTTTTGATATGTAAACTGCGTAATTATGCTAAACTGAATTGTTTAAAATAGAACAGTTTTTGATATTGAAACTGTACTTAAGCTTAACTGAATTATTTGAAATAGAACTGTTTTGACATTTAACTGTGTGTAAACAAAAAACTATACTTCTAATAAAATGAATTGTTTAAATTAGAACTGTTTGACTAAACTGAATAGCTTGAAATAGAAATATTATTGACAATCAAACTGTGTGCACATGCTAAACTGAATTGTTTGAAATAGAACTGTTACACAGTTTGATTGTCAAAAATAGTCAAACGGTTCTAATTCAACCAATTCAGTTTAGTATAAGTGTCGATTTTGTTTACGCACAGTTAAATATAAAAACATGTCAGTTTCAAACAATTCAGTTTAGCGTAAGTACGCTGTTTTCATGTTAAAACGGTTCCATTTCAAACAATTCAGTTTAGCAAAATAGATAGGACCCAGTCCGGTACCTCTCTCCGGGCAAGAATGGACCTGGGAGAGATGCCAATGAAGGAGTGCTCTGCATTCCCCAAAGCTCCAGCATTACTGGAACCTCATCATCAGATTGTTTTTGTCCTATCCAGGTTACTCGTTGGTGGGGGTCTTACCCCTCTGCAGAGGTGCAGTCGGTGTATTTTACAGCCCCAGGTGACAGGGCAATATTATGATATTAAGTGATGCTATATTTTTATTTCTGATTTTTGGAGAGCAAGTGCAAAGACATCATTATGTATTCATTTTTTTCATTTGTTGTCTTGGAATTTGGGTAGCTGTTTTCTGTTATATATATATATATATATATATATATATATATAGGTTCGTTTTTTTTTTTTTTTTTTTTTTTTTTTTTTTTTTTTTTTTTTATTCAATAGCATATCAGCCAATGGGTAAAACTTTTATTTATTTGTAAATCATATCTACTAAGCGCTTTATTGCAAACATTTTTAATCTCACTGCCTATAATAATCTCTCTCTCTATATATATCATCATCATCATCATCTCATGCTGCTAGCACGAATTTCTCTAACCCTCTCTCTCTCTCTCGCTTTCTCTCTCTCTCTCTCTCTCCATCCGTCCCTATCATCCATTGCTTCGGGCAGGTCTTCTAGGTTACATCCTGTGTCCGTACAGAGCTGTTGTAGATAAGGTTTGGTTTCTTTGTTTAATGGCATATCAACCTT
This sequence comes from Sepioteuthis lessoniana, assembly GCA_963585895.1. NCBI lineage: Eukaryota > Metazoa > Mollusca > Cephalopoda > Myopsida > Loliginidae > Sepioteuthis > Sepioteuthis lessoniana. The sequence continues at coordinate 48,587,498 of OY757913.1, forward strand.
TGTAGGTTGTTTTATGCCAAAGTTATTCTCCTAGAAGAACAGTAGTGGTACTATTTAACCCATAGCTGGGAGGATAAGGGGCTTCATACCTTTCCCAAGGGTATTTGCCCGAAAGTGAACGTAATAGCGCGACCGGAGTACGAACTCGCATACTACGATTCTGCAGTCCATCGCTTTAATCATTTCACCACGAGGACACCCCCTGTTGTAGATAAGTTCTAGCTGGTCGACCTACACTTGCATGTACGTGTGGAGGAATCCATTGGGGAACGTCGCTTATGAGTACGTCCTTGCTCCTCCAGGAGTATCCGGCATGTCTTATTTGTCTAATTTAGATGGTCTTCGATATGGGTGGTAGGTGGCCGTACAGCTACTGTTTTGTAGGTGGTTGCTTCCAGGATTTGTTTAATATAGCTCATAGCATCCTTGTGTCATTTCCGTCAAGCTTCTTCTCTATGTGCTTAGTCAGCGCCCATGCGGTGCATCCATACAGTAATATGGACACGACCACCGCTTGGAAAAAAATGCGTTTTATTTTATCGGATAGGTCTAACTTCCATATGACTGATAGCCTATCGATAGCTGTCCATGCCTTCGTTAGTCGCGTATTGATGTCATTTTCGTTAGACGACACGCTGCTTTCAAGGTACGTGAATTTGTCCACGTGGGAGGTATTTTTGTCAAACCTGTATATTCTTGCACAAGCAAGGATTGAACTGAAAACTTCAAGTGAGCCAAATAAGCTTCCACGGTGTATTTTTGTCTCTTTTTCTCTGTCATGCCTCGAAGGACACTCCAACTGTATTTTCTTTTTTCGTCTTAAATATAATGGCTATTTCTACCTAATTAGTGCCTCCCATATGATCAACTGCATCAATAAAAGACATTCTTTTTTTTCTAGGGGAAAAGTTGATGACAAATTTTATTACAAAAAAGCCCACTTTGATAGACTGTCAGATAAATCAATATTTACTTGTTTTCTATGGTGACTAAAAAAATGGAACATTTGTCCCAAGGTGGATCCTCAACTCTTTCCCAGACTATAAAATATCACATAAAAGTAATTATCTATATCAATAATTGAGAAGAATGTGTTTGTCTGTCCTCGATAGATAATCAAACGGTGTGATGTAGACTTAGCAAATTTCGTACATATGTATATTCGATTCAAGGGCTTTTATGATTCAAGGGTTTTAACGTAAAAACAATTTGTTTCTGATAGAGAGAGGCGTTATGTCATCGAGACAGAGTTTCTAACAATAAGTAACAAACTGGCAGGTTGCTCAAATGGTTACCCATCAAAGTATTGTTGCGGTAATCGCTGCTTGACTTATGTGATTTAACAGGAACTAGTGATATCATTGAAGAAGAGCTTTATAGCATTGAAGGGTTGACAGTGTAGGAGAAAGATAACTGTACTAAAACAATTTGGAGTCCATGGGGTAGTCTGGCATAATCTTCAACTTTATTATAGGAACTCTTACAATGACATAACTGCTAAGCTTGATTGACACGTGCAATTCTCTTGGACAACATTGATTGCATCAAGGATAATGATATGCTGTCTAGGTAACTGCCAGTTTTTCATTTGCTGATTTTTTTTTTTTTTTTTTTTTTTTGGAAATATTTCCAGCAGTTAAATATGACTTACCGCTAATGGAAACAATACTTTTTTTAACGGCTAAAGAATTCTTATGAATCAATCTGCGATCCAAGTCTTGACTTTGCATCATGTGTAGACATGTACATCAGCTAGTAATAAATAAAAATTTCCCTTCATTTATAGTTTCGATCTACTGATTCTTTTGATTAATCACTTTGGTCTAATTCGCTTACATATTGATCCCTTCTCCCACCCTTTAATCCTAAAAAATCAATCCCTCTTTACCCCTAATTTCATTATTAATCTTGTTCTTCCGTCCTATTTTTGACTACTTATAGCCGCTTATCCACCCCACATCTACAATTGCTCAACTTTAACGATACTAGTACTCTGACCTCACTATTCGTTAATCTTCTGTCCGCACGTACTTGAAGAGAGGTCTTCTTACAAACACCACTTCAGATAAATGCACTTTCCTCTCGCATGGATTTGGATATTATTAGATACCAGTATCAAATTTCCGAAATCCCCAACATTTGGAAAGGTTCTTTGTACCCTCGTTCATGTTGCTGGCTAATCGTTAGGCATAAAAGGCTAGAAAATACTAACGTTTTGTTTCGTTTATTCTTTCTTTTTCGAATGCGCTTATCATTGTTGATTTCTTTGAGCACTCTGTTGAAACCTAATTAGATATCGCTAAGCAGATGAATAAGCTCCGCTCCAAAGCCTTCCCGTATCTCCTATGACCTATTTTTGTTCTAGTTTTGGAAAGCCTGTTAAAGACTTTTCTCCCTATCCCCTTCTAATGTAAGGACTGACGCATTTGTTATTTGTTTAATATGGATTATTATTATCCGTCTTCTCCACGCAAGGCGGAACACGCTACTCGCTCGCTTTTTAAAATGGGTTTAGCAAAACGAAAATTCCTGTCACATTTTCACCCAACCACAAACATCAGTTTTACAATCCGAGTTTTACATTTAGAGCAATCGAATGTTTCTGTCTGTAGTATGTATTCTCGTTGCCGAAGGAAAAATAGTTGGTTTCGTTTTTTTTTTTTTGTTTGTTTTTTTTTGTTTTTTTTTTATTGTTTATCAACTTTCGTGGCTTATTTAATGCCAAACCCACTCTTGTCGAAAAATAGTAGTGATAATCTTTAACCCATTGTTGACGAAACAACGGGGTTCAGTATCTTTCCTAAGGGTATTAGTCCAAAAATAAACGTAATAGCATGACTGGAGTTCGAAATCATTTACTTCGAGGTCACAGTCTAGCATTTTATTCATTAAGCTCCCCAAAATAACTTATCTGCTCCCGAGGTACGTAAATTTGTCCACTAATTTTAGTGAATTACCCTTTAGAGTGGAGATTTCTCCTTCTTCATTAAAGCACATGTACTCTGTTTTGTCTACATTCACGTGGAGGCCAATGCTTCTTGCTGCCTGTTTCAGGCTAGGCAATAGGGATTCAGCTTGGGTAGGTCTATTTGCAAGAAGTGTTATGTCATTTGCATAGTCTGCGTCCGTAATAGTTTCGGCTTTTTTTACACCTTTTTCAACACCCCACGAAACAACAGTTGTGCGGCCACTACCATCTATTTGTAATACAATCCGAAGCTAGACGAACAATCATACGGGACACTGCGGGAGAAGCAAAGACGAACTCACAAGTGACGTTCTCTGATGCACCCCTTCACATGGACGTTCCTGTGTTGGCCGATCAACAAAAACCTACCTACAACCGCTCTGTACAGACACTGTATGTAGTCTGGAAGACCTGCCAGGAATGATGATTAATAGGGACAAACGGCGAGAGAGAAAGAGTCAGGAAAATCCATGTTAGTAGAGCGACTTGATAATGATGGCGATGTTGATAATTGTTTTTAAAGGATAATTATCAGTTACTTGAAACTATATAACTATGTACAAATAAACGATTGTTATTAAACGGAAATAATTGCTTAAAATCGTATACTGCCATGTCAGCTGGGGCTGTAGAATACACAGATTGCACCTCTGCTGAGGGGATCATCATCATCATCATGTAGTGCTGCTAGCACGGATTTCCCTAACTCTCTCTCGCGATCAGTCTCTAGCATTGATCGCTTTCGGCAGGTCTGCCAGGCTACATCCTGTATCCGTACAGAGCTGGTCGTCCAACACTTGCGCGTTAAGGATCCTGGTTGTTGACCAGGCCGTGACGTGGCAACTGAAGCGGGTCACGTGACTTGCAACAATCCACTTAAGCTCTTAATGAGCAAGAGGTTCGAACCGACCAATCAGCTGATCATAACAACCACTAGCGCCTATATGATCGTCTCGACCGAATTCTTCTGGTGGCAAACAAGTACCCAGCTTTATTTTATCTTAATGGTACTTGAAGGCGGTGGTTCAATTTCACTGTGATTGCAAAACATGAAACCGTTTAAATAAACGATTAATTTTTTAATAGAATTATTTATCATAGATAGCAGTACTAAAAACCATCTGACTGTGTGCTAGCAAATGATCTCAAACTCATTTAAAAATGAATTACAAACCAACTATTCACTAACAAATCATATATATATATATATATATATATATATATATATATATATATATATATATATATATATATAATTTGTAAGTGAATAGTCTTTGGGTAATACATATATAAACAGGCTTTGACATTAAAATAATCCACAAGGGTTGATATGCCATAAAAAAGCCCCAAATCTAAAAATCAAAATATCTGCCTACTATTTATTCGCTTTTGAATTAAATATATATGCAACATACAAATAATATATATACAAATAATATATGTAAAACAATACAAACAACCTATAAACAATAATAATTATAAGATATTTAAAAATAGTAATTACAAATAATATATATTCACAATAATATATATACAATAACATGATAAAACAATATATATATATATATATATATATATATATATATATACAACATACAAGATTTGGCATTAAATAACCCACACGAGTTGATCTGCGATTAAACAAAGTAACATAACCTAACCTTGAAAGCATATAATTGTATATGTATTATTAATATTATATAAGAATACTTGAACCTATACAACAGCTTGCAAAGTATTTTTATTATACTGGAATACTTGATGTATAACTGTGTACAAAAACTCTCATGACACAACAATACATATGCAAATATAAATGTACAATAAACGCTTCTCCGTAAAATTAGGACATGAAATAACTCTAAACAGGTTGACAATGTCGTTAAAATCAATCACTCACTCAAATAAACAGTTTCAACTGAAGAATGTCCGAATTTCAAGTAAAATTTGATACTTATGTATTGTGAATGTGACCGTCAAACAATACAAGCTACGAGGTGCATGCGATAAGTTTCCAGACTTTTTTCGTATGGTCATTTAAAATTGTCGTAGACTCTTGAAAATTCAGTATGTTATTGCTATACATCTTATGAGATGACTGGCTAATTTTGATGATTTTACGTTCAAATGAATAGCTACAGCAACAATTGGAATACACCCTACTAAAGCCTGTTTGTCACAGCTGGTGACTTTCAAAAATGCAATCTGACACTTTACAAGAACGATATGCAATAAAATTGTGTTTTGAACTTGGAAAAATGCCATAGAAACGTATGGAATGCTTCAGACTGCTTTTGGAGCATCTTTCATGAATCGAGCATCAGTTTTTGAGTGGCATAAGAGATTCAAGGAAGGCAGGGAGTCTGTGAGGGATTGTGAGAGGTGTGGGAGGAGTAAGGAAGTCAATGGACCAGAGTTGACTGACCAAAGGATTAGGGTTAGGGTTACTATGCTGAGGTTTTAAGGGAGTTCAGGAAGAGATTCCTAGGGAAGAGGCCAGCACTCTTCAAATCGGGTCAGTGGCATTTCTACCAGGACAATGTACCAGTCCACAACTCCATCCTTGTCACAGACAATTTGACCAAGATGGGCATCAAGACAGTTCCTCAGCCTCCCTATAGTCAAGACATTGCTTCCTGTGACTTTTGGTTATTCCCTAAGCTCAGAGGCTGTCGTTATGAGACAATAGAGGAGTTGAAAGTGGCTTCCAGAAGTTGTTAGAACGGTACAACAAGTGCATTGCAGCCGGAGGAGATTACTTCGTAGGGGACTAGAGTTTCATGTGTGTACTATTAATAAAAGTGCCCATACGAAAAAAAAAGTCTGGAAACATATCGTATGCACTCGTATTTAAATGGCGTCTTACTGCCGACCGAGTATCTGTTTACACACTCAATGTAAGATCTCCTTTTGATTGGGTACCCAGTACATCAAGACCCTACAGCTGGTTCTCGAAGCAGGCCCGGACGTAAGATGCATTATTGATGAAGAAGTATTGAGACTGATTTTTTTTAAAGTTTTCTTATTTTCATTTCATAATCTAAAATCTAAATGTAAAGTGTGAATAGTTCTAAAACTTTTATCATAAAGCAACGAGGCCTTGAAAAGTCAGAACGAATTTAAAAAGAAATAATGAAGTCAGCCTCGAAACTTTTCGAAGAAATTATTTTTGGCGAGACACAAGATTATACAAGAGTTGTATTCGTGGTGTAATGGTAAAAGCTCGGGACTGCAGAATCGTTGTCAGCGAGCTCGAAATCCAGTCACGCTATTACGTTCACTTTCGAACAAATAATCTTGAGAAAAGTATGAACCCCTTTATCCTCCCAGTTATGGATTAAATAGTACCACTACTGCTCTTCTAGAAGGATGGCTTTGGCATAAAATAACCTAGAAAGGTCGATATGCTATTAGACAAAGAAACCAAACAACTAAAAACCAGGATTGTACAAGGAGGTTTATGTCGTAGTACAATCCCCCCCACGAGCAGAATGTGGTACAAGGTCAATTTTATGCGGGATTTAAGAGGTTTGAATTTAGTTTTTTCCATTTAGACTGATTTGTCAAGATTAAAGACTCCAGTTTAACCTAAAAATTACCATTGCTGGAATGGGAATAACTACCGTTCCCAGGTGTATTAGCGTTGTGTGAAATGGAAACAGTCTCGTCCAAGATTAGAACTTGGGTCACGATTTCCATTTCCTATAACTATAACTGTTACACATTGTAAAGAATCGTATTACATTAGAGGAGGTGTCCGTGGTGTAATGGTTATCGTCGTTGGAAATGGTCTCACAGACCTGAGTTCAAATCGTGGACGAGGCTAATTGCGCAAATACCTTTGGGAAAGATATGAATCCATCTATTCTCCCTTCAGCTATGGATAAATAGGGCGTGTAGACTGGGTTCTTTAACCTTAGTGTGGCAACCAAACTTGGAGAAGGACAACTCTAAATTCAAAACTTTGAAACTCAGCTTAAAAATTTTACTTTGACGGAGTGATTGGTAAATACATATATTGATATGGTTTCTTCGTTTCATGGCATATTAACCTTGGTGGGTTATTTAATGCCATATCCATCCCAGTAGAAAAACAGTTATGGTACTCTTTAATGCATTGGTACGGAGAGTAAGGAGGTTCATACCTTTTAAAAGGGTATTGGTCCGACAGTGAACGTTATAGATTGACTGGAGTTCGAACTTACTTACCACAATGTTTGCAGTCAAGCATTTTAACCAATACGCCACCGTGACAGCCTCATGTGAGTATATGTGTGTGAGTTTCAAACTTACAAGCAAAAATTGATTTCAGAACGGTGTCTTTTATGGTTTTACTTTTGTCACTATCATAATACATAAATATAAGCACTCGCATACACACGCGCACACACACACGCACACACACTTACATAAAAAAAAATATAAACACGCAAACAAACATAGGCTGACACGTAATTATGTATATATGAATGTGTTTTGGTATAATGGTTAGCAAACTAGTTTGGCAAATCACTATTAGTACGATTCTCACTTGGTTCCTCAAACTTTTGGCCTTGTATCATAGTATTGTGAATATCTGTATAAATATGTTATTGACCTGATCATTATTTCTAGAATTAATGAAAATGAAGAAGTTTTATCTTATAATAGAATATTTAAAAAACAGATTATAAAATGCAATAAATGAGGTATTAGAAAATGTTTTACTGAAAAGTTGTGTAAACAATCTCTTATTTCAGTAATTTTATAGATCATTCGAACTTTGAATGAAAAAATGAGTCGGAATGTATCGAATAATTATATTTTAATGGCGTCTGTAGTGTTTTCTGCATTTATTATCTCCTCAGAGACCTAATTAATTTTGATCAAGAAAAAACAATTGCGAACGAGATCCGCCAGAACTGATCACACTTATTGAAATACATCAACAAACATACAAGTTAGTACCAGAAAATACAGCTGTTTATAAAAGCTATTTTTTTTAACTGACAATTTTCAGATAACCAAACCTCTTTTTGGTATACTTGGTAGGCCAGGATTAGATGATATATGAGTGATCGATAGATTTTAATGGCAGGTCAACCGGTTTAGGGTTATTTTAGCATTGTAGTTCAAGATATGTGTTCATTGTACGTATATATTTAAGTTTTTATACAGTCGTTTCTTTAGAGATTTTTTGCCCACAGTTATATATCATGTATACCAATATGATACAAATGATATATACACAGTTATATGGTTTTAATTAGTTATTTCTATTTAATAATAATCATTTGCTTGCACACATTTATATAATTTCAAGTAAATGATAATAATGCTTAGTAAACAATTATAGCTTCAATTTACTTTTCTTAACAAATATAAATTCTATACAGTTATATGGTAACAGGTATTCCAATCTAATACTAATAATTTATTCATAATTATAAGGCTTAAAGTAACTCTGCTTATTCAATGTTAATAATCTATATGCTCACAGTTATAGTGTGCCAAATAATTCTGTCTAACACTAATAACTTGCTAGCAATTTGCTGTTTCAAGTTGCTAATGATGATAGTCTATAGTAAACAATTATATCTTCAAGTTACAATTTTTAATGCAAATAATTTACAATTGTATGATACCATGTACTCCTATGATATATTAATAATTTGCTAACTGATAAATTTTACTCATAGATAAGACCCTGAAATTTAATACGACTCAGAGTCAAGGTGGACCTGGGAGTAATGATAATGATGCACTCTACACTTTCAAGATCTCTACGAGTGGAATCTCATCATCAGATGCAGTTTGGTTTCCTATCCAGGATATTCTTTTTTTTTTTTTTTGATTGGGGTCTTACTTTTCTTCAATTCTCAGCGAATTCTAAGCCCCACAGATAATCTGATTCTGTGATAAGGAATTGTCGCTATTATTCACCGATGTACTCAAACTCTTACCCTCATCTTGGTTGTTATTATAGTCAAAACTATTATTATTATTGGTTGTTATTATAGTCAAAACTATTCAGCCGTTCTAATACCTCGTCTTTCTTCAGGTGTTTTTTGGAGTCGGTAACTTTTAGGAAATTTTGAACCAAACTCTTTATTCAATCCACGGGGGGGGTTATACACATCATCTTTGCGAAAGGTAGGATTCGACGTAAGGTCAATATTGAAGCGGAGAACAGATGTTTTGGATTTAGAATTTCCCTTCTTCTAGACTTGTTTAAAAAAAACCAGCCTTCCCTTCTATAACCATGGCATCATGAAGAGTTCCAAAAATTTAGTAGGTTTGAATTTCGAGTCTACCTTCAAATGCCTGCCTTCGGCCAAGCCATTCTAATGTTCGCTTTGAGTGGGTGATATTAAGCTGATCGCCTAGTCACAGGAGGCCTTACTCCCCAGGCAAATTTTATTGCTTGGTGCCTGATTCGCCTCTAAAGAGGAATAGTGTTTTGGAGCTGAAGATTTGCTTTATCCAACAGTGACTGCTTCGTCGGGGTTCATCGAACCTATTTCCGAGAAACAAAATATTGTATCGTGGTAAGGAAAAGATACACAGTGAAATAAAATTAATTCTTTATTAACTCAAGTGTTACAGTCCGACAAGTATTATAAGTCCCGCGCTATTGGTGTTAGGTCCGAAGTTGGTTTTACTACTGACCGACGTCCTTCAGAGCTATCTCTCTGCTTCTGCTTCTGTCTGCCGTGCTTGAGAAACACGACATCTTTCGCGATACCGGAAGTCACGAGGTACGAGCCAAAACCATTCGTTCTTAAGTATGCCCTGCTGAAAAGGGGGTTCATCTATCAAACCAATGTATCTTTACTGTCATCAAATACTGAAATCTCTTATGAAACATCTTAGGGATTCGAAAAACGCACTTCGTGAAGCAAAGTACTTGCCCGCCTCTCACGAATCTACGTATCATTTTAATGTCTTAGATTCATTGTTAAAATCAAGTCAATAGAACTATTTTGTCAGCAGTTTACTAAAACACAAGGCCTCAGCAGAAGAACACCCAATGTGTTGAGAAGCGAGCTTAAAATACTGTCGTTTAACGGCAAGTACTATTTGTCTTAGGTACTTAATCAGCCCAGCTGAATATGATACATCGCTATAGCAGAGAAGTACCTAGTAAAAATAAAACTTCCTATACAAGTCAATTGATGTAAGGGTTTTTATCGTAAACAGCCTTGTCCGAGGTTTCTGATCGTCGAATACATAACCAACTATAACCATTACACTAAGCATACGCAAAGTAATTGTCAAAAAAGTTGCAATTTTAAAAAAGCAATTGTTGTACGTGTGTTCAATACTTTTTCTCAAACACTGACTTTTACGTTTCTATTTGAATCTTATCTCCGACGTTCGGTCTCATTATCATATTTACCCAACCCCTCCGCTCGGGCAGGATATGACACAAGGTCAATTTTTTAAGCGGAGTTTAACAGGTTTGAATTTAGAGTTTTCCTTCTCCTAGACTAGCTGCCTCAACAAGGCTCAAGAACCTAGTCTGCCCTACTATTTACCCATAGCTGGAGGGAGAATAATTGGATTCATACCTTTCCCAAGGGTATTAGTGCTATGTGAAATGCAATCAGTCCATGATTTGAACTCGTGTCGCCGTGTTCAATTCCTGCGACGATAAACATTACACCACGGGCACCACGTTCGGTCTCATTATAACCCGTAATCGATTACTACCTTTGCCTATATAGCAAACTGCGTTTTGATTGTTACGTTCCCGATAGAACAATGGTTGCTATGTGGAAAAATAGTGTTTTGCATACATTAACTGCTGCCACAAGGCCATTTTAAGCTGAGATTAAAAGGTTTGAATTTCAAGTTTACTTTCATTTGACTGTCCTCGGGCTAGCTCATCAAGCGTTCGTGCCAGATGGAGGATATTAAATCGATCGTGTGATCTTGGGAGGCATTCCACCAAGGATATACCAGAGCAAAGTTTATCGCTTGGCGCCTGATGCACCTTTAAAGAGGAATGCCACGCAGAAGTCTCGATTCGTACGTCGCACCCTACGTTAAAATGACTTCATACCAAATCTGACTAGGCGAATAAATGCCTTTTTTCCTTCTCCTAGAGGGTTTTCATACCAAAATTTAAAAAAGAAATCTGCCCAGCTATTTTTCCATAGCTGAAGAGAGAATAGTTGGATGTATACTTTTCCCAAAGGGCATTAGCGCTGTGTGAAATGCAAGCAGCCTCGTCCAGGATTTGAACTCAGGTCGCTATGTCCATTTCTTACGACAATAACCACTACACCAAGAGTGCCTTTTAAAATAGTGCTTTGTAGCTGAAAACTTGCTCTTTTCAACAGTATCTTTGTGCTCCCTGTATCTATTATAGTTTCCGTGGAAGGAGGAATTACTTTCGAAGTGTCCCTACTCATTTCAGAACCAACTAATGTGCAAGTAATTGTTATTCTCAGCTTGACTTTCGTATGATAGCATTTTTGTAATCATTTTCTTTTCTTTTCTTTTCTTTTCTTTTTTGTTTTTTCACTATGGATGTAGTTCCTGCGATCTTCGTTATCAAAGCATAGAATCTGTCTCAATGACAAAGTTATTCTCATTCGTAAAATCGTCTGTTCACAATGTCTCCCTAAAACAGGTAGAAAGCTTGATTTTATCTGAGACAAAAGTTTTGACATGTCACGGTACCTCATTCAATGGAGTCCTCAAGTCGGGAACACAATATCACTGATTACAAGTTGAGTGTATACTACTCGGCACGATAGACACCCGGAAAAAGTGATTCTATGTTTCTGAATTGAAAGAAAAGAAGAAAAGCTTGCAGAAATGACATACATTGACAAAAAAAAAAAAAAAGGAAAAAAAAAAGAAAGAAAAATATAAAGAAAAGATGAATAAACCAGGATATATATTATTATCTTAACCGATTACGGTTTGCATGACACATCGTCTACTATATAATGGTCAGTGAAAGACAAGAGGGCGAAAGTGCAAAGAAATGTAATGCATAACGGAAGGCAAGATCGACAAGTCTGATTCAAATTCCGGTTGAGATTGCGAATGTCATTTATGCATTAATATCACAGCATGAATCCAACTTTCCCTGTGCTGTCTCACCAACCGCCATCTTCCTCGTAGTCTTGTCACAACGCCATGATGGTAAACAGTATTAGATATAACGTGGGGGTGGCATAGGTGATCTAATCTATTATTACATTGCTAAGGCATTTCTCCGTAGTGTATGATCAGCAAACTACTTTCATAGATCAATTGCTACCGAAAAGTGAGTTCGATTCTCACTAGATGACTCATACTCGCAGCCTTGAGTCTAATCGTAGCTATGCTTAGTTTTATAAACGGAGGGGTTCGATAAATGCAAAGGCCACGGTGATGTTCAAATCCTTGACGCGGCTGTTTACATTTCATTTTGTGCTTATTTACTTGGGAAAGGCATGAATCCATCTCTTCTTTTTCCAGCTATGAGTAAATAGTAAGTCAGACTGGACTCTTAATCCTTAGTAGAGAAAACAGTGTAGAAAGAAAACTCTGTCTAAATTTTTGAGATGAAATCTGATAATTTTTATCTCTTAGAATATTCGAACTATTGTCTTCATTTTCATGGTTATACTCAATGTTTCGGCCGATTTGGGTTGAAGATATAAATATGAATATAATTGTCCAAATATTCTAAGTGATAAAAAAAAGAAAACTCTGAATTCAAAGAAGCCGTACTCTGTAAAAAAACACTTTGTGTCTAATCATGCCGTAGTTGAGGGGTTGGGTAAATACATAACCATAGAATTAATCTATTTATTGTGAACACCTATTTGAGCACCTCGCGTTGTATATGATTAGTTTTAGCGGCATGTCAACCCGTCTAGGGATATTTCATGCTTAAAGATGAGGGAATTGCTTTCATTGTACATTCTTATTTACAATTTTTGTGCCGTTGTTTCTTTTACGCCTATTTTTGCATACGGTTATATAATATAAAGAATTCCTAGTAAACAGATGTATTTGACCCCAAAATGTGCTATCACTCAGGGTTAGAGTGGATCTGGGAGTAATGGCAATAAAGGGGTTCTCCATTCTCTACAAAAATCCAGAACTGGAGCCTCAGCACCCGATTTAGTTCAGTGTCATATCAAGGACACCACTCTTTAGGGTGGATGTTGTCTTATCCCATTGCATGGGATACAGTCAGTATATTCAGTATATTTTAAGCCCCCATGATCACGTTGTATAATGGTCTTGGAGCTTTGATTCATAACTAATTAAATAATAACTATATGATCTTCTTAATTAGTCACTCATATCAGAATCAAACGAGCCCATAGCTGCTTAACTTCAGTGATCCGACTGGGACTGGTGCTTTCAGCGTTATCTGACCGTAAATCAGATCATGTTATTTACTGAAATCGTTCCTCAAGACAGCTATATGTGTATGAACCTAACCCTTCTGCCACTGACAGTTTTTAAGCTCATTTGATTACAGCTCGTCAGAATTTTCTTTCTCCTAGACTGGTTGCCGTACCAAGGCAAAAAAGCCAAATCTATCCTATAATTTCATTGAGAAGGAAAAAAGAGATGGGTTCATGCCTTTTCCAAGAACATTAGTGCAAAGGAAAATGCAAGAACTCATCTAGACAAGTTCAAATCCTTTACGAGGCGTTTTGCAACAATGACCCTTACACCAATTTACTTGTATAGTGAGTTTCATTCTAACTGCGTGCTTCTCTTTTGTAGCCATATACTCGACTAAACCGATCCAATGGAGCTTCTCTGACAAACTGCACCAACCGTAGAACAACATCATCTTAAGCTTATTTCTCAAGCTAATTTACTCGTCTAGTGAGTTTCCTTCTCACTGGTGTTTCCCTTTTGTAGTCTTATACTCTGTTAAACTGATCCTATGGAGGTTTTTTGACAAATTGTAACTACCATAGAACAACATCATCTTAAGCTTATTCCTCAATCTAACTTACTCGTGTAGTGAGTTTCATTTTCACTCGAAGTGTAACATTGTTAGCAGACGGTACTGGGGCTCGCAAAGATAAGTAATTAATTAAAAGCCAGCAGACGAAAGAAAGACAAATTAATAGAGTTCGACACCTCTTCCAGTGGGCTAAGTGTATCAAAATATGCATGAAATAGCATGCCAAACTGAAACAGCATTTAATCAGAATTTTCTAAGGTCACCAGACTTAATCAGCTGGCAGGGTGGTGGAAAAGAGCTGGCCGGACGATGCCGTCAATGTGAGGTGGAGGTGGAATAAGTTAGGTTGTTTTGTGAATCCCAATAAAAACGATGGGTTTTTCTCGATTCGCTCTCTTTTGGTGGCTGGGAGACGAGGAGACAAGTGGTTATATGGGCAGAAAATTAGAAACAATTCAAAGATAAAGGGAGAGTCAGTTCCAAGTACAATGAAGATACTACCCTACCTGTTGAGTCCGTTATCTCTTTCTAGCGTCTTCCAAGGCTTCAGAAACTGAACGGGGAGAATAAACCAACAGACGCTCTTACACTTGAGGCGAGTCGTGTTTTTTTGCGTTCTCCTTTTCCCTCAGTTGATCAGCCATCACCAACATAGCAGTCATTGATGCCTACGCTACAGGATCTCATCAACGTTGGCCTTGTATCAAATATAGACTAAGTTTACTAAATAGTTCTATCGATTGACTTGTTTTTAATGCACTCTGGTTGAGTCTCTGTGGTCTAGTGGTTAAAGTGCTTGACTGCGGCCTCGAATTAATCTAGTTCGAACTCTAGTCACTCTATCACGTTCCTTTTCGGACTTTTACCCTTGAGAAAGGTATTGAACCCCTTCATCCCCACAGCTACGTTTTTATAGGAATCACTGCTGTTCTTCTATTTGGGTAACTTTGGCATAAAATAACTCATAAAGGTTGATCCGCTATTAAGCAAAGAAACCCAGATAAAGCAAACAGAATTCAATATATGAGATTTTAAAAAAGATGTGCAAAATCGAGAGTAACATCTTAAATTGTTTCAGAAAAGATCACCGTATTTTATGGCATTAAAGACGCAAAAGGATATTAAATCCTCCCACTCCATTTCAGCTAGGTCTATTTTGAAAAAAAAATTGAAGTACATTTAAGCATGTAACGTTTAAAACACGCAAAACATGAAAAAACACTTGAGCAGCAGCAGCAGAAAACATTATTGTGTATAAAAAAAACAAGCATAGTAGCAGTACAGCCGATTATTGTTGGGTATCACCCACCTTTTTCCACACAATTAACAAGTCCATCTGCCATATATAGCAGTAGCTACTAATACATGGGCAGACTAGAAGGTGAAGAATAGCTTCTTATAGGAATAGCATTAGAGCGTTGGAGACTAGAGATCGCACTAGATCACCTTACTTGCTACCGTAATAACGGAAGCCAATACTATCGTTGGACTATGTCTTTATTCTGTATTCAGTAATCCTATGTTCTTGTCTACTAATAGTCTCTTTATTTTATATACTTTTTCCTGAGAATATGTCTCTATTTCCTCTCATATCGTGGTTTGTCCTTTATTTAATATTACAAGCGTTCACTAATCATATGTTCTTGCCTACTAATAGTCTCTTTATTTTATATACTTTTTCCTGAGAATATATCTCTATTTCCTCTCATATCGTGGTTTGTCCTTTATTTAATATTACAAGCGTTCACTAATCATATGTTCTTGCCTACTAATAGTCTCTTTATTTTATATACTTTTTCCTGAGAATATATCTCTATTTCCTCTCATATCGTGGTTTGTCCTTTATTTAATATTACAAGCGTTCACTAATCATATGTTCTTGCCTACTAATAGTCTCTTTATTTTATATACTTTTTCCTGAGAATATATCTCTATTTCCTCTCATATCGTGGTTTGTCCTTTATTTAATATTACAAGCGTTCACTAATCCTATGTTCTTGCCTACTAATAGTCTCTTTATTTTATATACTTTTTCCTGAGAATATGTCTCTATTTCCTCTCATATCGTGGTTTGTCCTTTATTCAATATTACAAACGTTCACTAACCAGAACGCAACAATTATAAAACATACACGAGAGTGAAAATAACCTACATGATTACGCTTTAATAAAACATTGCAAGAGAAAACAAAGAAAATGTTTTTTAATTGTCACTACTTGTGAACATACACCAAAACACAGTAAGGTAATGAGAAATAAAGAATAAAATAAAAAGAGAAAAAAACTTTTAGTGTTCAGCATCAAAAACTTTAATCATCTTCAATGAGAGAAAAAAATTTATGATCCAAAAACCTAAAAACTTGTCTTTATCACAAGGTGCTGTTATTTACGCCTACTGTCTGTAAATATTTAGACCACACTTAAAGGAACAACATTTACCAACATTGAAAAATAATGGCACCCATGAAAATTACTGGTATACTTCAAGGGAACTTCAGTGTTCTTGCAAGTTCTTGGGCAACAAATTGGATAGTGATTGAATTTAAAAATATGACCCACAAATCAGTTCTCGTGACCTTTTTCTATTGAGCAGTAAAAAAATGCGAAAGATGTCTCATGAAATGTGGAGAAATCCAAAAAGTAACCCACCATCAAAAGTGAGTAACGAGTTTCAGTGTCTCAAGTGCACGTGTGAGGAGCCGAATATACATGATTCCCGCAAAATAAGCGTTAATGTAATCATTTACTAAGCTTATTTTGATTTAGTAAAAAGCCATAAATCCGAGACACTTAGTCAGAATCAAACTCAATAGAATGGTCTGCTAATCTCACTGTCTAACCATTATAGCGCACGACATAGAAGTTAATTGTTTTCACCATTTTCAGATAAAACTCTGCGTCTTATATTCAGTCTTATATGTTAATCATCAAGCATTATTGCTTACGTATAGGGATAATTTGCTGAACATTTCTTGCAGGCAATTGCTCGTGTACTCGATCCTAATTGGGTGAAATGTTATTATACCGGAGAGCTTAGATTTACTTATTTCTATAAGAATGTCAGGTTGACAAATATACTCATTAAGAGTTTGTTGTAATGCAATGTTAAACCAGATTGTCATGCAAACCATTCCTATTCAATTAAATCATTGAGACAAGCTTCTTTTTATGCTAGAGGCGCGCTAAGTGTAACGGTTATCGGCTTAGAAAAGAGATACAGCAACCTGAATTCAAATCTTGGACTACCCTACTTGCGATTTACTTTGCGCTAATGATCCTAGAAAGGCATGAACCCATATCTTTTCTTCAACTATGGGTAAATGGTAGAACAGATGCGGCTCTTTTGTCTTGTCACGACAATTGATCAAAGAGAAAGAAAACTCAAATCAGCTATACTCAGTTTAAAAATTACCTTGTGTCACATCCTACTTGTGGTAGAATGATTGAGTAAATACAGACCCTCTATTCGTGGTCTCTTGCTATATAAAGCCAATACAAAAAAAGCTACACCAATAGTTGCCTTGGTTAGGACACTAAAATGCGTCTGGTGGTGAGGTTCGAGTTCTGGAATTCTGGAGAATGTGCAGTCGATCTTTCATTCTCCTTACTCCCCAGTCCACTCGAACTTATAGACTTATTTTTCTTTACATTCCTCTTTGTTTGTTTGTTTGTTTCTCATTTATACATAAGTTTCCTTTCTTGTATTTCCTCTTTTTGGGTTTCTTTCTTTCTTTCTTTCTTTCTTTCTTTCTTTCCCATTTATACGATAGTTACCTTTCTTGTACTTCCTCTTTTTGGGAGTTCTTTTTTTCTTTCCTTTCTATTTTACATGTCATTTTGCTTTTTGTGCTTCCTCCTTTTTGTTGGGGGGGGTACTTCGTATTCTTTCTTTATTTCTTTCTTTCTTTCTTTCTTTCTTTCTCCTTTTCATGTTGGTTCCCTTTTTTTGTATTTCCTCTCAGAGGGCACTTTATTTATTTATTTATATATTTTTATACGTTAATTTTCGTTTTCTGTACTTGCCCCTCATTGTTCTTTTTTTCTTTTCTTTCTTTTAACAGGTTGATATCCCTCTTATTCAATCCACTTTCAGTTCTCATCTACTTTGTCTCTATCACCGTAAGTATTTGTTGAACAATATCAATTATATTTGTCTCAATGTTTACAATTATACTATTAGCAGTATTAAACAAGTCCTGGCGACAACACCCCACGAGACCCCAACTATACGGACACTTGCCCCCCATCACAAAAACTATACAAGTTCGACGAACCAGACACGCAGGACACTGCTGGAGAAGCAAGGACGAGCTCATAAGCGATGTACTCCTGTGGACCCCCAAACATGGATGTGCAAGAGTGGGACGACCAGCACGAACTTACATACAGCAGCTATGTGAGGACACGGGTTGTAACCCTGAAGACCTGCCGGAGGCGATGAATGATAGGGAGAAATGGCGAGAGACGGTCAGGGATATCCGCACAGACGGCGCGACATGATGATGATGATGATGATTACAGATTTTATTATAGCATATGATATATCAATTATTATACTGTATGATTTACAATATTTACCCCATTAGAAACGACCCTTTTATCACCTTTTCCTTTATATCGACAACCGTATGCCTTTCTACAATAACATAAGTTATACCAATAACCCACAATTCAGTTTAAGCATTTTTTTCTTTTTAAATAAAACATTGTTAGCCATGAATTTTTCCCACATACTTGGAGGTCATATTTAAAGTCATCAATCTCCCAAAACAAAAAGCAGGGCGTATCAGAAATGATAATGGAGACACAAGTTCGAATTGTAACATAGTCAGATTAAAAGGAATTATGCATTGTTCTTTGTGCCATGAGTAACTAAAATGGTGTATTTAACACTATGATTTATGGATCGTATTCACCATACTACCCCTTTACTCTCGTAGCCACGGAGACAAATTGCTTAGTGCCTTGTGATCAGTGTGTAATAAATAGCCGCTTCAGACTGTTATGATGGAAAAAAGTTTTTCGAAGAGTAGCGAGTGTGACACACAAAAGGTTACTCAGCTCTGTACCTGTCCTTTCTACGAAAGGATGTTGAATTCTTGTTCGTTCCTTGGTTTCCCGAGAAGCAAGGAGGTTCCCGATCTTTCTAGATGAAAGATTTTTATCTTGTTTCCTTAATACTAACAGACACAAATTCCAGGAATTTCAGTTTTACAACCTTTTATGATTTCTCCGTCGATAACACAGGGCAACAATTTTTTACTTTTTGAATGTTGTCTAGATTTCTACAACTGATTTAGGGTATTTTTGCACTGCTGAATTAAAAAATGGTATCCGTTTCTCTCCATCAGGTCAGTTTTTTTTGCGAGATTGAACTGAAAATAATCAGATCTTTGACAAAATCGATTACATTTTTGTAGTATTATCAGCTGATTTTTGTCAACACATATCCTAAATATGTTTTTAAGAGAAAAAAATGTTTTGCCAACAACATATATTGATTACCTGATAGAAACATCGATTACAGAAAACTGAATGGAGGGCATTGATAAAGGTAAGTACACGTAAATTGCATGTTGCTTCACAATTGTTCAAACTTCAGGGCTTGAACTTCCGTTTCTTTGCACTCCTGGAATGCTCAGCAGCAGGGAGGTCTCTCTTCAGAATCCAACTGTAGTCAGCCATCATGACTGCTCCCCAGCGACTCCTGATACCTGGTCTCCATCTCTTTCAGATCCTGATGGAATCTTTCCCCCTACTCGACACTTATTGAACCCAGGTTCTCAGGAAACCGGTCCATATGTAAAAATAGGTAGTGCATCTCGACGCTCATGTTGCAACCCAGGATTCTGAAAGCAGTCAGCATGTTGTTGACAAGTTCTGCGTAGTTTCTGGCTTTATTGTTTCCAAGAAAGTTCTTCACTACCAGAACAAATGTCTTCCACGCTTCGTTCATTGAGTTTTCGAACTCTGGATCTCTGAGGAGCTGCTGAATCTGAGGACCGTCAAAGATGCCAGCTTTCAACTTCTCCATGGTCAATCCAGGAAAAGCCTGGCACAAGTATGTGAAGCAGTCACCATTCTTGTCCAGAGCCTTGGTGAACTGCTTGATTAAGCCGAGCTTGATGTGCCGCAGTGGGAAAAGTATTCTGTCTCTGTCCACCAGAGGGTCGTTGATGACGTTCCTTTCTTTGCATAGCACCGATTCCTCCCGCAAACGCCAGTCCTACTTTGTGTAATGCTGAACACGGTCCCTACTATCCCACATACACAGAAAACATGGTTTTATGACTTCAAACTGATCCCTTTTCGACATAATCACCTAGAACTATCAGACCTGAATACTTCTTGTCATTAAAATAATCATTTCCAATCAAAACAATTATTCGACATGGCATTTTACCCCCACCAACTTCTAAAGTTCTCCACGCATGCGTACATGTGAACAAAAACGTAAAAAATGACATGTTGCCATAGCTCAAAAACTTGACCTGATTGAGCAAAATCAATGGGATTTTTGGATTCAGCGCATCAGATTCGTCCTAAATCAGAAAAAAACGCAGACAACAAATTTGTTGTTGACCAGTGTAATCAGTCAAAATACGATTGACTATTGAAGTAAGAGAGAAAGAAAGAGAGAGAGAGAGAGAGAGAGAGAGAGAGAGTATGTCAAGTATTTTTTATGGCTCAGTTCTGATCTGAACTAGAATCTTCAATATGGGAGATCAAAGAATTCTGACACATGGATACTCTCTAACTTGGGTCAAATATACACGATCAGATCGTCTCCCTTCTTTGACGGCCAAATACTCTCTGACCTCTCTCATAAGATACATTCCCTTACTACTCAAATCCTTCGCCTCAATTTCCAGACCTGGCATAATGTAACCGAATCTAATGGATAACCTATCCTTTGTTATTTCCAAAATGTGCTATTCCTCGCTGTCACAAATTGATGAGTTGCGACACAAGTCAAAATATGAAAATGCTTCACTTAAAAATATGAATAAGATATGTTACAAATACAACGAATGTAAATTAATATGGCGTTAAGAACGACTGGAAAAAGATTAAGAGAGGAGTTTAAAAGGTTAGATTTTAGTTTTTGCCAAGTAAAAATTCTTTGTAGCTCAGACGGTTAGAACAGCTGGTGCATTTTAACCACGCTTTCCCGAGGCAAATAAAGCATAAAGTCGAATATCACAAAGAACTTAACCTTTTCAACATGTGTTGTTTCTCGTTGTCGAAGATTGAGAAGCAGAGTGAGTTGCGATAAAAAAATACTGGAATTTAAAGCTGGTAAATACTTTTTCTTTTAACTAAAGTTTGCTTTTTTTTTTAGATATTTTAGATATGATTTTAAATGGTGCAATTTCTTTTTATTTATTTTTTTTTTTTGATACTGCTTGTGTAGAGAGTATTTGATCAAATATGTATTTACCCAACCCCTCTGCCACGAGCAGAATGGGACACAGAGAAATTTTTAAGCGCAGTTAAAGATGGGTGAATTTACCTTCTCGATCGTTGCCGTGCCGAGGCTAAAGAACCCATTCTGCCCTACTATTTACTGGTAGGTAGGGAATTATGGATGGATTAATGCCTTTCCAAAGAACATTTGTAATGCAAACTGCCTCGACAAGGACACGGGTGGTCGTGTTCATTTGCTACGACGATCAAGTGTTCGAAAATCTACGCCTTCCGATATCAATCATTTTGCCGTGCCAGTGAGAAGATATTCAGTCAAAAAATCTGGATATGGAACAAAGTGTAGGGAGAAATTTTATCATGCATTTTCGAAATGCTTGATAGCGAAATAAAATCACTTCAGGAAAATTTCAACTTGCAATTCCGTTTTCCATGACGTAAAACAATGTACAACGCGGCATATACACACAAACGTATATATATATATATATATATATATATATATAATGTTCCACAATTGTTGAAAAAACAGTGACTAATCAGATCTTCTTTGTAAACTGTATTCTCTTTTTTCAAAGATTAATGCAAGGATATAATTAAAAGTTTGATATATTTTACAAAATATATCGAAATCATGCTTTGTACAATGTAGCAGAAAATCTTTTGTGTGAGGATATATTATTACGAAACGAAGTCTTTCAAGAGACACAGTGAAATTCAATTTCAACACATTTCCAAACAGGAGTCAGATGTTCAAGTTAGTCAATAACTTTTGAAGTTCAATGCACTTGTGGATATCGTAGGGCAACGAGTTCCTCTTCATCTGGGCCTCCGATCAACCATGAAAATTGTACACGCGTCATCAACAACTTTGCTTGCCGCATTGAACGGTGCCTTCAAATGAACAGCTGACATCTGAAGTATGTACTCTTGGGCTTCTCTTGGCATTTTTGGTTCACGTTTGAGATTAAATGGTTACATATCCAAAAAGGTTATCCTTTTACCTTTCAATAAATGTAATTTTAATTAGTCTATCATTTTTGTTCCTTGATTTATGCCAAATTGTTTTATTTCAAATATTGTGAAACACCCCGTGCATATATATATATATATATATATATATATATATATATATATATTTGATTGAATAATAAAGACGTTTTATCAATATGATTTTATTATTATCCTAATGCGCTCGGGATAGTTTTGGTAAATTCATCCACTAATTCCAATCTGAAACCAAGACACTTATCAGGAAACTTCAAAGGATCTTAATTAAATTATATAGACAAAATGTGTCTTTATTATTTAATGAAATACACTTAAATGAAAGACTGCTACCCAACTATACATACACACACACGTGCGCACACACACACACACACACACACACACACACACACATATAGTGAAGTATTAGTCGTTCATTTAAGCATGTTTCATTAAATAATAAAGACAAATTTTGTCTGTATATTTTAGTCAAGATCCTTTCAAGTTTCCTGATTAGTGTCTTAGTTTCAGGTTGGAATTAGTAGGTGAATTTCCCAAAATTGTCCCGAGCACTTTCGCACCCTTCCTAGGCCATCATCAGGGGTTACTTGCTTGTGTAAGGTGTGGTGTTTTTTAAAAATGAGTTTTGAAAGTTTTTTAATGTTTTTTATAAGATAACAAAAATATGCGAACGCAAAGTTGGATGAAAACAGGGTAACTGATGTATTTAAAAAGGGAACACAATCAACTGAAATAGAATATTATCAAGGAATACGGGGAAAAAATACTAAAAGCATTTCAAAACATTGTCGCTATTTTCCAAATCAATTCTACTGATTTTAGGTTTTTTTGGTTTTTATATGTAGGGCTTTTAGGATTTGTAATTGTGGCTGATCAATTTCGTGTGCGATTATTCACACACACATATATAAGCATGGAGCTGACAAAGAAAAGAAGCAGAAGGTACCCCGCAAAAACAATTACCGACGCCGACTACGCCGATGACATAGCGGTACTGGCAAATACACCCAACCAAGCCGAAACACAACTGCATAGTTTGGAACGAGCTGCCGCAGGCATTGGCCTCCATGTCAATGCACACAAAACAGAATATAAGTGCTATAATCAAACAGGTGACATCTCCACACTAGACTAAACCTCTCTGAAACTAGTAGACAAATTCACCTACCTAGGAAGCAGCGTCTCATCAACCAAAAAGGACATCAACACGCGGCTAACGAAGGCATGAACAGCTATCGATAAGCTATCGATCATATATGGAAATCAGACCTGACCGATAAAATGAAAGGCAGTTTCTTCCAGGCAGCGGTCGTATCGATACAGCTGTATGGATGCACTACTTGGACGCTAACTAAATGGCTGGGGAAGAAGCTAGACGGCAATTACACAAGAATGCTGAGAGCAATATTGAACAAGTCCTGGCGGCAACACCCCACAAGGCACCAACTATACGACCACCAGCCTCCCATCACGAAAACTATCCAAGTTAGACGAACCAGAAATGCAGGACACTACTGGATAAGCAGAGACGCGCTCATAAGTGATGAACTCCTATGGACCCCCACATATGGCCGGGCAAAAGTAGGACGACCAGCTCGGCTATGTGAGAATACGGGATGTAGCCCTGAAGACCTGCCAGAGGCGATGAACGATAGGGAGTAGTGGCGAGAGAGTATCAGGGATATCCGTGCTGGCGGCACGACATGATGATGATGATATATAGCCAACTAACATATATATATATATATGCGTGTGTGTGTGTGTGTGTGTATGTGTGGTATTTTGTTATTGTTCCTTAATAAGTACGATAGCCCAGTCGGTTGGGACTGTAGAATACACCAACTGCGTCTCTGCAGAGAGGCAAGACCCCCGCCAACGAGTATCCTGGATATAACGATAAACAATCTGATGGTGAGGTTCCAGTGATGCTGGAGCTTTGGGGAATGCCGAGCGCCCTTTCATTGCCATTGCTCCCAGGTCCATTCTGGCTCGGAATAGTTGCACCTGATAGGGCCCTATCTATCGGTTAAATAGAACTAATTACATGCTTATGCTAAACGGAATTGTTTGATTTAGAACTGTTTGACTAAACTGAATAGCTAAAATAGAAATGTTTTTGACAATTAAACTGTTCTTACATTTAAACAGCGTGCTTATGCTAAACTGAGTTGTTTAAAATGGATCTGTTTTTGACATTGAGACTGTACTTACACTAAATCGAATTGTTTGATATAGAACTATTTTAACATTTAACTGTGTGTAAACAAAATCTGTACTTATAATAAACTGAATTAGCTGAATTAGAACAGTTTTGACAATTAAACTGTGTACTCAGGCTAAACTAAATTGTCTGACAATTTGCATTAAAAACGTATTTGGTGTTAAATAACATACAAAGTTGATATGCTATAAAACCCATCCAACCAACCAACAAACCAACTTAAAAAGTACTAACCTCGCAAAATTTTAGCAAAAATGTAATTTTCTTTCAACTAAAAAATACCAGAATTTTATTATTTTAAGCAAAGTTGAATTCAATTAAAAACGATATTATTAGGAATTATCTATTACTACATCTGCATCCAGAATCTGCAAACAAAAATATAAATACATTGCTCTACATCCAGCCGTAGATAAAATCAACAAAATGATTACCGGAAACAAGGAATGCAAGGGTGTAAGCTGTGACCAATTAAGAACAAGCATTGCGTGGGTGTAAGCCGTGATCAACGAAAGATAAGCATTGCGTGTGGATCGTATGGGAGTTTTAAGACTATATAAGGTTTTAATGCTGGTTAAAATCAGTTTCTTCAAGTAGTTCTGACTCTCGACAGTTCCTTCGTGTGCGCAAACTCTCTCCGATTGCACTCCTGCTCCACACAAACGTCACCGTCGAGAAATAAAAGTATAAGATCATATTTTTACATATACGTGTTCCTCGTTGTTTGTCAAGACCCAGCGGTAGTATATTACACTACAAAAATAAAACTATTTGGTTTCGAAGAAAATTAGCATTCTATTTTTAAAAAAAAACTGTATGGGTGTACTTATTTACGGGCGACTTCTCTCTTACTAAATGAAAAACTCATTAGCCAGATGTCTTCCTCACGGATCTGCAAAATACCAATTGGATATCTTTGGATACAAGAAAATAATGGTCATTAAACAAATGGATATACGATGTTACCAGTATATTTTTCGTTGATTCTCTTTCAGCATATCACTTCCTTCAAAAACTTTCAGCAACTTTCGAAAAAAGGCATTATTTTCCTTGAAGCATTTTTCTTCTGACGATGATAATGGATCGAAAACAGTTGAGAACAATAAAAAAACAACATAAAAGAAATATTTCTATTAATCATATTACTTTTGTAAATCTTTAAATGTATATATACATTTATATATATGTATATATATATATGTGTGTGTGTGTGTGTGTGTGTGTGGACGGTACGCGTATGTGTGTGTTAGGGAATATATATATATATATATATATATATACGAGGGGTATACGCTAGGTTCCCAGACTTTTTTCGTATGGGCACTTTTATTGATAGTACACATATGAAACTCTAGTCCCCTTCGAAGTAATCTCCTCCGGTTGCAATGCACTTGTTGCACCGTTCTAACAACTTTTGGAAGGCTCCATGGAAGTCCTCTTGTGTGAGCGTCGCAATGACCTTCGTCACAGCCTCTTTCATCTCCTCAATTCTCTCATAACGACAGCCTCTGAGCTTAGAGAATAACCAAAATCACAGGGGACAAGGTTTGGACTATAGGGAGGGTGAGGAACTGTTTTGATGCCTATCTTGGTCAAATAGTCTGTGACAAGGATGGAGTTGTGGACTGGTGCATTGTCCTGGTAGAAATGCCACTGACCCAATTTGAAGAGTGCTGGCCTCTTGCGACGGAATCTCTTCCTGAACTCCCTTAAAACCTCAGCATAGTTAGCCTAACCCTAACCGTTTGGCCAATCAAATCTGGTCTATTGACTTCCTTACTCCTCCCACACCTCTCATAATCCCTCACAGACTCCCTGCCTTCCTTGAATCTCTTATGCCACTCAAAACCTGATACTCGATTCTTGCAAGATAGTCTAAAATCAGTCTGAAGTATTTCATACGTTTCTGTGGCATTTTTTCAAGTTTAAAACAGAATTTTATTGCATATTGTTTTTGTAAAGTGTCAGATTGCATTTTTGAAAGTCACCAGCTGTGACAATCAGGCTTTAGTAGGGTGTATTCCAATTCCCGCTGTAGCTATTCATTTGAAGGTGAAATCATAAAAATTGGTCAGTCTTCTCATAAGATGTATAGCAATAACATACTGAAATTTCAGGAGTCTATGATAATTTTAAATGCCCATACGAAAAAAGTCTGGGAACTTATAGTATGCACCTCGTATATATATATATATATATATATATATATATATATATATATATATATATATATATATGCGTGTGTGTGTGTTGGCTATAAGGCAGTTGTTTTGTTTGCTGCAGCACGTATATTTAATAATGTTTACGAAACATTTCAAGGAAAGTTCGGATGACTCTAGGAAAGACAAGTCACTGTTGGGAAAGACTATGAAATCGCCACATCACAAGGAACAGGATACGCAACCACGATGTTGTGATATTTGTCTCTGCCTCCTACTCGACAGGACTTGACACAAGGTCAATGACCCGAAGGTTGATTATTGTGGGAATTTAGGGGAGTGGAAGGTCAGACACGAGCTGAGGCTCGAGCTCTGCTGAACTTTGCTGGACATCGACCCACTTCGTGCAACGTGGGCCTGATGAGCCCAGCAGGTTGTGGACCCAAATCTGGGTCCAGGCACGTATGCCTGAGTATAGCTTAAACTGGACAGCAAGATCCATTGCTATACAAGGGGGACAAAGGTGTCAATGTTGCAGCTCGCCCACTAAAAGGTGGCCCAGCCGAAGCCGGGGCCTTTCAGCCTCGAGTCTGCCATTGATTTCGATACCCCATCCGGCACGAATGCCAGACAGCCCAGCTGTTGGAGTAGATAACATGATTACGTCAGAAAACAATGCAAAGTTACCCTAATAAAATTGACTGCCTGTATCGATAAAAGTGTAAATCTCAATGCGAGATTGGAAATCGAGTGGAGGAATACATTGTCAGGAGTTACCTACAAACACAAGATTCTTTTGGTTTTCGGTATTGGTTAGATAGATATGAACAGAATAAGATAGATAGATAGATAGATAGATAGATAGGAGAGCGAGGAAGATGTCAGAATCAGTAAATTAATCAATATCAAAGATACGGAACGAATGCTCTTTCTAACGCAAAGCATAAAGCTTCTTTCTCGTTGTCATAACTCCTTCTTTTTACTTCTTCAACAGCCTAAAAAAAGGGGGTTCTTTTTAAATTCGTTATTATTGTTGATGATTTGCTTCGCCCGCTCGCCAGAAAATCACCCGCCATCCCGTAATCCAGTGTGTGCTATATAACACAAACTTACTTTTCGACGATCTTCTAAAGCGGAAATAGTGGACTGAATCAGCTCGAATTGCACGCAAGAAACTGAATAGCCTAAATAGGAGCACGGCTTGAGGCGGATGAGCTATTGTTTGTCAAAAAGATGTTGAAGCTACAATCTGTCGGGGTGCTTTGACTGATTTTCTGCCTTAAGGAAATCAAGCTTTCATTAATAATCGAGGCCTTATTAAGCTTTCTGAGGAATGGACAGATTCGTCCGCATACATGTATAACCAGGTGCGGCTGCGTGATTCATAAAGCCTCTTATAAAATCCTATGGTTTCATTTTAAAACAATATCCTCTAAAATAGATATATTACGTCTCGATGAAATAGTAAAAAAAAAAAAAAACAGAGGAAAAATCCGGAAAGCTGTTAGCATAGACATTTCATAACTTCTACCAAAACTTATAGAATTAGCACATTTGAGGTGGCCCAGAATATACCGACTGCATCTCTGCAGAGGGGTAAAACTCCCCCAACGAATATCCTGGATATTTCACTAAATAATCTAATGGCGAGGATTCAGTAATGCTTGAGCTTTGGGGAAAGCGGAGAACCCCTTTATTACCATCGCTCCTAAACCCACTCTGGCCCGGAGTGGTAACACCTGATAGGGTCCTATCTATGGGTCAAATAAAAGTAAACTGTGTACTTATGCTAAACTGAATTGTTTGAAATAGAACTATTTTTACATTTTACTGTGTGTAAACAAAAAACTGTACTTTTTGACATTGAACCTGTGTACTTGTGCTAAACTGAATTGTTTGAAATAGAACTGTTTACATATATAAAGATGGATTCGGCATTAAATAACCTACAATGGTCGATATTTCATAAGACCAAGCCAAACCAAACCAAATACTTTGAGGATATTCACTTAATGTTTTTAGCAGTAAAGAAATTATAACAGAAAAGACACAAAATATGTTTGGTTAATAGCTGAACATTGTAGCTTCAATAAATATACTTTATACACGCTAAATGAAATTATTTGAATTAATGGTTTCATTTTTTTCCAAGTCATGCCGGAAAGATTTAAGAATATCATAAAAGTTTGAGAAAGGACCAATAATCATTAATTTTATTTTTTATTAATTGATTCCATAAATTTTTCCCTCGGTATTGGGTTTTTAGATAATATTTTCCTCTGCATCATTTGTGTAGTTGTACCTTAAGTCTTTTTTTCTTTTCTTTTTTTGCACACAGCTTTATCAAATACGTATAATTTTTAAACAAATTTATTGAACCCATAGATGAGACCCAAATAGAGGCACCTCGGGTTGTGTACTGGTTAACAAGCTAGACTAGCAAACCTTCACGAGTGACTTGGAGTCTCATTAGGTGCCCTATTAATACGGCCTTGTGCCTTATCTAAACAAAAAGTATCGATCATGCGGAAATCAGACCTAACCGATAAAATGAAAGGCAGTTTCTTCCAGGCAGCTGTCGTATCGATACTGCTGTATGGATGCACTACATGGACGCTAATAAAATGGCTGGAGAAGAAGCTAGACGGCAATTACACAAGATTGCTGCGAGCAATCTTGAACAAGTCCTGGCGGCAACACCCCACAAGACACCAACTATACGGCCACCTGCCTCCTATCACGAAAACTATCCAAGTTAGACGAACCAATGGCGAGAGAGGGTCAGGGATATCCGTGCTAGAAACACGACATGATGTTGATGATGATGATGACTACTATTCGTGGTCGTACTGGATGTAGGAGTATTAGCAATAAAGAGGCACACATCATTTCCCAGATCTCCAGAATTAGAGCTTTACCATCAGATGCAGTTTAGTACATTACCTCGGACACCGCTTTTTGAGGGAATCTCACACCTCTACTGGGAGTACAGTCAACATATTCTAAGCCTCACTGACCGAGCATGTTTTCAGTAAAGGGCAGACAAACAAACTCTTGCAAATTATCAATATTGCTTATATAAGAAACTGATATAAGAATAATTCCAAATAATAATGCATTTTTTAAATAAAAAAAAAATCCTTGTATTATTTAGCTGAGAGTATATTCAATAATTTTAGTGTATTTCCTGATTCCTTCCTAACATCTTTGTCTCAGATACTTTAGAGACACAGCAGTCACCAAAGCAATACTTCTTTTCATTGTTTGACTCTAGTGATTACTATACACAACCTAGCAATCATAGCTGCGTCCATTGTATTGCAGAGATACTAATTCCATTGCTGTAGTCGTCAGTTTCAACCTTGAGCGCTAATATTGACTGGGCAATCTATACTGTGCCTATCACTGCTGGGAATATTTGTTAACGCTGCTGAGTCCTCTCCTTCTCCGATTGGATCAGCCCTGTCACATGCGCGCCTATCATAGACTCTCTAGCGTTCATGGCAACAGGCCGACAGCACTTGAAGTGTTCACTTCTTGACCGAACCAAATGTAATAGCCTGCTGAGTCGCATGAACCGGTCACTAGATGCAATTCAGCAGACAACAGCAGAGTTAGAAATATTGAGTCTATATTTAAAGTCTTCTGATAGTTAATCTACCTTTCAGTAATGTGTAGCTGGGAAAGCTGTATCTTCGTCTTTTCACAGAAAAAGAATAGAACAGAGGGGAACATAAGGAAGCTTTTAGCATTGAAATTTCTGCGCATGTGTAGACAGACATGTTCACCAGGATATCGACGAAAGGATAATTTCTTCTGGCTGGCGCACCTTGGTAGAGCCACGGTTAGCGAACATGTGAACTAGTTGCAAATTAAGAGGGTGTCTGACTAGGCTAGTTTTATGATACTTTTAGATAATAAACATATTTGCGAACACTCACACACTTACATACACACGAGAGCACACGCACACGCACACGTACATTTACAAATAAAACCTTAGCCTAATGACAAAAATTGTATTTATTTTAAACATCATATTTTTTGTTGGTTAGTTGATTTTACAACAAGCTAAATCTTTTGGGTTTATCTAAATCTAAAGTTAGTCTTTTTTCCAAACACTTTTATGGTTTCAAGTAACTAACAAAAATTAAAAACTGACCTTTTGTCACATACTTAGCCTAACGAAAGGGTTAGGTAAATACACATACATACGCATAAAATAATATTATTCCCCCAACCACTTCACTAGTTGCCTTACCAAGGCTAAAGAACCCAATCTACTATTTACCTATGAGGGAAGGAAGAAAATAATTCTTCATGCCTTTCACTAGGTCATTAACGCAAACTGAAACGCAAACTGCTTCATACAGGATTCGAACTCGAATCACCAATTTCATTTTAAACGATAATAATCACTGCACTAAGCGCACCTCCTTATATATATATATATATGGGGGGGAATCAATAATGAGTTTGCCAAGTCGGCTGGGGCTTTAGAATACACCGACTGCATCTATGCAGCGGCGTAAGACCCTTCCCTCAATGAGTGTCCGAGATATGACACTAAACAATCTGATGGTGAGGTTCCAGTAATGCAGGAGCATAGGTGAATGCTGAGTAACCCTTCATTGCCATTGCTCCTATCTATTAGTCAAATAAAACTAAACTACGTGCTTATGCTAAACTGCACTGCTTGAAATAGAACTGTCTTTGGCATGCAAACTGCGTATTCGTGCTAAACTGAATTCTTTGATACAGAAACGTTTTGACATTTAACTGTATGTGGAGAAAACCTAAACTTACACTTAAATGAATTGCCTGAATTAGAACTATTTGATTAAACTGAATAGCTTGAATCAGAAATGTTTTTGACAATTAAATTGTGTACTCATGCTAAACTGAATTGTTTGAAATAGGACTGTTTATGTGAATAAAATGGATTTGGCATTGAATAACCTACAAAGGTTGATATGCCATAAAATCCAAACAATCAACCAACCAACCAATAATGTGTAATACATCCAAGACGTCTCTTCATACATAAAGCAGTTATTGATTTTATTTGATATATCAGTGTGCCTACTTGTTTTAAGCTGACCAATTCGAAATTGCAATGAGTTTACTTTCAAATAACTCAACTTCTCATTCTTACTACAAACAACAATCTGACCTTCCGAAGGAAACTAAGTATTTATGCAATGATTTTATTTCCTGTGCTCTATGCACATGCATTAGTGCGTGCATGCGTATAAATGTGTGTTTATTTGACAAAGATATCCTGTGTGAGTCATTTCATTCCAAGAGCAACTACGTAGGTACTTTTGACATATTCTATGGGTGAAATCACCGATAGATGGGAAATGTTTTTCATCTTGTACATTCCTTTCTCCTTCAGAAACATTTTTCCGACAATACAGTAGACTGTATTTATCCCATTAATTTAAATATATGTCAACC
The DNA here is from genome assembly GCA_963585895.1 of Sepioteuthis lessoniana. NCBI lineage: Eukaryota > Metazoa > Mollusca > Cephalopoda > Myopsida > Loliginidae > Sepioteuthis > Sepioteuthis lessoniana. Next base: position 48,619,657 of record OY757913.1, read on the forward strand.
AATCTTACAAACTGTTTAATTCTCTTGATGTTGACCGTTGTAATTCCTTCTGGCTATGACGAACACAAATATTAGCGTGAGAGAGAGAGATACGCAATGCTCGTCGCTGGTTGTTCTGACGTCACTAGATTCATTATTCCTGACGTCATCTGAAATCCTACTTTCACTTAAGTTAATAAAGTTTATTTTTTATACCTTTTGGTTCCGTAAGATAATAAAAGAATTCCAATATAAGAATGTTCTCATAAAAAAGAAGGATTATGTTTTCTTTCAGCGAAATTCCAGACGCTCTACTCAATATATATCATTTGAGGAAAAAAATAGAAAGTAAAAGAAATAATTCTTTATATTTATCAAGCTAAGTTTAGTACTGCATAAAGCCTGACAGCAAGATTTCACAGGGCACATTTTCCAAATACTGAGAACATACAAGCTCGAAAATCTGTATTTGAAATCCTGGCTTTCAATTGAGCTTGAACGCTAAACACAAGCTCCAAAATATCAGATTACTATTTCTGACACAAGATAAACTGTGCATATTTACAAAGTGTTTCTTAGTTTGACATATTGCCTTAACAATAGAACACCCATTAAGATTGAATCCACTACCAGGACAAATGGGAAAGGTGAAATGAAGAGAGAATGTATTGCATCAAACCTTCAAATGAGGAAGGTGCTCATTAAAAATTGATATCCGAAATTTTGATTCATATCTTAGAGGTTTGAGAAGTGTTTATTTCGATCCGCTCAAAAAATTACCGAATGAGATAAAAACAATACAACTGGATTGAATCAAATATACAATATAATACGCTTCATAAATATATACGTAAGTTTAAAAAATACTGTCTGAAAAATAAATTTAAAAAAGAATAAACGTTTGTCTAATTTTGTTTCCGATCGATGGGCAATATTTTGGCTTCTAACGTCGTCCTTTTACAGGTGAAAGCAAGTGTTTCCATGACTTCCACCTCAGTGGAGGTCTGAATCTGTTGATAATACAAAACCCAATATATATATATATATATATATATATATATATATATATATATATATATATAAAGCTTCATTCATAAATAAGGGAGGTAACGGATTAACAACTATAATTGATAATATAATACAACAGTTATAATCATATACTGTAAAAAAAAGTTGTTCGCAAAGTTGGCCACGTTAGTCAAGGGTGACCCGAAAGCTCCCTTTTTCAATAGCTACTACACCGAGGTGTAGGGGAGGAAGGTTACTTCTCTCAATGTGGAAAATGTATTCTTACCAAAGGTCTTCGCAGCCTCAGCATAGGAATTTTTATTTCTTTAATAACGTGAAAATATCCACCTTCTTACTTAAATTAAGCACTTTACAGTTCCTCTTCGGCATATCTGGATTGCCAACATCTCTACGATCAACTAGCGGTAAAAATATGGGCTACTATCAGAACATGATAGTTTACAATCGATGAATCTCCTCAATTTTGAAATGGGTGATAATTTAGGGACTGCAATTACTGAAAGCAACGAGAAGCTTGAATGATAGATTAAGGAAAGCTCAGCAAATACCCTGCTCTATCTACTGGGGTCGTACAATACACTGGCTGCACCTATGCAAAAAGTAAGACCCCCCTTTTCTTCAAAGTATCTGGTGATTAGGCTCTAATTCTGGAGCTTTGGAAATGTAGAGTACTCCTTCTTAACGTTACCCTCTGGTCATCTTTGACCCTAATGGTTAGTTCTTGTTAGGGCCCCATCTATGAGTCAAAGAGAATGGTTCGATCATTTATGAAGTATCATGATTAATTATTTGTTATTAGTTATTTAAAACCATACTGCTGTGCGCAAATTATTTATATAACATAGGAATTCTTCCTTAACAGAATTACTTATGTTAGATAACAATAATTAAAACAATTTAACCTGTGTGCAAACGAATGATTAATGTTGAATAGGATGACTAGTGTTAGATAGGAATACTTGTAATCATTTAACTGTGTGCAAATAAACAATAAATATGAAAAATAATCATTAGTGTTAGATTGCAATACTTATGTTTAGATTAGGAGAAAATCGAATGTCTTGAATTATAATCCTTAGTAAATAATTATAGCTTAAAGCAACTATTCTTCATTCATATAATTTACAATAAGCATTCATATCAAAACAGAAAAAAAATTAAACAGATCTATTTGACCCATAGATAGGACTCTAATAGACACTATCGTTTCGGGTCCGAATTTAAGTGGGAATAGTGGCAAGGAAGAGGCTCTCTATACTCTCCACCCATTTATGGCAAGATGTAGTTCTCGGTTAGTTTAATACATCTTCTCCTTCTCCTTCTTCTCTTCTTCCTCCTCCTCTATTAGCGAGCATCTCGGGCGAGTAGTGTCAAAATATCCCTTGAACCATTGCTATTTCTCTTTATGAGGAACGCTACCGGTATCATTTAATAATTTCCAAATCTTACCTCTTAAAAACAACGGGGTTACTGTTGCCAAGAGGAATGATTGGTCTCGTTCTATTTTCGAAAATATACACTGAAGCAGATACTTTTGCTTGTTGTAAGACATTAGAACCAATATATTTGAGTGTAAAGATATTTTACATTTGGATATGTAATTATATAGAAACAAAGACATCTGTTAATCACTTATCTATGACTAGCATAATTTTTAGAGATTTTTTTTGGTCACGAAGTATCTGACAAAATATATTGCAATAAAATTCTTTGTTCTGAATCTGCCTCCAATAGAAAGTTAGGTTAGGTTCCTATGTGTAATGACGTATCAACATTCGTGGGTTATTTAACTCCGAATCCATTCTTGTCGATGGACAGTCGTGGTCTTATTCAACTCATAGCTAGAAAGATAAGGGAGTTCATATCTTTTACAAAGTTATTTTTTTATCATGAAGGGTTTTCGGACTATTGTCTTCATCTTTATTGTTATTTCCACAACGTTTAGAAGCTTAGGGAACCAACGTCTATAACCGTTACGCCATGTGTCCTGCTGGACCATCATCTGGAGGTTGCAGGTTCAATCCTCACAACAGGCGAGTAACAATACAGGAATACTTAACACTTGTACCCGGTTATGGCTAACGGAATCAGTAGAGGCGACCCCCGTGGATTCAATAAATGACGTAGTTCGAAGTTCCGTGAACGTTCCCGAGTTCGGCAAACACCTGAAGAAGGCCGGAGGACATATCGGCCGAAACGATGTGGAAATAATAAAGATGAAGACAATAGTCCGAAAACCCTTAATGATAAAAATCAACAAGCTTCGTTTCAGAAATTTAGACAACTAATAAAGTTATTTGTCCGAAAGTGAACGTAAGGGAGCGGCTGGAGTTCGAACTCGCTTAGATCTTCAGATGGTTGTGCAGTTAAAGTGGGTACAATGGAAAACGCATGAAACTTAAGTAACGCACTTATTGTGTTCCTAATTTTAATATATATATATATATATATATATATATGTGTGTGTGTGTGTGTTAGTTTATATATATATATATATATATATATTGTCAGTGTTCAATGCGTATATTAACTTATTGTGACCATAATTCTAATATTTTCAGGTTTATACCAGCTCTTCTCTCACAGCATTGCGCACTTTTTTTATGCAGCTCTTCTTATTTGCTGTTCTCTCTCTCTCTCTCTCTCTCTCTCTCTCTATATATATATATATATATATATATATATATATATATATATATATATATATATATATAACAATCCGTGGTATTCAACCAAACCTGTTTAAATGCATATATATATATACATTTAAACAGGTTTGGCTGAATACCATGGATTCTTTCTTTTTTAAAGTCTTCAAGTGAATACGTTCAAGTCTTCTCACTAGTCTTTTTATGTTTGGGTCAAGTTGGTAAAGAAAGTAACCTATGTTAACCCAAGCGCTTTCGACCATTTCGCTGGTCATCTTTGGGGGTTGTGTTAGATTGTTTGTTGCTATGAGTTTTATTTATATTTATTTGGAGTTCTTCATATATATTTGGAATGTTTTTTTTTGGGGGGGGGTATTTTGATATTATAGATGGGGTTGGCGCAACCAAACCTATTTAGATAATGATTTGCTTATATATATATATATATATATATATATATATATATATATATATATATATATATATATATGTCAATTTTATTGAGTAGAATATAAGTATGATATCTGAGTACTCTTGATACACCCCTTATTTTGGAACCTGTGCACCGATAGATCTGTATATGAGAGCATATCAGCTTTAATACCTGTATGTTTGATCTGAAATTAATTGAAACTCAAATTCGGGTTATTGCGCTTTTTTCTTTCTGCCTTTTTTACGTGAATGTGAATTTAGAAACCAATAAGAACGGTGTAGTTTGATAGAAAGACTGCTCAACTTGCAAGCTGCTGTCGATGAGTTTGTTCCTCATTTAGAGTAGGGTCAGTTACGTTGCTCTATCAATGTGGCCATGAACCGGTGCTGAACTAAATCAACAAATGATGTTCAAAGGTCATTCAGTGAGATGGGATTGAAATTCATGTTGGGATTGGCTTCGACTTTCCAGCGAAATCCATATTTTGGCCGAGAATCAAGAGATTTGTTTGTACAATGTAAAAATAGCAAAATAATATTAGTAGAGAAAGGAGGGGGGATATGGACCCACGAGTGTTTGTGAATGAAGGCGGCAGGCAACTGTCAATTCGCAGACCTATTGATCAAAGAAAGAGAAAGGTGGAGGGAGGGCAACGCACAGAATTCAACTTGTATGTATTGAACGCAGTCTTGTTTTGAAACGATTACGTTGAATCCTTGTGTACATGGTAATAAATGCCATCTACCCTTTTTTTATGTTATTCGTGTCTGTTTTCGCCGACTTCAGAGAAAGAAGGTTACTTGTTGACTGGGTACCTTTAACACGATTTCAGATTCAACACAGTTTTCTGGTCTTTTGTAGATGGTTCGCTTTTTGTTCAAATTAATAATATACAAAACAGAATAAAAGATTTGTTCTTTTTCGTTAATGCCCCGACAAAAAGCTGACGTTCATTTTTTAAAGTAAAGAAGCATTAAATGAAACAAAAGTTAAATTGCATGTTTATCTCTGTTCAGTTTAAACCTGACCATGTTTGATTGATTGATTGATTGATTGATTTTAATGGCATATCAACCTGTATAGGATTATTTTATGCCTAGAGGTTTGGGGGTATTTATTATATGTTCACATTTACAATTTTGATATAGTTGTTTCTTAAGAGATATTTGGGCAACACAGGTTTATCAAATTCGAATGATATTTAAACAGATCTATTTGACCAATCAATTGGGCCCTATTAAGTACGACCAACTCGGAACAGAGTGGACTTAGGAGTAATGGAAATGGAGAGTGATTTCACACTCTCCAAATCTCCAGAACTTGAGCCTCGCCATCAGATGCACTTTAATGTCATATCATGGGCACCCTATTTTTCTTGATGGAGTCTTACCCCTCAGTCGGTGATATAGTCAATGTATTCTAAGTTTAAACCAACAGAGAGGATCAAATAATGAATTATATCTAAGCTGTAAATATGAGTTATCGGGGTGTATAAAAACTAAGACTCTGGAATCGAGGTTTATCGACGCTCAGTGACAACAGGATGTGACCCAACGTTGGTTTAACACAAAGAGTCCAGACTGCTGGAAGCGAGCATCCCTGGAGGTTTGAACCTCCATAAAGTTAATTACCGCTGTCAGTGAAATTAGTCAAGGATACAGACATGCATAGTAACCGAGAGGAGGACGTCATGCGAAGAAAACCATTTTGAATGAATGATGGAATATTCAAGGAATTGTCCATTATGAACTGTTAGACAATAATCAATCACCTCTAATGTCTACTGCAATTAACTTCATTGTTTGAAAACAGCTCTAGACAAAAAACGTCCCTTCTCAGTCAACAGAAAGTTAGTCATCATCCATCATGATAATGCCCATCCTCAAACAGTTCAGTTGACTAAAGATCTTTTCGAGGAGTTCAGTTGGGAAAATCGCTTCATCTACCATATTTTTCTGACCTTTGGTTATCACATGTTTAGGAGATTACAGAATCATTTGGATGGTCTTAGGTTGTCATCAAGAGAAGAAGTTGAATATGAGTTAATCTCATCTATTGCATTAAAACCTAAAGAATTTTACAAGCATGGTATCTGTTAGGTTGTTTACACATGGAGTGGGTATCTGGGAAGCAATGAAAGTTAATGATTCAATATTTCTATGGGTGTAAGTTTTTCATTTATGATGTATACTTTAAAATCGGACATTAAATTCGTTCCAACCTGATATAACTAATAATATACCCAGTGTACTATTATACATTGATTCTTTCAGATCAGTTAGTTCATTTTCGTTATCTTTATCATGACGTTTTAATGGCTGCACTCTCCACCATTCTATGCGTGTCAGTTGTATTTTCCTAATTTCTTGTTGGTTTTATCCTGTGTCCTTCTTGAGAGATTTCAGAATTTGTATGAATTAATTCTTTCTTATTAAACCGAATAGAAGCTATTACGTTCAAGTTTAATAGCATCGTTTGATGATCTCCCTAAACCAGTACTGGATACAGGGGATTCATCATGGCTTAGCAGCTAATATGATGGTTAATTGTCGCATATTGACCTTTGACGGAGCTGTCAGTCAAGGATTTCTGAAACAGGATGTTCTAGCTGTTTAAACAAAGGGTTTACCAGAAAACAAGTGATGCGTGGGTGCAAGCAGCTCACGTGGCTTCAGAGCCGGAAGCGGTTCACGTGGGCGTTAGGAACTTCTATAGTCACGAGCATCCACGTCAGTCATGGTCAGTATCGGCCGAGAAGCTGAAGTTCTTAGTGAGGCCCTGAATATGGAATCAACATGGTTAATAAGTTATGGGTCTGTCTTTCCGTCTCTCTCTCTCTCTCTCTCTCTCTCTCTCACTCTCTCTTACAGATGTTTCGACCCATACGAGAGAAATAAAGAGAGAGTTATATTTTGATAACCAAGTGTTATAGATATTCATTCCTTCTTCTTGTTACATAATACTATGGCATCGTAGTAAATTAATTAAAACTTTAGTCGCGCTATTACGTTCACTTTCGGAGTAATAGCTCTGGGAAAGGTATCAACCCTCTTATTCCACCTGCCATGGGTTATTATTGCTGTTCTTAAAAAAGACGGCTTTTATATTCAATAACTCAGGAAGATTGATATGCCATTAAATAAAGAAATTGACCAACCAGTACTGTATACATATTGAACGTTTCGAGTACATTTGAATTTTTTTCTCCTCAACATATATAGCTTAACATTGTTTGTTCAAAGATCCATTTCAATTTAAGTTATTCTTCACACCAAATATATACATCCAAATTGCCCAGTCGACCGGGCTTAGAATATACTGACTATCCCCGCCACAGAGGAGTAAGACCCCCCACCACAAAGAGGTTTTCTGGGTGTAATGCTAAACTGCATCCTGTGTTAAATTTGGTTTTGTTTTGTTTTGTGGCATATCAACCATTGTAGGTTATTTAACGGCAAATTCATTTTTATTTATGTTTATATGTATAAAAATGGATTCGGCATTAAATAACCTACATTCCGACATGTAAATTCCAACATGATCAATTACAAACAATTCAGTTTAGTACAAGTATAGTTTTTTGTTTACACATTGTTAAATGTCAAAACAGTTCTATTTGAACCAATTCAGTTTAGTATAACTACAGTTTCAATGTCAAAAATAGTTCTATTTCTAGCGATTAAGTTTAGCATAAGTTCACAGCTTAGTTCTATTAGACCCATAGGTAGGACCCTATCAGATGCTATCACTCCGGGCCAGAGTGGACCTGGGAGTGATGACAATGAAGGGGTTCTCTGTATTCCCCAAAATTCCAGCATTACAAGAACCTCACCATTAGATTGTTTAGCATCATATCCAGGACACTCGTTTGGGGAATCTTACACCTCTGCAGAGAAACAGTCGGTGTATTCTACAACCCCAGCCGACTGGGCAACCTGTATTTAGTCACCAGATGTGAAGCTTTAGGGAATATGGAGTACCCCTTATTTATTATTACTCCGAGTTCCTCTCTGACCTGGAGTCCCTGTTAAGGTCCCATGTATGGGTCGATCTTTTAAATAGTATTCGTAATTGATAGAAATACTTGATGCCATATTAGTAAATCATTTGCGTCTAGAATGGTTATTGAAGTTGTAATTGTTTACTAAGGATTATTATTACTTAATCTAAAACCATATGTGTGCAAACAAATGATTAATATTAAATAGAAATAATTACTTGAAGCCATATAATTATTAGTATTAGATAGAAATAATTAAAATCGGAGAACTGTGTGCAAATTATTTGTATCAGATAGAAATACTTGATACTATATAAGTGCAAATTATATAATCGTATAAAGCATGGTTAATTAAGGTTATAATTGTTTTCTAAGAATTATTATTAGATACTTGAAAACATATAACTGCAAACAAATGACTATTATCAAAGAGAAATAATTACTTGAAACCATATAATTATTAACGTTAGATTGGAATAAAACTGCGGGAAAAAAAACTCTTAAGAAACAACTACACAAAAAAAAGGAATTATAAATGTATATTGAAAGCACTTCTTAAATATCTTGGCATAAAATAACCCTAGCTGGTTTAAATCCCGGAAAAATAGGGTTTATACTTTTAAAACCCACACTTCGTTTTATATTTATAGAATTCCATTAAATTCATTTCTATGTTGACACACTAGCTTTTTCTTCATTATTTTTTATAACAATAATATAGTGATCTTTTCAATTTAATCTTAGTAGCCTGTGTCCCGAAAAGAGGCGAAGAAATTTAATCCAAAACTGTCACTGATTCTTGAAGTACGCACTCATTTACTGCTGTTGCTAAATCATTGATAACGAATTTGGTAAAATTCTATGTTATTAACATTTCCAAAGATATAACTGACCCCCCATTTGTTCTAAAAACACACGCTATAATTGGAGACGGTAGTTTGAATATGAACCCTGTTTCAAAACTGATTTTATTGTTTCTTTCTTACTAGTAGTAAAGCGGTTCGAAGCTTTACTCAGCAGTAAATTCCAACATGTTTAACTGTTATACAATATCTAATGTTACTAAGCAACCCCCAAAATTCTTTCGGTCCATTCACGCTGATGCTGAGTAATGATACTCCTCTTTGGGAGTTAGATGTCAGCACTGTTTTCTTGACAAAGCAAAGATTAATAGATAATAACAAATTAAATAAAATAAGGATATACGAGGATCATTAAATAAGTTTCCAGACTTTTTTTTCGTATGGGCACTTTTATTGATAGTACACACATGAAACTCTAGTCTCCTTCGAAGTAGTCTCCTCCGACTGCAATGCACTTGTTGTACCGTTCTAAAAACGTCTGGGAGGCCCCATGGAAGTCCTCTTGTGTGAGCGTGTTAATGACCTTTGTCACAGCCTCTTTCTTCTCCTAAATTGACTCATAACGACAGCCTCTGAGCTTAGGGAATAACCAAAAGTCACAGGGAGCAACGTCTGGACTGTAGGGAGGCATAGGAACTGTCTTGATTCCCATCTTGGTCAAATAGTCTGTGACAAGGATGGAGTGGTGGACTGGTACATTGTCCTGGTGGAAATACCACAGACCCAATTTGAAGAGAGCTGTCCTCTTCCCAAGGAATCTCTTCCTGAACTTCTTTAAAACCTCAACATAGTAACCCTAACCTTAACCCTTTGGCCAATTAACTCTGGTCTATTGACTTGCTTTCTCCTCCCACACCTCCCATCATCCCTCACAGACTCCTTGCCTTCCTTGAATCTCTTATGCTACTCAAAAACTAATGCTCGATTCATGCAAGTTGCTCCAAAAGCAGTCTGAAGCATTCCATACATTTCTGTGGCAGTTTTTCCAAGTTAAAAATACAATTTTGTTGCATATCGTTCTTCTAAAGTGTCCTCACATCCAGATTGCATTTTTGAAATTCACCAACTGTGACAATCAGGCTTTAGTAGGGTGTATTCCAATTCGTGCGGTAGCTGTTCATTTGAACGTGAAATCATAAAAATTGGCCAGTCATCTCATAAGATATAAAGCAATAACATACTGATTTTTCAAGAGTCTACGACAAATCTAAATGCCTGTACAAAAAAGTATGGAAACTTATTGAAGGCACCACACACACACACATACACATACACACGTGTATATATATATATATATATATATATATATTCGTTGGAGTCAAAAGAAAAGATTATGAGTTCTTTGGTCCTGATGTAAATCCAGTACCGATTGTGATAGTTTTTTTTTCTTTTTTCCTGGCTTTTTTCTATTGGCATATTTGCTGTGTTTCTTTTAAATAGTTTTTAAAAAGGAATACAATTTGGATACCTTGGGTGGTGTAATTTTTTCAAGTTAGACTAGGAAACCTTCACGAGTGATTTTAAGTCTCATTGGGTGCCTCTTTCATGGTGCCTTGTGCCACATCTAAGCAAAAAGCTTAGTGAATTACCAAAAGGGAATGCAGTTTTATTCAAACTATTTCAACTTGATTGCAGTCCTGAAAACAAAAATTGTCAGCGACCAAATCTGCAAAGATTGTTTCTAAAAGATTTTTTGTGTAAACCAGTTAAAACCTCAAAAATATCATCGAGAACTTCGGCCGTGGACAAAGACAGCTGGTTTCAGCTCTTTCTAAACTGTACATTCCAAGTCTCACAGAATTTGTAAAACATAGTATTTTCGACTTGTTGAAAAGAATAGACTGGAGGAAATTACACATTAAATGCGTCCTTCACACACAAAATGATTTCGCCTTTGAAAATAATTGACATATACACCACAAAACAGAGGAATGGACGTCTAAATTAGGTTAGTTCCAGGCAATTATTTTGTTGTTTGGTGGTGCGTTATGTTTTAAAGCATATCAACTCTTATAGGTTATTTATTACTGCATCCTGTTCATATATATATATATATATATATATGGTGGGGGTGAGTAGTTTGGCACCAGTCGTTTATTTAAGCATGTTTCATGAAATGATAAAGACAAATTTTGTCTGTATAATTTATTTAAGATCCTTTCAAGTTTTCGGATTAGAGTCTTAGTCTCAGGTTGGAATTGGTAGATGAATTGCCCAAAATTGTCTCGAGCGCTTTTGGACTCTTCATAGGCCATCATCAGGGGTTGTTTGCTTGTGTAAGGTGTGTGTATTTTTTTAAGTTTCAAAAGTTTTTGAAACAAAAAAACCTAAAATCAATAGAATTAATTTTGAAAATAGCGACAATGTTTTGAAATGCTTTTAGTATTTTTTTATCCGCTATTCATGTAGTATTCAATTTCCGTTGATAGCGTTCCCTTTTTAAAATTGCATTCCCTTTTTTAAATACATGTTACCCTGTTTTAACTAACTCAGCGTTCTCATATTTTCGTTATGGTATAAACTTTAAAAAACTTAAAAAAACAAAACAAACACACCGTATACAACCCCTGATGATGGCATTTGAAGGGTCCGAAAGCCCTCGGGAGAATTCTGGAAAATTCATCTACCAATTCCAACCTGAAACTAAGACATTTATCAGAAAACTTGAAACGATCTTAAATAGATTATACATATGTTTTTCAGTCCAGTTAAATCAGAGTCGGTAATAATTCCGTCAGGACAATTAATTATTCAACAATGAACATTTAAATCTTCCTGGTAAAGAGCTTAATGTAACTGACATCACAGATCAACAATTCCTTTAAAAAATCAAAGCCCAGTCACATTAGGATAATAAATTTATTTCCATCCTGCTATGTGTATTGATATGAATCAATAACACCAAATTTGACAGGATTTCTTCAGATTGAATCTGAAGAAGTCCTGTTAAATTTGTTGTTATTTATTCAAATCAATACCCATAGCAGGATGGAAATAAATTTATAGTCCTGATGCGACAAGGTTTTGTTTTTCTTAAAGGCATATATATATATATATAGAGAGAGAGAGAGAGAGAAAGAGACAGACAGACAGAGACTAGATTTATAAATGAATAGTTCGTAGGTAACATTGTTAAACGAAACAGCTCATTTGTTTATACGCAACTTAATGTTTTCATGTTTTGTTATGATAATTCAGTTTGACATCCATCACTTATTTGCCCATTGTTAAATGGTTTGCAATATAGAAAATGATTAGATATTTCTATTTGATCTATAGACGGGGCACTAACAGATACTACCACTCCGAATCAGAGTGGATATGGAAGTGATGGCAATGAAGACGTAATCAACATTTCCCAAAGCTCCAGTACTTGAGTCTTATCTAAGATTTTTTAGTATCATATCCAGGACACGTGTTGGGGTGGGTGTAATAACCAACGGCAAAGATACAGTCAGTATATTCTATAGTCTCAGCCGAATTGACTGCATGAATATTAAAACTATTTAAAAAAATTTTCTCTGGATACAGAATTGTTATGGGACAAATATTTTAGCATAATTATTTTATGGACGTAAATTCAATCCTCTTGTCTCTAGGATTGTGCTCTTTATAAACATCCTGTATAATAAGTTATTAGAATAAAAATTCTGTCATATATTTTTCATAAATACTGTCCATGACATTACTAGTTACATAAACAGCTAGTTTGTTTGCTGTGTACGTACGAACTCATTTTTATTTTCATATAAGTATTAATTTTCTGCATAAAGAAGTGATCTATCTCGCAAATAACCCATTTAACTTCCTGTCAACATAAATCTAAAAAGAGCAGTTTCAATAAAAATTGAATCGGTCAAAATATCACTAGAGAGAAATTAACGTTGTTGAAAAACAGTTGCTTGTATTGCAATCCGCAATTTCTGCGAATAATTTCGACCGTTATGATTTGTGATTCCCGGCAGTTCACAAGCCTTTTTTCTTTTCTTTCTTTTTTTAGCACGCGCATTTCACATTGCTCGATCACAGCGTGACTACTTGACAGCACCTACTTTATGTTCAAAACAAGTCAATACTGGCATTTAAAAAGGAACAATTGGCCAACGTTTTGCCAATCTACCAAGCAGTAGCGAGCCAAATCTGTGCAGTATAAATGCCCGCCTTTATTCACAAACCAACTTCACAATGATAAACCGCAATTGCTGGTGATCATCATCATCATCTTCATCATCAAGCCGTGCAGGCAGCATGGAGTTCCCTGACTATCTCTCTCTCTCTCTCTCTCTCTCTCTCTCTCTCTCTCTCTCTCTCACACACACACACACACACACACACACACCATCTGTCCCAATCATCCATCGTTCTTGATAGGTTTTCTTGATTGCATCCATTATGCACACAGAGGTGATGTAAGTTCTTCCTGGACGACCAAAAATGACTCGTCGAAGTGTAGGACGTCACTTATGAGTTCATTCTTACATACCCAGCAGTACCCAGCTAGTCTTGTCCGTCTAATTTGAATGATTTGTGAGATGGGAGGTAAGTTGTCATCCAGCTGCTCTTGTTGTATAACCATGACCATACACATATACATGCAGAAACATATTCAACACAATAAAGACGAGCGGACACAGTTCTTTAGAAAAATGTGCCTCTCACTTTATTTGAAAGGGTTCGAAAAGGTTACTAAAGGTTTTACTGCGTGAGAGGCGAGTTGGAGACTGAACAGAAGTGCAACATATTGACCCCCCACTCTTATGGCCATAACAGCGTTTTTTTTTTCTCGTTCTCTTGGTCTGCTCAACTGGGGGCCTGGGGGCCCAGCCTCTCTGGGACATGGTCCTCATTCCAGCATTTTCTCTCCAACCGATCTGAACTTCCTGTCGCCGGGGTTATATAATAATTTTATGTACACCTACTTCCTGCGAGCGTCACAATTTCGCACTCAATTCAACCCCTCAACAGTCAAGGTTATATCCTGATATTCCTCGACCGGATGCACCTGTTATTTACACAGGTGCCTTTCCTATTTTGACACCTTGGCCCGGTCGGAGGTCAATATGCAACATTGTTTTGTGGGGGGCTGTTTCCTGGATTTGTTCTAGACAGAACGTAGCATTCTTGTGTAGTTCCCGTCTAGCCTTTTCTCAATGCATTTTGTTTGCGTCCATATGGTGCATCCATGGAGTAGTACTGATACAGCCACAGCTTAGAAGAAATTCCGTTTTATCCCATCAGAAAAATCATAATTCCATATGATCGATAATCTGTCAGTAACAGTTCACGCCTTCGCGTAGAAGATATGCTGCTGTCGAGGTATGTGGACTGGTTCACAAATTTCAGAGATTTGCCACTCAAAGAAAAGATGTCTAAGTAAAGTAAGTAAAAGTAGAATTGGCGACCATAGTCGAGGGGTACCCGAAGGCTCCCTTTTCAATATCTACTACACCAAGGTGTAGTGGAAGGCGCTAATCATTTCCCTGGATTACTCTACTTTACCCTTGATCCGTACCACATAATGCTATCAAGCAAGGAGGCATCAGGTACCATTTTTGAGTCTTTGGTTATACTCGACCTGGAATTGAACCGCGGTCTCCAGGGCCATTGGCGAACACTCTAACCATCATGCCAATATCTGGTACATAAAGTTGGTGAACTTAGTCGAGAGTGACTCGAAGAATCCCCTTTCAATATCTATTACACCGAGATGTAGGAGAAGGCGCAACTCCATTCCCTGGGTTGCTCCACTTTACCCTTGATCCGTAGCTTATAATGCTCAGTGTTAAACAAGGCAGCATCAAGTACCATTTTTTGAGTCTTTGGTATGACTCGACCAGGGATTGAACCCCGATCTCCCGAACCATTGGTGAACACTCTACTTATTATGCCATTGGATGGGGCTGTATATACTAATACCTTCGTAGCCTTATATTTCTCTACTTACTAACATTCGAGCACACTTGTGACTAGCCCTGTCGGCTGGGGCTGTAGAATTCACCAACTGCACCTCTGCAGAGGGGTAAGACCCCCTCCAACGAGTGTCCGGGATATTACACTAAACAATCTGATGGTGAAGTTTCAGAGATGCTGGGGTGTGGGGGAATGCGGACCACCCCTTTATTGCTATCGTTCCCAGGTCCAAACTGGCCCGGAACGGTAGCACCTGATAAGGTCCTATCTATGGGTTAAATAGAACTAAACTGCATACTTATGATAAACTGAATTGTTTGAATTAAAACTGTTTGACTAAACTGAATAGCTTTTTTTTCTTTTTATCCAATAGATATTGATTTGTATGACAAGTATCTTCAGATTTCCTGAACTTTTCTAAGTATCCTAGTTAATCTTAACAGTGATGTAATCTGGATAATATCGATCATTTCCCTGATCTCCAGTTGACCAAGTTTCATTTTCCTGTTCTTTGAGACTATTCTATTTCGAGCAATTCAGTTTAGCATATGTACACAGTTTAATTTTCAAAAACATTTCTTTTTCAAGCGATTCAGTTTAGCATAAGCACACAGATTAATTCTATTTAACCCATAGATAGGGACCTATCAGGTGCTACTACTCCGGGCTAGAGTTGAACTGGGAGCGATGGCAAGGAAGGGGTACTCCACATTACCCCAAGTTCTAGCATCACAGGAACCTCACCATCAGATTGTTTTGTGTCATATAGAGGACGCTCATTGTGGGGTAAGACCCCACTGCAGAGATGCAGTCAGTGTATTCTACAGCCCCAGGCGACTGGGCAATACACAGAGTTAAGAGTAAAAACAGTTTTATCTAAGATAATTCAGTTTAGAATAAGTACGCAGTTTAGATATCAAAACAGTTCTATTTCGAGCAATTCAGTTTAGCATAAGTATGCAGTTTAAATGTCAAAACAGTTCTATACTAAATAATTCAGTTTAGCATAAATACGCAGTTTAAATGTAAAAACGGTACTGGAACCTCACCATCAGATTGTTTCGTGTCATACCAGGACACTCGTTGGGTGGTCTTACCCCTTTGCAGCGATGCAGTCGGTGTATTCTACAACCCCAGCCGACTGGGCTAGTCACAAGTGTTCTCGAATGTTAGTAAGTAGAGAAGTATAAGGTTAGGAAGGTAATAGTATATATTATATATATACTATTACCTCCCTAACCTATATATATATATATATATATATATATATATATATATATATATATATATATGTATTACCTTCCTAACCTATATATATATATATATATCGTAGTAAATGAATTCGGTGACCCGAGTTCAATTCCTGGACATACTGCTTGCATTTCACATGTATGAAATGAGTGAATTCAACTATTTTCCCTCCAGCTGTGGGTAAATAGTTAGGCAGACTGACTATTTAATTTTGGAGAAGGAAAACTGATTTAAAATCTATCAAAGTCCTCTTAAAATATTGACCTTGTATTGCACTCTGCTCGTGTGGAGGTGCTGGTAAATATATACATACACATACACGCATACGCGCACGCGTGCGTGCGTGTGTGTGTGCGAGTACTAGAAAAGAGAGGAATGTCTGGGGAAGAATCGAGACCATCCATACCACAATGGTAATTATCTGAGTAGGCTTGCTTCAGTAGAAAACCATTTGTTAGAACTGCAGTTCAAACTTGCAAGGAGCAATAATCCCAAGAAGAAGAAGAAGAAGAAGAAGAAGAAGAAGAAGAAGAAGAAGAAGAAGAAGAAGAAGATCTCATCATCCAACGTAATGTGAGAAATAGCTTCCTGAATTAAAGAAGAAATTGAGAAAAATATGACTTTATCAACAGTTTCTCTTGGATTCATTTACAGATGTTTGAAATGTTAAGAAATTGATAAATCTTTTAAAATTCTCTGAAAATCATATATACAGTATTTTGTGCATGGGGATTGCGTTATTTGGGATAGAAGAGTGTTCAATATCAATAACAGAGTGTATTTGAATATTGATAAATAGATTGCTATAACACTCTGCAATAAGTAATTCTGAAACCATAAATAGAGTCACAATTTTAATAAGATTTAAAAAGTAAACTGGATCTCGGTCTAGATACATCAATTATCACTGCATGAAGATTATCAGTTTCACGCTTTTTACGATTTTCAGACGATGTAACAGCTTTCAGAAATAAGATTGTATCTTTAACTTTATTCTGATTGATGTACCAGTTACATTAAATTTTGTCATATATATATATATATATATATATATATATGTATATAAACCATTATTAAATTCTTTTCATCTATACATTTATATATGATAAAATTAATCTGTATTATTGTCACTCAGGATTGATTTTAATCCTTTTTCCTGTTTTTTAATTCAAACTTAGTCCATGTTTTATTTTTTCATATCTTCACTTTAAGAGAAAGAAAGCTGTTGATTGGCGTTCTGACCCGAAATCTGTCACCGCCATCTAAAGTAGGTTTAGAACCCAAAACACTAGACATGCCCTACTCTTTATCTAAATGACTGAACAAGTTTCAGGAAACATGTTCTGTCAGTTGATAAGCTGGAGTCTAGAAAACCAAGTGTTAGTGAAGAAAACGGAGCATTCATAGAAGAGGACCTTTTGAACAAACTGGGAAAAAATCAATAAAACGGACATCGTTACAGAATAATTTATGTGGTTCAGTGAATAACTAAAAATCATTAGAAAAATTTATTCATATAACTTAAGAAACTTATTGCTGTTCGTATAAGAAATTGGGGTTGATAGGCTGAAAAACATATATATGCTGAATATATATATATATATATATATATATCAAAGCATGCCTAAAGCACGGATTCCGTAGATTCTTTCTTGCCATACGTTCCTATCGATTATAAGTCTCGATAAGTCCTCTAGACGGCACCGAGTGTCATTCAGAGTTGATGAAGGTAATTTTTTGCGGGTCGACTAACATTAGAGGGCCTATGGATAGGAGTCCATTGGAGAAAGTCACTTATGAGCTCGGCCTTCCTTATCTAGCAATGCCCAACATGTCTTTCTTGGATATCTTGCAAGACAGATGGTAAATGGCCGTACAACTGCTGTTCTGTAAGGTGCTGAATTGTTAAAACAGCAAGCATTATATATATATATATATATATATATATATATATATATATATATATACATATATATATCATCATAAACATGTCGCACTGCTAGCACGGATCTCCTTGACTCTCTCTCGCCACCCGTTTCTATCGTCTATCACTCCCGCAAGCTCTCCAGGCTACAAACTTTATTGGCACAGAACTGTTGTATATAGGTTCAAGCTGGTCATCCAGCCTTTGCTCGTCCATGTGAAGGGGTCCACAGGAGTACATCGCTTATGAGTTCGTCCTTTCTTCTCCAGCAGTGTGCCACATGTCTGGTTCATCTAACTTGGATAATTTTCGTGATGGGTAGTAGGTGGCCGTACAACTGCTGTTTTGTAGGGTGCTGCCTTCAGGATTTGTTCAATACAGTTCGCAGCATTCTTGTGTAATTGCCGTCCAGCTTTTTCTCCATAAGTTTAGTTAGCATCCAGGTGGTGCATCTATATAGCAGTATCGACACGATCACTGCTTGGAAGAAACTGCGTTTAAGCTGAATTTGTTGTTTACGTTTTTACCTACTTGATAAGATTTCTAATCAATACATATATATATATATATATATATATATATATATATATATATATATATATATATATATATATATATTCCGTGTTCTAGAAAGCTCAGCCTAATAAATCTCTAAGCAACGAACTACGTAAGGAAATACACAGACATTGATCGAAAACGAATGTGGCGCTATTTTGTGGTTGATACGTTGAAAGTTAGTTCGACATACTACAATAGAATATAAAAAAGAGGAGTAAATTTTTCATTCTCATTACAAATGGTAAGGACCAAAAAAGATATGTTTAAAAGAAAAAAAAATGGCTTTGTTTAACCCAGATTTGAGAAAATTGAATCAATGAAAAACTTTTAAATTATTTTTTTCATAACTTGACCAAATCGTAAAAATTGCTTTGAAATTTAAACATGATTGAATAAACATACCTTTTTTTTTTTTTTTTTGTTGAATCAAGTTTTAATGTGAAAAAGAAAAATTGTATTTAGTTGTTATTTTTCAAGAATGAAAAAAATACAGTGCATATTTCAAGAGAGTAGAAAATTCTAATACACACATGTAGACATGTGTTTATATAAATCTATGCTTTTGTTGTTGTTTTAAGAGCGTTTTTCTTTTTTTTTTTTACGCTGGGTAAAAGACATATAATCAACGAATGCTTTATAATGGCAAATAGCGAAAGACAGGAAGCATATTGACGTCGGAAATACGAACGTGTACGAAGGTTTTATGCAATGACATGACTTTTTCCTGAAACTTCGGCTTTTTTAATTAGATTACTGTAGCAGTTGGTGAAGAATAAATTACGTTAAATCCTCTGAACAAAATTATTTGAAATATTCTTTTGAAAATACAAAGAGAGAAATCTTTTGAATTCATTTTCAAAGTGTAAGCACAGGACAGGTGACTTAATTTGCCGTTTTACTTGTCTCTTCTCGAGAAAACTCTCCACTTTGGCTTACAACTACCAAAGAATCAGCTTACAGAACAGAATTAACGTTTACAGGAATATGAGTATCTTATAGAGGTATGAAAATATTTGCTCGCAATTGTGAACGCATGTGCTTATGATGAATATATATATATATATATATATATATATATATATATATATATATATATATATATATATATATATATAAACGAGGGTCATTAAAAAGTTCTCAGCCACACTCAGAAAAAAGATTATAGGTGAACATTTTTGTTGTGGTAACACAACCTCTGAGAAAATAAGAAAAATATGAATTAGTTTTGTAGTCTTATAAAAGTAATAGTGTACTGCCACAACCAAAAAGTAGTAGTGTACTGCCTCAACCAAAATGTTCAGATATGCTCTTCTTTCTGGGTGCGGTTTAGAATTTTTCGAATGAACCTCGTATATATATATATATATATATATATATATACGAGGTTCATTCGGAAAGAATATATATATATATACGAGGTTCATTCGAAAAAAAATATATATACGAGGTTCATTCGAAATATATATATATATATATATATATATATATATATATATATATATATACGAGGTTCCTTCGAAATATGTATATATATATATATATATACGAGGTTCATTCGAAATATATATATATATATATATATATATATATATATGTATAAAGTCTCTGAATCATAGTAAATTATTCCTCGTAGAGCTTTTACATCTAATAGAATATGGTTTTTTCCAAAGACACTAAATTTATTATTATGGTAAAAATCGAAAAAAAAGTTTTTCCAAATCTTTCATGAATTCTAGAAACCCATAAAGATAAATAGATGTTATTTTCTTAAAACCTGACCACAAATAAACTCAATTTCAAACTACACTATCACAAAATATCATTAAATTAAAAGAAAACTTATTAAATGTAAAAGAAATTCATTATCTTCAATTTCAGAAGGTTTTATAAACTGATCTTCCTACTTGACAACAACATCGAGAATACAAATTATTTATAAATATTTCCAGAATCCATCGATATCGTCATTAAGCTAAAGTTCAAATTATATTCACACTTGAAGTCAATGCTTTCAGTCTTGGAATGTTAATAGTCGTGAAATAAATATTATTTGATGATGACCGAAGGGCGAGACTAGTCGAGAGTAAAAACAATTATAATTTTTCATCAAAACTTTTGTTCATTATATAAATAGTCATCCATAGACAAACTCTTTCGTTGTACCGCAACTCTTCAGTGGGGCTAGACCCGCGAAATACTTCAAGATGGGATTGAAACCCGTTTGGCTTTATGTCAGTCAGATACCTTACCCCAGAACCATCGTCATTCTCACTGTAAGTGAAGGAATTTTTTGCGTATACGAAATTATTTCGCATTGCAATAGCCCTCTAAATTAATTCAATGCTATAAAATAAAGTTTGTGCAATTCTTCAAGCAAATTACAAATTTTTTTTATATATATAATATTTGAAAATATAAAAACCTGATGGTTGTCTGGCATCCAAGATAGGATTATTTTTTAGTATTCTTTTTAAAACTGCAACATTTATCGTAATTGTCAGTTTTAGGTTTTCAAGTCCATCAAGTTACAAAGTTTTTCAAACGCGTGGCAATTACAAAAATACTTGATATCCTCGGCATTTCCCTTTAGGGCACCTTGGGTGCTAAGCGATAAAGTTAACCCTGCCTTATAGGTAGTGCCTGTGTGGAAACTCCCGGCGACTAGACGATCAACTCAATTACACTAATCTGGCACGAATGTGGCACCCGTCCTGGAAAACCGAGCGGGTGTTGCTTGATATTAATCACATCAAGCATTTGTACTCAAGTTATATATACTGTAAGCTTTAAACACACAAGTGATATATATCGTAATTATTTGTGTATAAACGCAATTCTTTACAGATTTAAAGTTAGCCGTGCGTAGTATACGTGAAAACTTATTAACTTTTTTCCGGCGATGTGCATCACCATATTCGGGACGGCATGACCGAAAGTAAGCCCCAACAAACTGATGTCTTAAAAACACATCTATCATACGCCGCAGCTGTGAAAGAGCCACAAGCCACAAGAATAGGTGTTTTTTTTATGTTGTTTCTCTTTTGTGGGAACATGTCCGGACATATGCTCCAAATATTGTGCAAATTTTGTGTATCCTTACAATATATATATATATATATATATATATATATATATATATATATATATATATATATAAATTCTTATTTCTATTCAATACGAGTTCGATAAAAAGTTACACAAATGTTAAAATTTGGTTGATTTTAGCTGCTACAAGTTCTAAAATGTGAGTATTATCCATGAAAAGAAGACAAACGAAAGAAAGAAAGAAAGAAAGAAAGAAAGAAAGAAAAAAAGAAAAAAGAAAATAAAGGAACTAAAAGAAAGAAAGAAAGAAAGAAACTTTAATAAAACTGCCCTGCGTCCTATGTGCGAAAATGCGTTGCTTTCTCTAATCAAGTACTTTCCGTATCGGTTTATGCAAAAGAGAAAATTGAATCATAAGGTGCTTTTTGTTTGATATTTCTGTTGCAAATACAGTTTAATACTTCCTAGATGTAGAGAGATCAGTAACTAAATTATTTCTCTTCGCTTTTATTTCACTTTTTTTTTATCAAGTTTATATAAATTTCGCGCCAACACGATCTTTCTTCATTGCATTTTTGTACGTAAATACAGACAATCTATTTGATATTTGTGTATTAATGCCCCGCTATGTATACAAGTGGAATCTAGAAACGGCAAAAAATAAATAGACAAATAAATGAATAAAATCTTGTGTGCTTTTATTAGATTATTTAATTCTTTTTGAGTTGAAGATTTGGTTTCAAAATTCAAAAATCGATTATACGAATGCGTCCAATTTTCGATTTATAGATCACATTTTGAAAACGTTTATAAAATTAATCTTTGTTATTTTTTTTTCTTTAAATATTCTTCACTGAAGCATTTGAAACAGTGACCTCTGATCAAAATCCTTTAATTCATTTTAGAATCCACATATTTTTAATTCTAAAATATCGCTGGCATTTAAGACATTGTTCTTTAGAAGGCAAATAACAGCATTATGTGGTAACGTGTATTTACACAACTCCTCTACATGAGCAGGATGTAACACAAAGTCAATTTTAAACGGATTTGAACAGGTTTGAATTTAGAGTGTCCCTTCTCCTAGACTAGTTACCATCCAATCTGTTCTATTTACACATAACTGGAAAGAGAATGTTAAGATTCATACATTTCCCACAGGTATAGTAAATGCTAACAGCTTCGTAAAGGAATTGAACTCAGGTTCCACTAGTTGCATATTGACCTTTGACAGAGTCGTCAATCAGGGATTTCTCTATACAGAATGCACTTGTGTAAATAAGCAGAAGCAGAATGCATGGGTTGACAGCCAGGAGGACGAACCGGATGAACGTGTAGGTTTTATGAAATTATATATCCACGGGTACCCACGGAAGATACAGTCTGTCTCAGTTACGCATTCACCGAGTCACAAGAGGTCCGGAGAGAGATAGCGAGTTGACGGCGGGCTCTCTGAGGTAGGAGAGGGCAGTGGCCCACAACGACCCCTCTTTGAGAACCTTTCCTCAAAAAGCAAATACTAAAAGGCCTGAGTATGGAATCACTACGTGGGTCAAGAAAAGGGTCAATAAAGCAGTCCTCAGTCCTCCGAGTCCTCCGTCTGTCTTTGTCTCTCTCTCTCTCTCTCTCTCTCTCTCTCTCTCTCTCACACACACACACACTTAAAGAGTTCGACTCCTTCGAGAAGTAATCAAGAGAGATTTATTTTCTTTTATAAAGAAAAGCGTTATTGCGTCTTTCTCGGTATGGTATACAATAACTATGTCCATTTCCGACACAGTAACGATTATACCACGACTATGATATAGACTATTTACACTTGGGTGAATCAAAAGTTTTGCAATATTATGTTAACGTGGTTAGACGAACCAGACATGCAGGACACTCCTGGAGAAGCAGGGACGAACTCATAAGAGAGGTACTCTTTTGGACCCCCACATATGGCCGAACAAAAGCAGGACGACCAGCACGAACATACATTCAGCAACTATGTGAGGATACGGGATGTAGTCCAGAAGACCTGCCGGAGGCGATGAACGATAGGGAAAAGTGGCGAGAGAGGGTCAGGAATATCCGCGCTACCAGCACGACATGATGATGATGTTAACGTGAGGCACAATTCTGCGGGGTCCGGATGCTTTTGCCGAGAGCGTGAAGGTAACGAAGCACACTGAATTATGGGATGCCTGACTTACCTGATACTCTCTGAATGCTACTCATTAGATTTGTCTTTGGATTGGAGCACGGCTTCAGAATCTACGGTTTTAGGCCTAACTGATCTTGCCTTATCGTCGAGGTTCTTACGACCGAGGTAAAAAAGATATCTTAAACCATCTGGTTTCTGTACTGGGATCAACTGTATGTTCACCTTTCGCACAACAAATGTTTTTGTTGCTTCCGTTATGGCCCATTTCGTACTCGTAAAGCATAAGTTCCATATTTAGAGTACATTGAACGTTCATCTGTGTTACTTTCAAATCGCATACAGAGTGAAGCAGTGCACAACGTGTCAGTGCACCAACAACCACAATACTATCAACAGCGGGTACCTACTATGATTTGAACTGCTTCGGTCGCAGACAAGCACGTCCAAAATACTGCAAAACTTTTAACTTAGTCGAGTATTTTATTTATGTATGTTTTCGGAATTATGGGTACCACGTGGATGTTTTTCATTCTCTGGGGAATTTGGTATTTCAATGTGAATATTCGTTTTTTCTTTGGAGATATTCTATGGGAATTGTTTATTATAAATGTTTCTAAAGGCTTTCTTCTTTATGTGTTGTGTTTTGTGTATTTTATCTCTATAGAAATTTAAAAGTAAAATATTGTTAAAATTTCTGAGCTTTGAAATTTAATGAGTGTTTTTAGATTTTTTAGGTGAATCATTACAAAAAAGAACTTCTTTTGTGGCTTTGATATTTACCTATTCTCTTCCTAGAATATGGTTTGCTTTCTTTGTTTAATGGCATATCAAACTTCGTGGGTTATTTATTACCAAACTGATCCTTGTAGAAGAAAAATTATGTTATATAGCTGGGTGGATAAGGGGTTTTGTATTTGGTTTGTTTTTATGGCATATCAACCATCGTAGGTTATTTAATGCCAAATCCATTTTTATTCAAATGAACGGTTTTATTTCAAACCATTCAGTTAAGGATTAGTGCGCAGTTTATATACCAAAACAGTTCTATTTCAAGCAATTCAGTTTAGTATAAGTATAGTTTTTGTTTATACAGAGTTAAATGTCAAAACAGTTCTTTTTCAAACTGTTCAGTTTAGCATAAGTACAGTTTCAATGTCAAAAAAGTTCCATTTCAAACAATTCAGTCCAGCAAAACCACTCAGTCCGAATGTCAAAACAGTTCTATTTCCAGCTATTCAGTTTGCATAAGCACGCATTTTAGTTCTATTTGACCCCTAGATTGAACCCTCGAAGGTACTACCAATCCGGGCCAGAGTGGACCAGGGAGTGATGGCAGTTAGCGGGTACTCCACATTTCCCAAAGCTCCCTCATTACACGAGCCTCATCATTACATTGTTTAATGTCATATCCAGGACACTCACAGGGGGGTTCTTACTCCTCTGCAAATTTGCAGTCTGTGTATTCTATAGTCCGAGCCAACTGGGCAACATGTGTATTTGTTCAAAAGGGAATGTAATGCCGCGACTATAGTTCGAACTCACTCAATATGAAGATGCAGCCCAGCATGTTAGCTAATACACCGCAACTCTCACTCTCCGAAATTTGGCATTTTTCCCAAAGTTTTCCCAGTATTTAGTCTCTATTTTGGGAATTAAAAATGAGAAAAAGAATGAATATCAGTAATCAAAAATGAATGCAATCATTACGAAGAGAATATCTTATATACAATATAAACGTCTAATATATATATATATATATATATATATATATATATATATATATATATATGAGTATGTGTGTGTGTGTGTGTGTGTGTGAATAAAGCTTTTAATTGCGTGCTCATATTTAAAATGAATGTTTTAAAAGCGATGAAAATATTTTAAAATAATTCTTTAAAAAAGACCTTTTATTTCGATTATGTATCTTCAGAAAATGTTGCTGTCAAACTTGTAGTTATATTTGAGGAATTCTGTAATTTGGGTTGTCACTAATTGAAATGCAAATAGGGAGGAAGGACAAAAACGAATTACTATAAGCCAGCAGAGTTGGCACAGATAAAATTAACTTCCCTTGGTGCAAGAGGATTGCTAAAGATAATCAGTATATAGAATTGATTCTGTGTACAGAGTTCTGGCGGGAATTTAGTAATCAACAAGGCCTCTAGGATCAACAGATTGAGGTTGTTGGTGTAGGACTCAAAAAATATATATATATATATATATTGGAATGAATAGGTCCGCAAATGATTCTGAATTTGGTATATAGATTTTTATCATTTCAAATATTTGTATTCTGCACATGTTTCAGACGTTACGTCTTCTTCAGAAGATCTATAAAGGTTAGGTTGAATAAAGGTTGCTGTTTTTAATGTGAAAATTATTTCTAAAAGGTGTGAACCTTTTTAATTCCAGGATTTGTGTCTGTGAATGTCCTATTGGAGTTCATTGTCCGAAAAGATTTCTAGTCTCTGCGGATGTTTTGATATATATATATATATATATATATATATATATATATATATCAGTGGCGACTCTAGCCTATTTTTGCTACTCGTGCCCCCTCTCCCGCCCTCTGTCAACTTCAGTTCCCAACCCGTGGTCCGTGGACCCAAAGTAAGTCATCATAGTTGCTATTGCGTGATTCTCCATTGTATAGCACAGATTCACAAACGTACTTTGCATGGTGTTTTTTTTTTTGTAAACAATCAAGATACTATATGATTTGTAGTCTTGTTAATACAGTAGATAGATAATTTTTTTCCTTTCAAAAGTATAGAAGAAAAGAGAAGATGTTCATTACTATGAGAAAAATATGTTTATTAGAATAAAAAAACTGATGACAATATACACAGACACAGCTAGTAGTTTCAATTTTGCTTAAAATAAAGATTATTTGTTGAAAATGTATTCAAATAAACAAATTTTAGTTACAGAATGTAATATATGCAACATTCATTAAAGAAATAGAGATCTGTTAGTGAAAAAACGAATTAAAACACGCCGTTTAACCAACATTTACCATAGCGATGATGATGACGTCGGCGACGGCAATAATCTGCTATCCCCCCCCTTCCTCCCTCTCTCTCTCTCTCTCTCTCTCTCTCTCTCTCTCTCTCTGTCCCTCGCCCTCTTCCCAAGACAGCTGTCAGCAGTCACAATGTGCTAATATTTTTGAGCACGGTGTTTTGAGTTGCTCTTGCTATTGGCTACAGCCAAAAGCGGATTTCTCTAACATTACTGTTATAATAAAGGTCTAGTGCCTGGCACGGATTGCGCATGTTAAAAATTATAGCCGATTTTATAGGATGTTCAATGAATCTGACGGTGGCCGGACAAAGACCATCCGTTCAAAACAGCATCGTTGGATTATTCCCAGATATATTTATGAACTTTTGGCTACTTAGTTATCGAAACTTGAATAGATACATAATTTACTTGAGATCAGACTAAGTATGTTTGCTTGAAATTAATGGATGATTTTTAATCCATTTTGAATAACATTGACCGAGTTATTGGTCGTGCCGGGCACGAGTAGCACTAGTCCCGTCTCCGCCCCTGATATATATATATATATATATATATATATATATATATATATATATATATATATATATATATATTCTGTATATGTGAGTATGAGTCTGTAAACCCACATACAAGCACTCTTACAGCCATGTACAGAAACACATACATACGCACTTATCTTTTTAGGATTGTTGTTTCCCCACTTCTGTATGCACATGTGTCCACGTTGACATGAATGCACACCTATATATGTATATATGTTTTTTTTCAGTAGCATTGGCTGAGTTTAATGAGTGCGATAAAGCATTTGACTCCACACAAAGATATAGCTAGCCTGTGTGTGTATAAGTGTGTGTATGTGTGTGTGCGTAAATTTAAGCTCTATTCAATTTTGGTTAAAATCTGTCAATGATTTTTTTAAATTCTTATTGGAATAACGAGTAATCTTCAGTATGGTATATTGGCATTATTCAAAGTTCCCTTTGCTACATTCTTAACGGTGTTTTGATGCGAGAGTTTTCGGGACATTGGCCCAGCGGTTAGAGTGTTCGCCAATGGCCCGGGAGACCTGGGTTCAATCTCAGGTCGAGTCATACCATAGACTTTAAAAATGGTACTTGATACCATCTTGCTTAACACTCAGCATTATAAGGTACGGTTCAAGGGTAAAGTGGAGCAATCCTGGGAATGGAGTAGCGCCCTCCCCTACACCTTGGTGTAGTAGCTATCGAAAAGGGAGCCTTCGGGTCACCCTCGACTATCGTCGCTAACTAACTTTAACTTATGTAAAGAGACTCTGTTGTTCAATGCTTGTATGTATAAAATGTATACCTCCTTCCAGTTAGAACATTCGGTTAATTAGACATTTTTTAAATCGCAGCTTTAATTTCTATGTATTATGAATGTTGTTTTGGGGTTTTTGAAGGTATAGGATTTTCCTTCTATGATTATATCACTTACTCAGCATCGTTTATTTTGTATTTTGAGATTCCACGCGTTTTGTGTTCCACAAATTTAGATGAAGTTTGTGTGTTCTCCAAGTGTTTTGGTTGTCGTTTGCTTTTAATGATTTTTATTATGTCAAGTATGTTTTTAATTCTGTCATCATTTTAAGTTTTTCTAGATTCTTTGTTATTTCTGTGAATAGTTCTGGGTTGTTTTTGTTAGATGTTGAAACCTCTATTAAGAGTTGTTCATTGCTATGTCTTCTTGTGGGTGGAGTTATAATTATTTCAATGAATTTTTTCTGCTAATTCGAATCCATTATTTATTTTTGTGGCGGGATATCCCTTCCCCTGGAGGGTTAAGCTTAAGTCTTCAAGGCGAGTTTCACGGAGGTTTTTGTTTGTGACTATGGTGAAAATACTATTTGCTAGGGATTAAAGGATGGAGCTTATGCCGTTTTGGAGGTAATTACTTTTGAAATGTTGGTATTGATGGTTGTGTGAAGTTTGTGGTAAACATCTGTGATAATTTAGCTATTTTTTAGTGAGTATGTGTAGAAATGGTAATTCTTTAAGGTTGTGTTCAATGATGAATTCAGTTTTAGAGTGTAGGTTTTAGTGTAAGAGATATAAATCATTAATGTTGCCTCATGAGCATTCCATAATATGAAACGGTCATCTAGCTATCTTTACCATGATCTAATGAATTCTCTTTTTATATTGCTGTTATACTTTTTTCCCTATGATTTCATATAGTTTTCCTCTAAGCATGCTACGTTTAGGGAGGTGTACGTTGGTACCATTTTAGTTCCCATAACTAAGGATTTGAAAGTAATTTATGTTGCCGAATTGGGAAAAGTTATTGTTTAGGATTATTTCTATACCATCAGAGATAAATCTGTTATTAAATCTTGGGTGTAATGTTTTTTGGTGTTTTTCCATCCAAAATGAGATGGCTTAATTCATTGAGGATATTACTATATAGTTTTGTGACGTCAATAGATACTATGAGAGTATCAGGATCAGTTTTTTTAGGTATTGAGTTATAAAAAATGGATGTCATTTCAAATGTAGCTTTTTATCTTATATAGGAGTTATTGTAGTTAAATATCTATCAGTTTGCTGAATCTCTTGGTGGGTTATCTTATATAGGAGTCATTGTAGTAGAATATCCATTTATTTTTAATCTCTGGGTGAAGCATATTATTGGTCTAAATTTGAGGTCACAGGGGTTTCGGAATTTGTTTTCAGATTTTTATTTATACTGCAATTTTTATTTTCTTGGACTTGCGAATTCTTGGCAATCCGTAAAAATACGCAAGCTTTTGGGATGTAGTTATTTAAGAAGGCCTTTCCTTTTTAGATAAAGTTTCATTGAGTATTCTGCAGAATTTTGTAATTTTTCATATATCAATGTCCATTTTTGTATAAATTCATAGTTGGTTTTATACCTGAGTATTTCTTGGATTCTTGTTATGTAATATGTTTTATTTAAAATGACTACGGCGCTTCCTTTGTCTGCTACTTTAATAATTATGACGTTGTATGCTTGCATATTTTTAAGGCTTGTATACATTTGGGTGAGAGGTTTTTATGTGTTTTTTTCTTTAAGGTTAATCTTCCAGAGCTTTTCGAAAACTGTGTTTAATTCACTGATATTATCTTTGTTCGCGAGAAGTTTGATCTATTTCTTACTTGGGAGTAATCTGCATTTTCTCGGTTATTAACTTTCTCAAATATATATATATATATATATATATATATATATATATAAATGACAAATTCTAAGGAATATGCTGAATGCCGTCTAGACGGATAACGAGAGTGAACAAAAGGTTTTGTTTATTTTTAAAAATATCGAAACACGATAGAAATAGATAACGAAGGAAACGTTAATTTTTTTTAAAATAGACCTTTCTGACATTCAGTAGTCTTGAACCAATGAGCTTTTCAATGGTCGAAGCGCCTCTTGAATTTCTCTTTCAATATAATGTGAAGCTGAATAGTTGTATTTCTTATAATGCTGTCACATACTCAGATCTCTTCCCTTGGAAGTTTTCAGTTTAGGAAACAAAAGTCCCACAGATCTAGGCCTAATGCGTATGAAAAATGCTTCACTTCCACAATTCTATGTTTCACCCCAAACTGCTGATCAGAAAGTATCATTGGAGTCTACACATAATCTCTTTATTAAATTAATTTTCAGCTGTGCACATGACTTCATTTACATTTAAAAGACTTTTAATTAGAGATTCAGTCTGGGAATTTTTATCACACACACACACACACACACGCACACATATATATATATATATATATATATAGTTAATTGATGAGTGAAGTCTCCTACTGCTGAGCCTCTCTGATTGTGAAGATAGGAATGTGTAAACGTCTATTAGATAACAGAGTTCTGTTCGAACGTGCTTATTGTCATCTTGCTATGTAATGGCATTGAGTAATAGCGTTTGTTGATCATGAGAAGTATATCCGGGTTGCTTAGCTTTAGTAAGATAACTGGTCCAGGGAAGCAAAAAAAAAAAAGCGATTTTAAAACGAGAAAAATGTTGTTCGGGAGAACCTGTGTCCTATTTGTGCACCGTTCTTTTATCAACTCATCCCAAAAATCTGCCTGTTCATGCAAAAACCTTCACCAAATTATCTGTGTAGGAAGGTCAACTGTTCACATCTAGGAGATGCCCGTGGTGTAATGGTTATCGCCACAGGATATGGACACGGCGATACGAGTTCAATTCCTGGACAAGACTGATTGCATTTCACATTGCTCTAATACCCTTGGGAAAGGTATGAATCCAATTATTCTCCCTCCAGCTATGGGTAAATAGTAGGGCAGACTCGGTTCTTCAGCCTTGGTGAGGCAACTAGTCTAGGAGAAGGAAAACTCTGAATTCAAACCTACTAAACTCCGCTTAAAAAAAAATTGACCTTGTGTCATATCCTACCCGAGCGGAGGGGTTCGGTAAATAGGGTCAACTGTTCACATCTTCAACTGTACTACTGGGCCCTCATACATTGTGATCGACGGAAGACTTCATTTTATATATATATGTATATATATATATATATATATATATATTTAGGCAGCATTTCTTCGTTAATGCAAATTTCATTAAACATAATAGACATTTTATGCCTACATATTTTCTTTTGGATCCGTTCGAATTCCCGTATTACTTTTATCGTATTCGGGGGGAATTGATTTAGGTATTGTCCATAGTTGTATGTATCCCTAGTACTTTCTGCCCGACTTTGGGCCATCATCAGGGGAGAATCTGTTACAAAAGTGATGTAACTTTTGTTTTAGCAAATTACTACTGTGTGAGGACGTCTTTGCTGTTGGAGATTATGGCGCTTGCTTTTAAATGTAATTCTGTAAATAGTGCCAGTAGCTAAAGACATTTAAGTACGTTAGCACTGGTTTGAAAATTAATTCTATTAAGTGCTGGTTGCAGGTTTCTGACACAAGTTCAATAGCTCAGCATTTAAAAAAACATTCATGCCCAACAACACAACTACGAAAAATTCTCACCGACAACACAACAATACTCGAACATCAAAATAATAAACAAAAACTTCAGATTCTCGAAGCACTATATATTAGAAACCTGCAACCAGCACTTAATAGAATTAATTTTCAAACCAGTGCTAACGTACTTAAATGTCTTTAGCTACTGACACTATTTACAGAATTACATTTAAAAGCAAGCGCCATAATCTCCAACAGCAAAGACGCCCTTACACAGTAGTAATTTGCTAAAACAAAAGTTACATCACTTTTGTAACAGATTCTCCCCTGATGATGGCCCAAAGTCGGGCAGAAAGTACTAGGGATACATACAACTATGGACAATACCTAAATCAATTCCCCCCGAATACGATAAAAGTAATACGGGAATTCGAACGGATCCAAAAGAAAATATGTAGGCATAAAATGTCTATTATGTTTAATGAAAGCTGCATATATATATATATATATATATATATATATATGAGATGTTTGAATGATTAGATAAAGAGAGCAAGAACAAAATGTTAATCCTATGTAATTTTGTTATATCGTGGAAGATATAAACAAGAAAGTTATGGTAAAGAGGTACTAAGTCTCAAGTTGTAAATCAGAGTCTTGACGGAGTCTGACGGAAGTCGGAACCCGGAACCGTGAGTGTCGAGTTTGTGTATGGACTATCTTTTATATTGGTTATTCTGTCGACCGCAGGGGAGACAGGCCATTCCATCACAACAAATTTAAATTGTGATTTTTATGTACTGATATCATAGGGTTCTATCATACCCATTAGATTACCGATATATACGGCTATATTTGTAGATTCCCACATTACTTGTGTAAGCTAGACAACCAAACCATTTTAGAGAGTTCGATTCTCACTGGGTTTTCACAGTTTGGGCTTTGTGTCAAAGCGAAGTAAGCGGCCAGGAATCAATTAAGCTTTCGTATGAGAGATAGACAGATAGATAGATAGATAGGGTGAATCGTGGAATGGATTAAGATGCTTAAATTTAAATTATATTTCTCTGTTATTCTAAGAAGTTAATGTGTTTATTTAACAACTCCTCTACACGAGCAGGATGCGACTCTAAGTCAGTTTTTTAAATGGAGTTTAACAAGTTTGAATTTAGTTTTCCTTCTCTGAGTCTGGTTACCATGCCAAGTTTTAAAATCCAGTTTGCTCAAGTGTTTATCAAAAACTGGAGAGAGAATAACTGGATCCATATCTTTCCCAAGGGTAGTAACAGTATGTGAAATGCAAATAGTCTAACCCAGGATTCGAACTCAGCTCGCCGTATCCATTTTTTATGACGATAAACATTGCACCAATAAGCACCTCCACATTTTGTAGGCAATATATGATTTTTTTAAGGGAGTGTAAGAAAGGAAGCTGATTTTTAATTTTGGCTCTTTGGTCCATACTTAGGTCATTATCAAGAAAATACCACAATATTCTCAATTTCGACGAATCTCTAGTCATTTTATTTTGACTGGAGATCAAAATTACTACATTCAAAAAAAGAAAAAAAAAGAAAAACTGGTATGAAAACATCAACACCTTTAGTTTTCTCCGTTATTTCCTACAAAAATACTTATAACATAAATTCAAACTCGATTATGAAAAAATTCAACGTCCAGGTCTTCTGATGACAAGCAATATCAATATATTTCATTCCTGATAATGACTGAAGGAAAAATGATGAAAATTAAAAGCATGGACAATTTTCATTCTCACTTCAGCCATTTATACGTTTAACTGTCTGAAAATAAGTAAAACCGAAAAAATTACACGGTTTTTCTCATATTCAATAATAGTTGTCTCCCATGTATAAATACATCCATGGTTTATTTTATATAATATTCTTATTTTACTCCTTGTAAGTTTTTTACACCAGCGGTAGCTGATGATCTTTCACAAGAGTTTAAATGACAACAAGTCTTCACTTGTGATCAAGATTCTTCTCAGTATTCTGGCCGATCTCAACAATACTGTAGTCTCAATAATCTCGATTCGTCCTCTGATTTCCAATTCTTCTAGCTCTCTTTCTAAACCTTTGGGGACCATTACATTTAAACGAACTATAATTTGTATCACTGTCACCTTCATATTCCTCAGATTTTTCAGCTCTAAAGCAAGATAGAAGAATTTGTAAATATTTTAGCTTTCTTTCATTATTATTATTATTTCATTCCGAGTGATTTTTTGTTTACACACAGTTAAATCTCAAAACAGTTTGATATTAAACAATCTAGTGTACTGTAAGTACAGTTTCAATGTCAAAAACAGTTCCGTTTCAAACTATTCAATTTAGCATAAGTACGCTGTTCAAAACTAAGCACAGTTTAATTGTCAAAAACATTCCGATTTAAAGCTATTCTGTTTAGTCAAACAGTTCTAATTCAAACAATTCCGTTTAGCATAAGTATGTAGTTAGTTCTATTTAACCCATAGACAGGGCCCTATCAGGTGCTACCACTCCGGGCTAGAGTGGACCAGGGAGCAATAGCAACAAAGGGGTGCTCCGCATTCCCAAAAGCTCCAGTATCACTGGAACCTCACCATCAGATTGTCTAGTGTCATATTCAGTACACGCATTGGGGGGGTCTTACCCCTCTGCAGAGGTGCAGTCAGTGTATTCTACAGCCCCAGCCGACTTGGCAATACACAGAGTTAATTTCAAAACAGTTCTATTTCAGATAATTCAGTTTATCATAAATGTATAGTTTACATGTCAAAACAGTTCTATTTCCAGCGATTCAGTTTAGCATAAATACACAGTTTTAATATCAAAACAGTTCTATTTTAAACAATTCAGTTTAGCATAAATACACAGTTTAAATGCAAAAAACAGTAAAGTCAAGAAACCCCGGTTTAGTTCTATTTTCTATTTAACCTATAGATAGGACCCTTATCAGGCTGACGTAAAGTTAGCCGGGTTTCAATCCCACCATTAACCGTCTTGTATGTCTAGCCACACTGAACAGTTGTGATATAACGAAACAGTCTATATATATATATATATATGTGTATAAAAGTGTTTCTTGTGGAATGCTTATCGTGGAAGGAAATGAACACGGTAACCTGAGTTCAAACACTAGACGAGGCTGTTTGTATTTCACTGAGCCCTCATACACTTGGGGAAGGTATGCATTCAACTATTTTCTTTCCTGTCCCCTTAGCGTAGAGGTTTACGTGCTGGGCTGCAACATCGGAGTAAGCAAGCTCGAACCTGCTCTTGGGAACGC
>OY757913.1:48659683-48709683 GCA_963585895.1 Sepioteuthis lessoniana
TATTGGCCAGCTGTTTATAGAATGCATTTTAAACATGAATGCCTGAAAAAAACAAGTAAATTTCCCTAGGTAGTTATCATATGGAGTTGTATGCCATCAAAATATCAGGGGAAATGCTAATTATTATCCCTGCAATCAGTGCCCATGTGTACAACGAAATCCTGGATAATCGATAAAAATTGGTTTTGGGATGATGAAGTAATTTCTCAGAACGATAATGCATCTTATCAAAGAGTAAAGAGGTTTTATAAAAATCAACAAGGCCAGCAAACAGAATATTCAAATATTTCCCTTTGTGACGCATACAAACGATATTTTCCTAGTTACGGACACACGTGTTAATATACAGATGTTCGGAAAACATCTGAAAGTACGAGCATAATTTGACAACAGTTTAATTCGGATTTTCACTTCTGATAAAGTTTTCCAGCAGTCAGTTACCTTTTCCAGTTTTTCACGGCTTCCGTGATGAATTTTATGTATTTGTCGGATGCCTTATACATTTTTAGACAATCGACTATCCGGCATAGCTAGACGATATCAAAGGCCTTTTTGTAGTCAATCCACGCTGTGGTTACATTTTCTCGCCTTGTTTTGCTTTCTTTGGTTATGAATTGATCAATATACAGTAAATCACCTGTTTCAATTGATCCTCTGCGGCATCCTTTCTGTTCTTCGAGAAACAGTCCGCGACATTCTAGCCAATAATAGATCTTCTCCTTAATCTGTCCTGTTGGGATTTTGTACATCATATGTAGGCACGTTATAGGTCCATAGTTACTGGCGACGGTTATTTTTTTATTTTTATTTTTTTTGTCAGGTGGCTTTCTGGGTCAGAGTAGCCTTCCCCTTTCTCATCCATTAGGGTATATTTGCTTATTTTAGGTATCTACTCAGTTAAAAAGACAGTCTGTCGTAGATGGACGTAATTTTTTTTTTTTTTTTGCCAGAAGTGATGTATTCCATCATGACCTGGGGTTTTCCAATTCAGTAATTTTTAAGCGTTGTTCTAAACAATTACAGCTGTATGTCTACCTCAGGGCCTTTTTTTGAGTCATTGTAATTCTTTTTATTGTTATTTATTCATTCAGCCTTTCTATTATGTTCTTTTTGTTCCCGTATTTTACTCCAAAATTGTTTTCTTTCCTTTGCATCTGATTGCTGATTTGTCCTCGTGTATTCTCCACCTGCCTGTAGGTAGGACTTTCTTTCGTTATTTTGTAATGTCTTATTTTGTTTGTATTGATTGACTCTGTCTCGTTATCTTTCAAGTTTCCACTTCTTTCACCAATATCTTTGAACTTATCCTTGAAGCTTCACTTTATTCGAAAGGGTTACGAAAGGGTTTATGTTTGAGAGGTGAGTAGGAGACTGAACAAAGACTGCAACATATTGACCCCCAGCTCTTCCGGCTATAGCGGCATTACTTTCCCGTTCTCCTGGGCTGCTCAACCAGGGGCCTTGGGGCCCAGCTTCTGCTGGGACCTGGTTCTCACTCCTCGAACTGGAACACTGACTTCAAACTCTGATCTCCAACTGATCTGAACTTCCTGTCGCACTGGGTTATATAATTGTTCGATGCACACCTGATTCTTGTGAGCATCACATTTGCACTCAATTCAACCCATCGACAGTCAAGGTTATCCCCTGATATCTTCGACCGGATGCACCTATTATTTACACAGGTGCATTTCTCATCTGACAACTATTACATTCTCTTTTGGACTAATGCCTTTGGGAGGGGTATGAACATCCATATACCCCAGCTCTGAGTTATATAGCATCCATACTGTTCTATTTCAACGATTGCTTTGGCATTAAATAACCCACAAAGATTGATATGCCATTAAAAAAAACTTTTCAAACATGTAAATTTTTTGCTTTTTTTTCTATCATTTTGTGCTGCTTGAATGTTTAGTATCCATATTTTCTGCCCAATGAATGAATATGAATAATCCAACATTAACAAATCAATCAAATTTCATCATTAAATAACTTTTAAGAAGGCCAAATGCTGTTTAACAAATAAATGAAGTCAATCATATGGTCGAATTCTGTGAGCTATGCCGTAAGAGACAGTAGTCGAGTTTATAGCATCGCGCAGCTTCCAAATATAATGGAATTTCATACTACGTTCCATTTGCTGATTCGTATTTTCTATCCGTTGGGGAATACTGCAAAAGAGCTTTCTATTATTTTGATTCCAGATTCGACTATTTTCGGTACATTCAGATTGTTGCTATAGAAACAACGTATAGAGAAACAATAACAGTCACTCTGAATTTTCCTGGCGCTGGAAGAAATTATGCGTGATTCAGGCCGAGAATTGAGTTTAAATGAGTGATTACAAAGTCGATTTTGATCACGATGACTTCCGGACGGCTTTATGAGATGCTACACTCCCAACCATTATAAAACGATTAAAATGAATAAAGAAAGAAATAAAGAAAGAAATAAAGAAAGAAATAGAATAATAGATCAAAGCGAAAAAGTTACAGGGTTTTTTTTTCTGATATGGTTCAGTTTATTCTTCTCACACCAGCTTAAGATTTAGAAAGAAGTGAAGAATTCTAATTAGCATTTTATAGTCAACCCCTTAATATTAAGAATTTATTTATTGATTGATTGATAAGAAGTATGTTAACCCATCTAAGGTTAAGCTCATTGAACGTTCAAATGACATTTTTGTGTTATTGTTTCTTAAGAGCATTTTTACACATGATTCAATCCAGTACTAATAAGCTTTTAGCAAATCTATTTCACCCCTAGATTTTACCTTAATCCTAATCCCCCCCCCGCTCGGACAGGATATGACACAAGGTCAATTTTTAAACGGAGTTTAACAGGTTTGAATTCAGAGTTTTCCTTCTCCTAGACTAGTTGCCTCACCAAGGCAGAAGAATCCAGTCTGTCCTACTATTTACCCATAGCTGGAGGGAGAATAATTGGATTCATACCTTTCCCAGGGGCTATATGAAAAGCAGTCAGTCTTGTCCAGGATTTGAACTCGTGTCGCCGTGTCCATTTCCTACGATGATAACCATTACACCACGGGCACACCCATAAATTTTACCTTAATAAATACTAAAACTTCCAGTCGGAGTGGACCTGGAGTAATGGCATTGAAGAGGTATTCTACCCTTCCAAGGTCTCCACAAGTGGAACCTTACGATCAAATGCTTTTTAATATCATACCCAGGACACCCTTTTTTCTTTTTTGGGGTGGAGGAGGTATTACCCCATCTCAGGGGATACAATCACAGTATTTTAAGCCCGGCCAACGAGGTGAACCAAGAACATGGATGATTAGAAAATGGTGTTTAGCACGAACGCAAACTTTGCAAAACTATTTGACTGAACTTTTAACGTTTTAAACGAATTGCTTTAAAAAGAATCTCGCTAATATGTGCCGTTTTAAAAGACTACGATTTAGCATACTTCATTAATGTACT
This sequence comes from Sepioteuthis lessoniana, assembly GCA_963585895.1. Lineage (NCBI taxonomy): Eukaryota > Metazoa > Mollusca > Cephalopoda > Myopsida > Loliginidae > Sepioteuthis > Sepioteuthis lessoniana. The sequence goes on from OY757913.1 coordinate 48,663,136, forward strand.
ACTTGCTTGTTACCATCTTGATTTCATTTTGAAAGAGAGAAAAAACAAGGGGGAAAATATAATGGTTTGTGTAAGATCTGTAAACTTTCCCAGTTGAGAAATCCAAAAATCACCCATAAATCGGTTTCCAGTTACACATGTTGCATATTGACTTTTAAGAGACAGGGATCTCTGAGACAGAATATTCCAGCTGTGTAAACCAAGTGATTACCGGAAAACAAGGAATGCGTCGGTGTAAGCAGATCAGGTCAGTTGACTAGCGGAAGCAGATTACATGAATCACGAACAAGAAGAATGCATAGTGAAATTATATATACACAGTTACCCACAGAGTCGCAGTCAGTCACAGGGTCATGGCCAGTGAATGCCCAGATGAGGCAAGAGTAGTGGCTCACAGCGGAACCCGGTTGAGAGCCTCTCGTCAAGGAAGCAAAGACCTAAGGCCTTGCATATGAAATTAGAATATAGCTATAGAAAGGGTCAATATAGCAGTCCTCTGTCAGTCTGTGTCCTTCCATTTTCCCTGTCTGTCTCACACTTACAGTATTTTGGACCTTACCAGATGTAATCAAGATATATATATATATATATATATATATATATGTGTGTGTGTGTGTGTGTAAAGAAAGTGCCATGGTCATTTATTCCTTTATCATGTTATTCAACACATGGGTAAATCATGGCGTACCTCAGTATAGATTTTCTTTTCTTTTGGTTGTGTTTTATGGCATATTAACCCTTGTGGGTTATTGAATGCTAAGTCCTGTTTATACACACACACACACACATATATATATATAGTCATCCACAGACAGATCTGTTTCGTTCTATCAGAACTCATCAGTGTGGCTAGACTGTATCTTCCCGTAGCTGGGATCGAAACCCGGTTGACTCAAATGCTAAGCCAAAGCTTCTAACCATTCAGCCACGAGGAGATATTAGCTGCAAAGTAAATTTTAAACGGTTATGAATCACAATTACTATTGTTTACATACATCCGTTCAATATATATATATATATATATATATATATATATATATATATATATATATATATATATATATATATATATATATATATATATATATATATATATATATATATATATATATATATATATATATATATATATATATATAAAGAAAAACAACGGAACCGGTCACATAGGATTATAAATTTATTTCAATCCTGTTACGCATTTTTGAAATTTCAAAAAACACGAAAAAAGTAACAGAACTTTTTTAGTGTTTTTTGAAATTTCAAAAATGCGTAACAGGATTGAAATAAATTTATAATCCTATGTGACCGGTTCCGTTGTTTTTCTTAAAGAATTTATTGCTCTGTATTATTGGTACATTGAGCTCTTTACCAGGAAAATTTTAAATATTCATGCTTGAATACCTTCTTGTCCTGATGGAATTACTCCCAACTCCGGTTTAACTGGACCAAATATATATATATATATATATATATATAATATATATATATATATATATATATATATATATATTTGTAACCGAATAGTTTGTAGGTAACATTATTTTTAAATGAGCCGGAGCTCACCCGTTTGCACATAGTTAAATGTTTAAAAGTATTGCAAACACTAATTATTCAACTTAGTTTCAAGAATTACTATTTAATACTAATAATTCTATTTCATAGTAATCATTTCCAGTATTGAAATCTCTCGCTATTAATTCTATTCGAACACAGTTAAATGGTTTCAACTATAACAAAGGATTAAATAGTTCAATTTGACCCATAGATGAGACCCCAACATGTACCACCTCTCCGGATCAGAGAGAGCCTGGGAGTAATGGAAATGAAGGGGTACTCCATATTCACCCAAGCTCTAGGATTGGTGCCTCACCATCAGATGCAGTTTAGTATTAAAACAAGGACACGCGTTGGGGGGGGGGGTCTTATCACTATTCAGAGGTGCAGTTGGCGTATTCTACAGCATCAGCCGACCGAGTTATTTACCGTAGAAAAGTTCAAGCTAAAAAGTCCTGTTTTCCAAATAATTCGGTTAATCAAAGAGTTAATGGTTATTTTAAAATTCAACTACTGAGCTTGGTGATTAGATCGAAGAATTCAACGACTAAAACGTTTTGAATATCATGATGAGAACAACAGTTCGAACAAAACAGTATCTACTATTTTTAGAGGCCTTTTAAAATTTGCCTTAAAATAAAGTGTATGACGAGGGTTCAATAATTTATTTTATATTTCAACATTTTGTCATGTTATTTCCCTTCAAAGAAGAAAAAATAATCATAAAAGAGAAAAAGAAAGATATAGCAATAATACTTATGCAATACGGCTATCGATAGGCTCTCGATCATATGGAAATCAAACCTAACCGATAAAATGAAACGCAGTTTCTTCCAGGCAGCGGTTGTGTCGAAACTGCTATATGGATGCACTACATGGACGCTAACTAAACGGCTGGAGAAGAAACTAGACGGAAATTACACAAGAATGCTGAGAGCAGTATTGAACAAGTCCTGGCGACAACACCCCACGAGACACCAACTATACGGACACTTGCCCCCATCACGAAAACTATACAAGTTAGGCGAACCAGACACGCGGGACACTGCTGGAGAAGCAAGGACGAGCTCGTAAGTGATGTACTCCTATGGACCCCCACATATGGCCGTGCAAAAGCAGGACGACCAGCTCGAACTTACATACAGCAACTATGTGAGGACACAGGATGTAACCCTGAAGACCTGCCGGAGGCGATGAATGATAGGGAGAAGTGGCGAGAGACGGTCAGGGATATCCGTGCTGGCGGCACGACAGGATGATGATGATGATGATGAGTTATACCATCAAGGAAAAACCTTTTTACTTCTGAATGGGTCTTTTACTCAACTGGGTCATTAAATCTAGAAATAGAAAAAGACACATGTCGGTCATAATTTCCAAAAATAACTTTTCCTTATTTTGCCTTCAATATCTAGTGAGTCAGAATACCAGCTATTATCCACTATTCAGTGACAGTCACTTAGTCAAAGAGGACAAACCTTAGATATGCTAGTCTCTGAAACTAAAATACTAGCCTCGAATTTCACGACGATAATCAATCTTTATCATCAAAGGAAAACAGGACCAACATTCCAGTAAGCAATTTCAAATACAAGGAATTCTAAAAACATTTACATACACGTAAAATGTTTTGTAAATTGCTGTTTATTGTCTAAAATAATTCATAAAAAGATGTCTATTTCGACTCAACCTCCTATTATTTATTTTTTCTGTTTGATTTTTTAATTTATAATTCATTTCAGCATTAACATTTTATCATTGCTATACGGAAGACTCCTCTGAAACAATATTATGTTATACCTTGTCATAAACGTGTTACACATATCTCGCTAAACTCACGATACCTTCGTAACATTTTGTTTCTTTTTTTAATACATGTTGATTCTTCGCTTCACATGTATGAAATGATTGTCACCGATCAAGCAGCAATAAGTCTTTTTAATAATTTTCACAAGTATCCTAGCACTTCCCTCAGTATTCTTTCTGGGGTTAGTGATGTTGTTGTCCGGATTATCTCACCGATTTCCAGTTCTTCAAGTCATTTTTCAAAGCTCATAACCCTCGTATTGCCTAATTTATTATAGTTTTCTAACAAGCCCAAAGTATTTGCCGACTTTTTGGTCTCTTTTTCATTCGAATTGTAGCTTGTTTTATTTGGATTGTCCTCTAAAAGATATTTTTACGGTTTGCTGATGGACGTTTTGAAACCAATGCTTCCTATTTATTACCACCGAAACTACATCAGATATAGACCGCACAATAATACTTTTAAATATAGAACAAGTTTTCAGCCACAAAACACAATTTTTCCACATTATCGCAATCATTCATTTGCCATGCTTTTTCATTGGTAAAGTTGCGTTAGTAAGGGCATCACTTCCTATTTTATCATGGTATCCAACAATGTGAGACGCAAAATGTAATACAAGGTTATTTTAAGAGGAGCAGAAATCGTTTGAATTTAGAGATTTCCCTTCTTCTCGACTGGTAGCCTTGCCAAGGCTAAAGAAACCAGTCTACCCTAATATTTAGCAATAGCTAAAAGAACACTAAAGCTAAGGAAACAAGTCTACCCTATTATTCACCTGTTTTCTAGAACACCAAGTCTAAAGAAACCAGTCTGCCTTATTATTTATCTATTGCTTGGAGAACACTAAGGCTAAAAAAACATGTCTGCCCTTTTATTTACCAATTGCTAGAACAATACCAAAGCTAAAGAATCCAGTCTTCCCTAAATTCTCACCAATAGCTAGGAGAAGAACACCAAACCTAAAGAAACCAGTCTGCCCAATTATTTACGAATAGCTTGGAGAAAAACAGCAAGGCTAAAGAATCAAGACTTCATAATATTCACCCCTAGGTTGGAGAACACCAAGATTAAAGAAAAAAAAACTGCTATATTATTCATTCATTATTAGAAGAACACTAAGGCAAAAGAATCCACTCTGTCCTACTATTTACCTATTGAGAGAAGAATACCAAAGGTAAAGAATCCAGACTGCCCTATCAATTACCTATGGCTGGGAGAACAGCAAGCCTAAAGAATCCAGTCTACCATATCCTTTACCAATAGCGGGGAGATGAACAACATGGTTAAAGAAACCAGTCTGCCCTACTACTTAATCATAAGTAGGGGAAGTACACCAAGGCTAAGGAACACATTCTGACAAACTATTTACCCATAGCTAAGGGAAAATACTAAGGCTAACGTATCCATTCTGTCCTACTATCTACACACGGCTGGGGATAGAAGAGATGGATTCATGCCTTTCTAAAAGGTATTAGCGCGAGGTGAAATGCAAGCAGGATTGTGCACGATTTTTGCTTGGATTACCAATTTCATTTCCTTCGACGTTATGCTAAGAGTGCCACCTAGTAAATATTGATGGTATGGCAGTAGGTGTTGAACCCTTCCACTGATATGCATTGATTATGATGTCTTATATAAAAACAGAAGTGTCTCATTGAATTCTTCCTTGCGGGAAAAAAATCACTCACTGACATTCATCGATGCTTGTTAAACGATTACGCGAACCAAACTGAGTATGTAGGCACAATTGTAGCGATTACGATCAAAGTGACACGCCACATTGTCTACATATTAAATGAAGAGCGAGTCGATTTGCTCTTCCGAGAGAATTGGGCCAGTAAAAAACGGACAACATGAACAACATTTTTTTCTTGGCAGTAACTGTTAATGCAGATTTTTACGAGCATGGCATACCCTAATAGAAAAATTGTGTTATGCAGCTGAAAAGTGCCGTATCAAAGGGTGTTATGGTGCCCGCTGTAACTGTTTGACTAAACTGAATAGCATGAAATAGAAATGTTTTCACAATTAAGCTGTGTAGAGACCCTCGTATTACAACCAGAAGCAGTAGTAGTAGTAGTAGTAGTAGTATTGATTGAAGTAGCAATTGTAATAGTAATTAACTCTACTACTACTACTAGTAGTAGTAGTAGTAGTGTTGTTGTTGTTTTGGGAGAAGTATGGTATTAGGGTTAGCTGCAATAAAATCCTTTGTAATTATTGTCTCGTCTACTCGCTTTCCAGCTTTTCAGTGTAACATTTTCTTTTTTAATTTCCTCTTCACAGATTGACGGAAATGCATATTTTATTGCCGGCTTTGCCGTTTGTTTATTCGTAATCACAACTTGTTAATGGAGAATGAAAGTAATTCCGAAAAACATGCCTTCTTACTTGCCTAGATTCGATGAAAAGTCAAGCAGTTTTGTTGATCCTGTTGAGATTTTTAATTTTATTCCCATTATCCCTATAATATCGTGGGGAGGGTTCATGTGGCCGAGTGGGTAACGTGCGGGACTGGATCATCGTAGTGAGTTCGAACCCCAGTCACGCTTATTACGTTCAATTTGGGAAAGGTATAAACCCTCTTATCTCTCCCTCAGCTATAGGTTAAATAGTACCACAACTATTTTTCTAGAAAGATGGCTTCAGCGTTAAATAACCCACGAAGGTTGATATGACATTAATCAAAGAAGCCAAATCAAACCATCAAAATATTCAATCAATTTCTTTAAATTGATAAATTCAACAACATCCAATAATGTTATAACTAGTTAAAAGAAAAGCTTACTTTAAAATTACAGGCACATACGAGTAAGTTTATTTGTTTTTTAAGAGAATGGTTGATTGTTTGGTTGACTGATTTTAATTTTGAATTAGAACTGTTTGACTAAATTGAATAGCTTGAAATAGAAATGTTTTTCACAATTAAGCTGTGTACTTATGCTAAACTGAATTGTTCGAAATGGAACTGTTTTTGACAGTGAAACTCTACTTACGCTAAACTGAATTGTTTAAAAAAGAACTGTTTTGACTGTTAACTGTGTGTAAACAAAAACTATACTTATTCTAAACTGAATTGTTTTAATTAGAATTGTTTGAATAAACTGAATAGCTTGAAATAGAAATGTTTTTGACAATTAAACGGTACTTACATTTAAACTGCGTACTTATGCTAAAGTGAATTGTTTGAAATAGAACTGTTTCTGTCATTGAAACTGTATTTATGCTAAACTGAACTGTTTAATCATAGAACTGTTTTCCCATTTAAGGCTCTCGATCATATGGAAATCAGACCTGACCGATAAAATGAAACGCAGTTTCTTCCAGGCAGCGGTTGTATCGATACTACTATATGGATGCACTACATGGACGCTAACTAAACGACTGGAGAAGAAACTAGACGGCAACTACACAAGAATGTTGAGAGCAATACTGAACAAGTCCTGGCGACAACACCCCACGAGACAGCACCAATACGGTCACTTGCCTCCCATCACGAAAACTATACAAGTTAGACGAACCAGACACGCGGGACACTGCTGGAGAAGCAAGGACGAGCTCGTAAGTGATGTACTCCTATGGACCCCCACATATGGCCGTGCAAAAGCAGGACGACCAGCTCGAACTTACATACAGCAGCTATGTGAAGACACAGGATGTAACCCTGAAGACCTGCCGGAGGCGATGAATGATAGGGAGAAGTGGCGAGAGAGTGTCAGGGATAGCCGTGCTGGCGGCACGACATGATGATGATGATGATGATGATCGTTTCCCATTATATTACGGCTGTATGTGTATATAATAATAATTTTAACAGAACAATGTAAACAATGATTGAAAATCTAGATGTATTATTACAAAAGTAAAGTTGCATAGCAAAGACTTTACTAACCAAATGTATCTTACTATATTTAAGCAGAGAAACTTATAATTGAAAAACTATAAAAGCTATCCATTATTAATTAACCAATAGTTGGTAAAGCCAATTTCATTTTCTTTTATCATTTTACACCGATGTTAGCAGATGGTTTTACACAGGAGTTTGAGTGACAGCAAGTCTCCTCAAGACTGCAGGACTCTTCTCAGTATTCTGGCCGATCTTAGTAATTCTGTAGTTTGGATGGTCTCTATATGATTTACGAATAAATAGTTTACGGGTAAAATCATTTTTAAACAAGTTAGGTTTGGTTTCTTTTTTAATGACATATCAACCTTTGTTGCCAAGAAGAACAGTAGTGGTACTATTTAACCCATAGCTGAGAGGATAAGGGGGTTCATACCTTTCCCAAGGGTATCTGTCCGAAAGTGAACGTAATAGCGTGACTGGAGTACGAACTCGCGTACTACGATTCCGCAGTCCACCGCTTTAACCATTACACCACGAGGACACCCCCTAAACAAGTTAGAGCTCTTTTGTTTGCACACAGTTAAATGGTTTCAGTTACTGTTATCTAACACTAATAATTTTATTTGATATTAATCAGTTAAACAGTTTCAAGTATAGTCAATGATTAAATAGTTCTATTTGACTATTATTAAATGGGACCCTAATAGGTACTTGCTGGTCAAAGAGACCAGGGAGTCGTGGTAATGAAGGGGCACTCTATATTAACCAAAAGCTCCAGGACTGGAGTTTCACCATCAGATGGTTTAGTGTCACTTGTTGAGAGGAGCGGCCCTACTCCTCTGCAGAGATGCAATCGGCGTATTCAAATGTCCCAAGAGACAGGATGGACAATACAATCCTGAATGAACGCACAAGTCTTATAAAAACATGGCCAAATGCTGAAAGTTTTTAAGGAAAAATTAAACAAATTAATATTTCTTATCAATTGATGGATTGATGGATTGATTGATTGATTTTAACAGTCATGTCCAGGACATCAATATTTGTGTGTGTGGGGGGGGTTAACCCTTGGTAGGTGATACAGTCAGTGTATTCTAAGCCCTGCCGACAGACAATTTTTCTTGTTAGGTTTCTCCTTTTTTTCTGTTTGCCCCTGTGTGACACAATCAATGACCTAACGTTCAATTATATCACTATTTGTTTTATAAATAAGTTAAATTTTAGAATAAAGAATCTTAAAATTAACTGGAGCATTACAAAATCAAATAATATTCTATATTTCTTATGACTACTGTGCTTAAGCAAATGTTTGGATAAAAAAAATCTCCAGAAATCGGTCAAGTTAATAGAATTTTTACCGTTATTAATTATGTTTAATTATAAGTTAAATAATAAAATAAATTTGTTGATTTTGTATTTTGATTGCAACGTCTTTAATCGGATTAATAGAGATGCCGCCAATTAGCCTCAAAGTAGAATATCTACGAATAACAAAAGAGAGAGAGAGAGAGAGAGAGAGAGAGAGAGAGAGAGAGAGAGAGAGATTTGAATTTAAAATGGATGACAATCTATTTGGAAAACAGTTACCATGTCAACTCGGATTGCATAAAATGAAAATAAGCAATCGTCCAAATTGTATCTGTGGCGCGTGTTTATAAGGATTAAATTCCACGTTAAAGATTGAATTTTCGACTCATAGATGAATGAATTAAATTAAATCGTTAATTAAATCGTTTCTTTTTAAAATGGCTCAGGAGATGAGTTTTGATTAGTGGTCTAGATATTCCTGGCCTAGATCTCTCTCTCTCTCTCTCTCTCTCTCTCTCTCTCTCTCTCTCTTTGCGCTAATTCTTAGATTAGTCTGACTGAAATTTATCCATGTACATGCAAATTTAAAAAAAAATAAAAAATAATCTCCTTGAACAAATGATAACAACTGCAAAGCCTGGTGATCTTTTCAAGAGAAAATTCTTTTGAAAACTTAAAGCTGTTTTATTTCTTTTCTTTTCTTTTCTTTTTTTTTTTTTTTTTCTATTCAACTGGTTTTAATTAAAAGTGTTATTTATCAAACCTCAGTCGAATCATTTCCTTGTTTTATATAATATTGATTCATTCTATCATTATTTTGTTACTCCTGGAGAATTTTTCACACTAGCGTTAGCTGATGGCCTTTCACTGGAATTAGAGTAATTGCAAATCTCCTCAAATCTCGAGAACTCTCCGCAGTATTCTGGCTGATTTTAACAATGCTCTTATCTGGATAGTCTTCAATTGTCCTTTGATTTCTAAATCTTTCAGTCCCTTTCTAAGCCTTTGGAGATTGTTTCAAGTATTCCAGTTACAAATGGTATCACCGTCACCTTCATATTCCGTTAAGGTGCCCGTCATTGAAAATGGACACGGCGACACGAGTTCAAATCCTGACGAGACTGATTGCATTTCACATAGCACTAATACCCTTGGGAAAGGTATGAATCCAATTATTCTCCCTCCAGCTATGGGTAAATAGTAGGACAGACTAGGTTCTTCAGCCTTGGTTAGGCAACTAGGAGAAAGAAAACTCTGAATTAAAACCTGTTAAACTCCGCTTAAAAATTGACCTTGTGTCATATCCTGCCCGAGCAGTAAATAGGATATTCCGTTGTTTTTTTAGTTCTCTTGAAAAGGTCTAGTTACAGATCTCTCTTTTCGCTTTCTTTTATTCTTACTCTGGGGTCCGCCAGTACGGCAAAGTCCACTATTCGGTCGATTCTTCTTTTTTTCTTTGTTGACTAACTCTAGGTTTGGTTTACTGCCCGGGATTAGGTGATCTGTTTGTATGTTAAAATCCCAGAGAATTTTATGTCTCATTCTTCAGGACAGATTCTTGGTTGTGCATATATCACTCGTTCGTATGGTCAAACTATGTTCAGTGGAGTCTGAGTGACAACCAATCTCCTTAAGTCTCCAGGACTCTTCTCAGTATTCTGGCCGATATTAGTAATGCTGTAGTCTGAAACATCTCTACTCGTACTCCGATTTCTAACTTTTCCAGCCCTTTAGCAAGCTTTTGTTGATCGTTCCAAGTACACTAATTACAATTGGTATCACCATCACCTTTAGGTTTCATAGGTTTATTAGTTCTCTAGCAAGGTCTAAGTACTTTACTCTCTTTTCGTTTTCTATGATTTTCACTCAGCAGTCTACCAGGACGGCAAATTCCTCTATTCAGCAGGTTCCCTTTTTTTTTCTTTTTTTGCTAACTATCACTAGGCCTGCTATTCTGGCCGGGATTAGGGTATGTGTTTGTATCTCAACACCCCATGTTTTCCATCTCATTTTCTAGTTCGGATTCTGGATTGTGCATATACCATTTGGTAGTATGTTCAAAATTAAATTTCTTGCACAATTCTCAGTGGATCACCTTCACCACCCAGTCATATCTAGTTTTATACTCTTTTTTGCTGCATTTGTTTATGAGATCATGATTTCGTCTCTATTACCAAATAACCTACCATTATTATTCTGTTGTGTCTTATCTATTTTCACTTTAACATAATTGGTCCTTATGGCGTTGTTTTATGCTGTCACCAGAAGAGATTCAGTTTCTCTCTTTAAATTTCCTTTTCTTAGCTATTTCCAGGTCTTCTCGTGTGAAATTTCGTTAGTTTGTCGCTTGAAATATACATACAGTTGTTTTTCTTCCTATTTCTGTTTTCTATTTATTGCTATACTATTGATGTTATGTTGCTTGTGCTATTTCTGGTCACTGTATCAAGTTTTTCTTTGCTCTTTTTACGTAGTCTTCTAGTCCTCGTACTGAAGCATCTACCTTATTTTCAATACTGGCCTCTTCCTCCTTCTTTTCTTGACACATGTAGTCTGTCTATGTCTTCTCTCAGATGTAAGGGTGTATGTATTATCATTAGCTTTCTTGTCTTCTAGTCCATTTTTAGAGTTCTTCTCTCTACCATATCAAGTTTGGCCCTGAGTATCTTACAAGGGGGTGGAGGCAACCTAGGTGTTTACCCCTTTGATGAGATTCCTACTTTAGAGCTTGGTTTCGAGAAGCTTTCTCATTTGTCTGAGACATTATTTCGTAGTTTTTTCTTTCATCTCAACTTCTTTGATGGCGTCCGCTTCCTACATTCCTTCGTACTTGTAAGTTTCCTTTCCTGATTCTTTCTTGATTTGGCAATTTCATTTCTTCGTTATTTGTCTTTTCCCTTGCTCATTATTAGCATTGTACATTTCTCTATGCCAAATTCCATTCCTGTATCCAGACTGTATATTCTTATTGTTTGTATTAGAGCGTCCAATTCTTTTTCATTTTTGCAAACAGCTTGATGTTGTTCATGAACATGAAGTGGTTGTCTTTTTTTAATTTGTAAATTTCTTGTCCCCTGTGCATTTTCTAAGTATGCGATTGATTGGCATCATCGCTATCTCAAATAGTAATGGTGAAAGAGCATCTCTTTAGATGATACTTCAGCTAAAGTTTTTCCTCCTGCTGTCAAATTCAGTCTCCTGCTCTTCATGGTTTCCGTGATGAACTTTATGACGTTGTTGGATATCTTGCATATTTCTTGACCAGCTTTGTAGTCAATCCACGTCATTTTTCGTCTCATTTTGCTCTCCTTGAGGATGTGTTGATCAATGTATAGAAGACCAGCTGTTCTTGTTCCTGCATGACATCCTTTTTGTTCTTCGGGAAAACAGTCCACAGCTTATTAGTGAGTAATAAATCTCCTTCGTCTGTGCTGTTAAGATTTTCCATATCATCGGTAGACACGTTATCGTCAATAGTTGTTAGCGCTGGTTCCTTTTGGGGGGTCTTTTTGGATAGAGAGGTCTTTTCTTTGGTTATCCATTCCGGTATATTTGCTTTATTATTCTTTTATTCTTTTGAGAGTTTTTCACACCAGTGTTAGTTAATGGTTTTTTCACTGGAGTCTGAGTGACAGCAAGTCTCCCCAAGTCTCCAGGACTCATCTCAGTATGCCGGTCGATTTCAACAATGGTTATTATTACATTATTAATTCACTTCTGCAGGTAGTTTTTCACTGGGGTCAGGGTGACAGCAAGTCTAATTGTTATATAGTTATTTACACGTTCATTCAGCATCACAACGACACCATAATTAAGACGCATGAAGGAAGGAAGACGCAAGAAGAATTAAGATGCAGGAAGGAAGACGCATGAAGACTTCTTTAGAAATATTTTACCTCTCACTTTATTTGTAAGGTTTGAAAGGGTTGTTGAAGGGTTTGCATGTGAGAGGATGCTGGAGATCGAACGTAAACTTCATATTTTGACCCCCACTGTTATGACCGTCACGTTGTGTCTTGTTCTCCTGATGTTGGGGTCCACTCCATCGGGGCTTTCCGAGGGCCCCCTCAGCAGGTCTGGCCTTCCCTTACCACATCTGGTCTCTACTGTCTGGAATTATACTGGCAACTGCATCGGGGGTTTTCCGAGTGCCCCCTCGGTCGGGTGTGGTCTTCCCTACCACATCTTGTCTCTAACTCTCTGGGAGTCTGCTGGTAACTGCTTCGGGGGTTTTCCGAGTGCCCCCTCGGTAGGGTGTGGTCTTCCCTACCACATCTCGTCTCTAAATCTCTGGGAGTCTGCTGGCAACTGCATCGGGGGTTTCCGAGGTCCCCCTCGGTCGGGTGTGGCCTTCCCTACCACATCTCGTCTCTAACCCTCTGGGAGTCAGCTGGCAACTGCTTGGGACCCAAACTCAACTGAGTTAAATAATACCTCAACGCCTACACGATCGCCTACTGGATCTTTGAATCGGATGTTTAATCGTCATCAAGCGGAGGTTACTCTCTTCCGTTGCATGACTGTAGTGGCACAATGAGACCTTCACCTTGTCCCATATCATAAGCCTTAATCCGCCCACGCGATCTCTTTCGATTACTGGCCATTGGAATGTGTCACTTCCTTCCGGTGTATCACCTAGGAATAGCATTTTTGGGGCTGGGTCGAAGGTCAAAATATAACATAATCAAATCTCCATGAACTCTTCTAAGTATTTGTTATATACCCAACCTATGACCATTTATGGATATGTCCCATTCCTTAAAAATACGTTGGACACTATTGTCAGGGGGCGAAAATATCCTAACTGCCTTTGGTGGTAGTGTTTCACTCGGTCGGGGCTGCCTGACGTGGGTGTCGGAGAAACCCAGAATTGATATCACACGGCCGACCTTCCTAGAGCTTCAGGGGGTTGTCCAGGCTCTAACCCACCTCCAAGGGGCTAGGTTTATCACCTGATGCCTGAGGAGCCCCTTTTTAGGGGAATGCCGACCGGGACAGAAGCATTTTTGGGAATGCTGGACGTATCTGAGCTATGGCCCTGTGCTTGGACCCACCATACAAAAGGTTTTGTGCCAAACTCGTCCGCTTGGTGGAACGTGCGAAAAATAGGGAACATATACTAAACAGTCACCACTAGCCAGCGGTTCCCTTCTTCACGCCGCTGGCAAGTATTGTATCTTGTTAATGTTATACAGATTTCTATTTAATTTCCAACCTCAATTTTAGTCATGACCATTTCGGTAACCTTGGCCTAATGAGTAGAATGTTTGCCAATGGTCCGGGAAACAGGGGTTCAATCCCAGATCGATTCATACCAAAGACTCAAAACCGGTACTTGATGCCGCCTTCCTTAACACCCAGCATTATGAGGTAAGGATCAATGGTAAAGCGGAGCAATCCAGGGAGTGGAGTAGCACCCTCCCTTATACATCGGTGTAGTAGCTATTGAAAAATATACTAACCGATCTCAGCAATGCTGCAGTCTGGATAGTTTTGATCCTTTCTCCGATCTCCAGTTTTTCCAGTCTCTTTTCTAAACCTTGGGGAAATTTCCTAGCGCACCAACTCCAACTGTTATCACCGTCACTTTTATGTTCCACAGCTTTTTCAGCTCTCTGGCAAGATCCAATTATATTTCCATCCTTTTGCTTTCTTTCATTGTCACTTTCTGATCCGTGGTAACAGCAAAATCTACCAAATAACAAATTCTTTTTTTTTTCTTACAAATTAACACTAGGTCTAACTTTCTGGTTGGTATCGAGAAATATATTTGCATCTTTATGATCCACAGCTTTGTCAACTCTCTGGCAAGATCCAAGTATATGTCCATCCTTTCGCTTTCTTTCATTGTCACTTTCTAATCCGTTGTAACAGCAAAATCTACCAAATGACAAATTCTTTTTTTTTTCTCACTAATTAACTCTAGGTCTAGCCTTTTGGCTGGGACGGAGTAATCTGTTTACATCTCAAAGTCCTAGAGAATTTTTTGTGTCTAATTTTCTAGGAAAAATTCTAGTTTGTGCATATACCTTATTTCAGTATGGTCAAACTTTAATTGTTTCATAGTTTCCAGTGGATCACCTTCAACACCCAGTCGTGCCTAGTTTGCAGTATTCGCTTTTTATGTGATTGACTGTTTCATCTTTGTCTCCACATAACCTACACTCGCTATTCTATTGCTTGTGATTCATTGTTTGCTTTCACATAATTTTGTTTTACTCTTGAGGTTTCCCGTTCTCAATCATGTCCTGATCATCTTGTTTGCATTCTCGCTATTTTGTCCCTGGAGATATATTTGTCACTGCCTACCATTAGACAGGACTTGACACAAGGTCAAATGACTCAAAGGTGGGGTTATAGTAGGAGTTTGGGGAAAAGAAGTTCGGACCCGAGCCGAGGATCAATCCCTAATTGTCTATGCTGGCCATCGGCTCATTTGATACAATTTGAGCCGATGAGCCTAGCTGGACATGGACCCAAACATGAGTCCAAGCACAGGTGCTAGATTATAGCTTAAACTGGACGACGGGGTCCAGTTTTATACAAAGGTGTCAACAATGCAGCTCGCCCACTCGAAGGTGGCCCAGCCGAAGCCCGGGGCCTCGAGCCTGCCTTAGACGAACAATGCGCCGTCTTGCACAAATGCCAGACGGCCCGGCTAAAAGGCCGGCTTGGGGCAAAGCAAATGAATGCAATCAGCTTTATCCCCGAATCAAGGACCTTGATGTATATATACATTAGTTTTTTTTCCCCATTTCTGTTTCCGAGTTTTGTTGTTTTACTGTTTGTTCTAATGTTGCCTTTGCTATTTTTTGCCGCTGTAATTAGGCTGTTCTTTGCTACTTTTAATAAATTTCTCAGGTCCTTGTATTGATGGATTTATGCTGTCTTTAATACTGTTGAGTGCTCTTCTTCTTCTTCTTCTTCTTCTTCTTTCTTTCTTTCTTTCTTTCTTTCTTTTTGACATATATAGTCTATGTCATCTCGTGAGTGTAAGTCCTTGTGCATCGTCATCAATTTCATTGTACATTGGTCTTTTTGTCTGACTTCCTCCGTTGTCTACTTTTAAGAATGGTCCTGAGTATCTTACAAGAGAGTCTGTAAAGGTATTTATTCTTTTGATGACACTTCTGCTGCAGGGCTTGGCTTTGATATTTTCTTGTTCTTCTGAGGTACTTACTTTTTCTTTCATTTCTGTTCATTTGATGGTTTTCACTTTCAATATTCCCCAAGAACTTTCAATTTTCTTTCTAAGTTTTCCGATGCTTTCCTGTTCTGATAGTTCTAATTATCAATCCTTGCGAGTTTTTCACACTAGGGTCAGCTGGTGGTTGTTCACTGGAGTCTGAGTGAGAACTAAGTCTCCTCGAGTTTCCAGGACTCTACCCAGTATTCTAGCTGATCTCAACAATGCTATGGTCTGGATGGTCTCGATTCCTACTCTGATCTCCAATTCTTCTAATCTCCTTTAATAGTATTTGGTTGGTTTGGTTTCTTTGTTTAATGGCATATCAACCTTTGTAGCTTATTTAATGCCAAAGCCATTCTCCTAGAAGAACAGTAGTGGTACTATTTAACCCATAGCTGAGAGGATAAGGGGGTTCATACCTTTCCCAAGGGTAGCTGCCCGAAAGTGAACGTAATAGCGCGACTGGAATACGAACTCGCGTACTACGATTCCACAGTCCATCGCTTTAACCATTACACCACGAGGACATCCCCAAGAGTATTTGGAGACTGTTATTATTATTATTGTCATCACAGTCATCCTCATTTACCTTCTTTTTTTTCTATTCCTTGGCCAGATCCCATTATTTGTCTCTCTTTTCTCTTTCTTTCATTTCCACATAGTAGGCTGTTGGAATGGGAAAGTCCAATACACAGCGAATTCTTTTTTCTCGTTAATTCACGCTTGGTCTCGTTGTCTAGCTGTGATTAAATGATCCGTTTACATCTCATGATCACTGAGAATTTTATCAGTTTTATTTTCTCAGGCGGATTCTGGTTTGTGCCTTTACTATGTGGCTGTATTCTATCTTTTGTTCAATTCCTTAAGGATCACTATTCCTACCCAGTCGGGTTTAGTCTTAAACTTTAGTTTGCAGCATTCATTTGCAGTACGATTAATGGTTTCACCTCTTTCTCTGCATAACATACACTTGATATTCTGTTGCGTTTTATCAATTTTTGCTGTAACATAATTGGCGTTTATGGTGTTGTTTTGTGCTAGAATTAAAAGAGATTCCGTTTCTCTCACGAGTTTTCCCTTTCTTAGACATGTTCATGTCGTCTCATGTGAAATATTGCTATTTTGTCTCTTGAAGTATCCATATAGTTGTTTTTTTACCATTTCTGTTTCTTAGTCTTTATTATTTTTTTACACATGCCAATGCTGTTATTTGGCGCAGTAATTAGGTTTTCTTTGCACTTTTTGATGCAGTACTCGAGCTCTTGTATTCATGCTTCTATTCAAACTTTAAAGTTGCAGAGTCCTCGTCCTCCTTCTTGACACACGCAGCTTTGAGTATAGTCATAAACTTTCTTGTTAATTCTTTCAATTGCCCGAATTTCTTCCGTATCTATTTTAAGAATGGTCCAGAATATCTCTCAAGGGACATTGGCCAGGTATTTATCCCTTTGTTGAGATTTCTGCTGCTGATTTTGGTTTCGAGATATTCTTTTTTATATTTTTCTTCCTCTCTGCTTGTTTGAATGTGTCCGCTTTTAGTATTTCTAACTATTTGTAGTTTTTCTTCTCTGCAAGAATTCAAATTCTTCCTTAATTCGGCAGTTCTATTCCATCAGCTGTTTTCCTTTTCCACTTTTCATTGTGAGAATGATACAGTTTTTAATATCAAATTCAATTTCTTTTATCCTGGCTGTATATTCTTATTGCTTGTGTCAGGATATTCAGATATTTTTCATTTTTTGCCATATACCTTTATATCATTGATATACATAAGGTGGTTAATCTTTTCTTGTGATTTTGTAAATTTTGATTTTGTAAATTAGTATCCCCTTCTACTTTTCCTAAGTATGTAATTATGTGGCATCATTGTTTTAACGAAGAACAGTGGATTCCATAAACTAATATTTTTTTAAAGAATAAAACAAAGGAAAATGTCGTTTGTTGAAGTTCATTAAAATTCTTGAAAACTTTTTGGTTTACTTTCTGAATTGCAAATTATGGTTACCTAAATCAGCAGGAATAAAGATGTGGAAAAATAAAGTCGAAAATTAGAGCCATGTAAAATGATTTTAAAAAAAGAATCAAAAATATTAGAACAGAAATGTAATTCGTAAAACGAATTTACTCAGCGGTTTTCCTTAAATCAATTTATTGTAAATTTTAACAATTAAAAAAATGTTAGGTTTTATTTCCTCATCGTAATTAATTATAAAGTAAAGAAAACAGTAATTAAAAATAACCTATAAATAAGGCTGATATCTAGCATATGTGTACGTGTAGATATTTTGTTTGATTTTGTTTTTGGCATTTTTGCTTTTGGGCTTTTTAAATCTAGAAACAGTTGGATTTGTTTTCTTTCTTTAGTGGTTAAATGTTTGAACACCTATCTATCTGTCTATATATCAATCTCACTCAATATATATATATATATATACAAATATATATATATATATATATATATATATATATATATATATATATATGAAATATGAAAAATAAAATATTCAAAAGGAAGTATTCTTTATAAAAGAAATTTCCGTATTCTGTACGAAGTTTGTTGTTTAATGTTTCAGCAGAAAAATAATTTTCAAATGAAAAAAAAAAAAAAAAAAAAAAAAAAACGAAATGCCGACTTTTTGGTTCTCTTAAACGTTAATTACGCTCCATTTCAAATTAGACAAGCGTCATTTTTAAGAGTTCGAAAATTTTTTAAAAAATTACATCTTTGTTTGCAGATTAGAAATCACAACAAAAATATTGAATATACATATAATTGAGTTATAATTAATAAAAACTAATTTAAGTAAGAGATAAAATTATTATTTTACTCCTTGCGAATTTTTTTACCCCAGCGTTTGTTAGTGGGATTTTCACCGGAAACTAAATGACCGAAAGTTCCCACAGGTCTCCAGGACTCTTTTCAGCATTCTAGCTGATCTCAACAATGCTGTAGTCTGCATGATCTCGATTCTTCTTCCAGTTTTTTTTTTTTTCGTGTCTAAGAGACCGTTCCAAGTCTACAAACTATAATTGGTATCACTGTCATCTTCATGTTCCACAGTTTGTTTGTTTTTTAGTTTCCTGGCAAGATCTAAGTATTTGTCTATCTTTTCTTTTTTATTTTCAAATTGTGGTCCACCAGAATTGCAAAAGAAATTAGATGAGTAGTTCTTTTTCTTGTTAATCAATGTCAGGTTTGATCTTCTGTCCGGAATAAAGAGATTCATTGGTATCTAAAAATCTCAGAGAATTTATGCGTTTCATTTTCTTGGGCAGATTCTGGTTTGTGCATATACCATCTGATAGTATGATATAATTTTAATCACTAGCACAATTCCCAGAGGATCACCTTTCCCACTCAGTCGTGTCTAGTCTTGTTATAATTTTGAGCCAGTTTGCAGCGTAACTTACACTCGCTAGTCTATTGTGTATCATCAATTTTCGCTTAAATACAATTGGTCTTTCTGACGTTGTTTTGAGCGGCTATTAAAAAGAGATTCAATTTCTCTCTTGAGGTTTTTCTTTCGTAGCCATGTTCAGGTCTTCTCGTGTGAAATTTCGTCAGTTTGTCACAGAAAATATCCATTCAGTGGTTTGTCTTCCCTTTTCTCTTGTTTTTCTATTGGTTCTTATGCTACTATTGATATTACTGGCCGGTGTAATTCGTCATTGCCCTTTTGATAGTACTCCTCGAAATCTTGCGCTGATGCATGCTCCAAATCCTCAATGCTGTCTAGTTCTATACCTTTTCTTGGCACATATGATCTATCTATGCTATATCTCGCGTGTAAGACCCTGTGCATAGTCATCGATATGAATATATATATATATATATATATATATATATTTACCAACCCCTTCGCTCGGGCAGGATATGACACAAGGTCAATTTTTAAGCGGAGTTTAACAGGTTTGAACTCAGAGTTTTCCTTCTACTAGACTAGTTTCCTCACCATGGCTGAAGAACCTAATCTGTCCTACTATTTACCCATAGCTGGAGGGAGATTAATTGGATTCATACCTTTCCCAAGGGTATTAGTGCTATGTGAAAATGCAGTCTCGTCCAGGATTTGGACTCGTGTCGCCATGTCCATTTCCTACGGTAACCATCACACACACACACACACACACACACACACACACACATATATATATATATATATATATATATATTTAATCCATGGAAAATAGTCTGCGACCCTGGGTTTCGTGGAGTTTTTTGTAAAACAACAATCATCAGGCAGTTAAGAAGATCGAAAATACGAAAAAATATCGACAAAAAACCGTTGGGATTTTGTTTATGTGTAGTTGTAATTGTGTGAGTGTATGTGGGTGTGTGCGTATGCGTGTATGTGTTATAGTTACGTATGGAGGTGCCCGTGGTGTAATGGTTATCGTCGTAGGAATTGAACACGACTATACGAGTTCAAGTCCTGGACGAGACTGATTGCATTTCACATAGCACTAATACCCTTGGGAAAGGTATGAATCCAATTAATCTCCCTCCAGCTATGGGTAAATAGTAGGACAGATTAGGTTCTTCAGCCTTGGTGAGGCAACTAGTCTAGGAGAAGGAAAACTCTGAATTAAAACCTGTTAAACTCCGCTTAAAAATTGACCTTGTGTCATATCCTGCCCGAGCGGAGGGGTTGGTAAATATGATAGTTACGTATGGATGCGTGTTTTTATGAGGTTAAGTCAGGCTACGAACGTAGCGCGTTGGGTTTAGCGGAATTGAATTCAAGTGTATATTAATAATTCGTTACATTATTTATTCAGGTGACTATAGCTATGGAACAAAACATCATCACTACATGTTGAGGAGAATGAATAAGAATTTGAGTTGTAAGCGTATTTGCACGGTTGTGTTATGGTAGGCTAGAATCACAGTGGGTATAAGTAAGGTTATATTGTATTGTAATATGTGTGTAATATTTACGGGAGGGCATTGTATTATCATGATAATAATAAATAAATGAAATATTGCGTAAATATTATATCCTATAGATCTCATTGGTGGTATGTGCGTAATAAAATAATAAAGGTGTTAAATAATAGTTAGTGATAGAAGGCCCACTTCTACCTCAAAGGTATCAACAACCAAAATAACATTTATAACTTCAATCTAAAATCAAGAAAATACCCCCCAATATGCAAGGACATGCAAGCATTCAAAAATGGTCGAACAGATATGGTCCAAAACATCAAATTTATCAATCACCGAGACAACTTCCAGAAGAAAATCATAAATGATACTAAAAAAATACACAACTCAAATAAAATATTTTTATTCGCTGACAAAACAACCAATTTATATTCTACAAATTTCGCCAACTACAAAAAGCTGACAACAAATAACATAACGCAAATATACAAAAAAGCACCCAAAATCACTATAAGAAAGCCAAAGAAATAGCCACTAAATTAAACACAGACCACAAAATAAACTCCATAGCTGAGCAATCAGCCTTCATAACATTCAAAGACCACAAACCAAACTTTACAAACAATCCTACATATCGATTAATCGACTCCTCAAAGTCTGAAATAGGAAAAATCAGCAAGCACATACTGGATAATATAATCACCAAACTCACAAACTTAACCAATGGAAGAACACCAAAGCCGTCACCAACTGGTTCACAGCTATAGTCAACAAGAACAACACAGTCTTAATCCAATTCGATATCACTGACAGAAATCCATCACCGAACACACACTTGACAGAGCCCTAGAATTAGCAGCCCAGCACGTACCCGTCTCACAATATGACATCAGGATCATCAAGCACAGCCGCAAATCGCTCCTCTTCCATGACGGCAAACATGGATTAAAAAACTTGATAACCATCTATTCGATGTAACCATGGACAGCTTTGATGGGCGAAGGTGTGCGAGCTGGTCGGTGCCCTAATCCTATCCCAACTTTCAAGAATAATCAACAACACCGACATGGGACTATACAGAGACGACGGCCTTATCATCATTAGAAACCCAAACGAATCCAAACTAGATAACTACAGAAAAAAATATCAAACGCACTGAAACTGCTGGGATTTAAAATCACCATACACACAAAGCTAAAAACAGTAAATTTCTTAGACGAAACACTAAACTTAGCTAATTGCACATACGAACCCTACAAAAAAGATAACGACACACCAATCTACATACACACATCTTCAAACCACCCATCCTCAGTTACCAAGCAAATCCCAAAATTCATCAGCCGTAGACTCTCCAGCAACTCCTCCAACATCGATATTTTTAACAAACAAAAACACATATACGACGAAGCATTAAAACACAGTGGTTATAGGCAAGAACTAGGATTCACACCCCACAAAACAAATCTTAGCACAGAAGTAGGAACATTATTTGGTTTAACCCACCTTACAATCAATGCATATCATCCAATTTTGGTAGAGACTTCCGAAATCTAATCTCTAAACACTTCCCTTATAATAGCCCCCTAACCAAAATCTTCAATAAAGACAACATCAAGGTTAGATACAGTAGCACAAACAACATTGCACCGATAATAAAAAAAAACACAGCTAAAAAATCGCACCCACCAACAGTACACCACACTCCTCCAACAAATGCAATTGTCGGGTCAAAAGTACATGCCCCCCTACCAAATAAATGCCTGTATAAAAATATCATACACAAAGCCACAGTAAAAACAAACAACTCCGTCATATATTACATCGGTGCAACGGGGGGCACTATAAAACAAAGAATCCACAACCATAATATTTCTTTCAAATACAGGAAGTACACATCCAATACCTCTTTATCCTCGTACAAAAGGCAACTAAAAGACACAATCACCGGGGAGATACTAAAACAAGCCCCTGTCTACAACAAAACATTAAAAAATGCCTTCTTTGCCTCCACAAAAAATTATCCATCATCACCTACCCATCACAAAACACCCTACTAAATAAAAAATCTGAAATCCTTTCAAAATGTAGGCACGAGAACAATAACTTCTTTCACACTTCGACCCATACACACCACCCACCTAACACCTCGAGAATATATATATATATATATATATATACAAAAAAAGCAAAAAAAAAAAAACCATGAAGCACCGTAAGTACCATTTTCCTCCTCCAACCATCACACCCACCACATAATATATGTACCATCTTTTCTATCAACCCCCATACTCTTATCCACACGCCTCCACTATCTGTTATTTTTACTTTTTTTCTGTGATTCTAGCCAACCATAACACAACCACAAAAATACAAACACAAAATTACGCTTACAACTTAAATTCTTATTCATTCTCCTCGAAATGCAGTGATGATGTTTTGTTCCATTGCAATAGTCACCTAAATAAATAATGTAACGAATTATTAATATACACATGAATTCAATTCCGCTAAACCCAACGCGCTACGTTCGTAGCCTGACTTAACCACATAAAAACACGCATCAATACGTACTTATAACATATATACGCATACGCAAACACCCACTTACACTCACACACTTATATATATTTATCTATTATTATTATTATGTAATAGTTCTATCATAGATATTGAGCACTCTCCATATTATATTGCACTTAGTTCGACACATATCCACAAAGTGATTTAGTGACAACCAACACTCTTATAATATATATATATATATATTGACATCGATAGATTTAATGAAAGAAAATGGTTTTACACTTCACAAGACAAAAAGCAGACGATATCCCGCACGAACAATTAAGGACATGGACTACACTGATGTCATAGTGCTTCTGGCAAATACACCCACCTAGGCGGAATCCTGGCTGCACAATCAGGAGCAGACAGCAGGCGGCATAGGCCACATGTGAATGCAGAAAGTTTTAATCAAAGAGGCGACATCTTCTCACTAAATCGTTGTTCTCTGAAAGTACTAGACAAGTTCACCTGCATTGTAAGTAGCGTCTCATATACGGAAAATGACGTCAATCCGCAACTAGTGAAGGTATGGACAGCTCCTGATAGGATATCAGTCATATGGAAGTCAGACCTATCCGATAAAATAAAGTGCTATTTT
Source organism: Sepioteuthis lessoniana (assembly GCA_963585895.1). Classification (NCBI taxonomy): domain Eukaryota; kingdom Metazoa; phylum Mollusca; class Cephalopoda; order Myopsida; family Loliginidae; genus Sepioteuthis; species Sepioteuthis lessoniana. The sequence continues at coordinate 48,686,895 of OY757913.1, forward strand.
TTCCGAGCAGCGATCGTGTTCATACTACTATATGGATGTAGCAGTCAGACGCTGACTAAGTGTATAGAGAAAAAGCCTGACGGCAATTTTACAATGATGCCACGAGCTATATTAAACAAATCCTGGAAGCAACATCCTACGAAAAAGCAACTGTACCTCCACCTACCACCCATCTTGAAGACCATCCAAACTAAACGAATAAGATTTACGGGACACTGCTGGAGGTGTAAAGACGAACTCAAAAACCACATTCTCTTATGGGCTTCTTCACACGGACGCGTAAGTGTTGGACGACCAGCTAGAACTTATTTACAAAAGCTCTCTATGGACACAAGATGTAGCCTGGAAGACATGCCAGAAGCGATGGACGATAGAGACGGATTGCCGGAGAGAGAGTTGGGAAATTCCTACAAGCAGCACAACATGGTAATGATATATATATATATATATATATATATATATATATATATATATAGTTTGATGTCTATTCAATGCCAAAGCCATCCTTGTAGAACAGTAGTAGAACCATTTAGCCATAGCTTTCCATGACTGGAGTTTAGACTCGCTTACTACGATGTCACAACCCACCTTGTTAACCACTACGCCAGGTGACATCCCCTATATATATATATATATATATATATATATATATATATAATGTGTAATAATGTTTATGTAATAAACGACCTCTTGTTTTTTAGATGAAATATTAATCTTAAAGGACAGTTCATCATACGTGTATATATATATATATATATATGTGTGTGTGTGTGTGTGTGTGTGTGTGTGTGTGTGTGTGTATACTTGCATAATAAGCATTTTTTGAGACGAACAAATCATCATAAAAACAAGGGGTCGTTCATAACGGAAGATATATTTTTAAACTTCAAAGCTTACCGTCGTTCAGTACAAACAATATATGATAAAAACATTTCTTGTGGCTAACAATTAGGAGTCATGCATTACACAAAGTTATTCATTACTTGATATTAGTGGGTTTGTTCGTCGTTATGTTTAATGGCATATTAAACCTTGGGGGTTATTTACTGCTAAATCCTGTTTATACATATATTTAATACATATGATTTATCAACGAATAATTTGTAGGTAATATTTTTAAACGAGCCGAAGCTTATTTGTTTGCACACAGTTAAACAATTTTAAGTATTGCCATGTTACACGAATAATTCCATTAACTATTATTCATTAGTTTACACACAGTTAAAGGGTTCCAAGATTTGTAACGTAATACTAATAATTCAATTTAATAACAATTATTTGTTTGCACACAGTTAATTGTTTAACAGTTCTATTTGACTCATTGCTGGGACTCTAACAGTTACTACCACTCCGGATCAGAATGGATCTCAGAGTAATTGCGATGAAAGAATACACCATGTTCCTCAGATAAAGCCAAAATATCTAATTTTGACAATGTAGAAAAATTTAGTTAAATGAATGCGGCAGTATCTCCAGCCATGAATTAAATAGTATATTAACAACAAGGATGGCTTTGACGTTAAATACACATTAAGGATGATATATCATCAAAGAAAGAAAGAAAGAAAGAAAGAAAGTAGGAGATGGGCGCATCATCTGAAAAATAGAAATCCTTAACAATCTTAGAAAAATATTTCATTCTTAATTAAATACGTAGCAAAATATTTCATGAGAATCTAAAACTTTATCGATTTTAGGGTATTTTTCACATTGTTAGGTTACACTGTCTAAAATATTTTTACACTGTCTAAAATATTGTTACACAGTATAAAAAGATTTCTTAAATGTATATATTTCCGCCCGACTGAACTTTTATTGTTAGGTTACACTGTCTAAAATAGTTCCGCCCCTACTGAGGGTTTTATTGTTAGGTTACACTAACATATTTTTACACAGTGTAAAAATATTTCTTAAATGTAAATATTTCTGCCCCTACTGAGGTTGACTACGAATGTCAAATATATACAGCTTATATTACAAGTAGATGTCTTGTGAGTCTTCATGTCAAATCATGCAATATGCGTGAAAGTGGCAGTGACCAACCCACAAACCAAAGGTCCATTTAATAGAACACGCTAAATAATCATGTGTCTGTACAAAGCTTTTTTTTTTTTTGATAAATTCTAGCTGACCCTCCAACACTTGTTCGTCCGTTTGAAGTGGTCCATAAGAGAATGTGGCTTAAGAGTTCGTCCTCGCTCCTCCAGCAATTCAGTTAGGAAACTACTGCTACTCATCTTTAAGGGTGATGTCTCTTGATAAGGTTAGAATATAGCCATCGAAAGATTACCATGACTCTAATTCACACACACACACACACACACACACACACACACATATATATATATATATATATATATATATATATATATATATATATATATATATATATATATATCCAGAAACACACACAAACAAATAAGGACAGTGAGATGAAAATATACGTCTTTCTACGCATGTATATGTATATTTTAAATATGTATTTCAATGAGCCATATGTATATATATATATATATATATATATATATATATTAAACTGAAATAAATCTGACTGTATAAAAATGAACAAATATGAAAAAAGAAATATTACCGTCTTCGGAGGATTATCTTATATATAGTTTGAATTATTTGCCAATGTTAAACGTTGCAGTTTTTAAACCTTTATCAGGACGTTTGATTTTTTAAATAAGCCGAAAAGATGAGAAAGTTTTAAATATTCTATTTCTTGTATTTTCCATATTTGTACATTTTCATATATATATATATATATATATATATATATATATATATATATTATCTTCTATAGACCGATGTATATATATATATATATATATAGATATATTGTTATATAAAAGTATGGGACACATAGGATCAAATTTTTTATAGAAATAAATTCTGTTATTGTTACTAACTTCTTGCTTCACTTAAATCTAGCAAATACTTTAGATATGCTATGTATTTGAAGAAAAAAGAAAAAAAACATTTGCCAACACCCATGTTCATGGACAAATTCAACATCTAAGTGGCACTCTCAACTTATGGACACAAATCAATAAACAGCGTTCAATCTTTAATAGCTTTTCTCTTATTTACTCTGATGGCTGTCAATCGTTTAGAATAGTTTTAAGTTGCTTGTAGAAGTTAAGATGATTTCTCAACAGGTGGGAAATAAATTTAGTGGAAAGATTACTCAATATTTGGATATTCCTCTAATAAACTCTAAGTTAAAACTCCTTCCATAGACGTTCTATCGAATTTAGGTTAGGTGACTGACTGACTTGGCCATTCGGAAACCCTTATTTTCACGAACAACTCTAAATGATTATACTTCCACCACCATGTTTAATTGTTGGGATAGTATTTTGAGAGTTATACGAAGTGCCTTTTTACTCCAGGAATATCTCTATTTCTACAGAAAACTTCAATTTTCATCTCGTCAGTCCATACGAAGCAAGATCCTTGAAATAGTTATAAGCAAATAGTTAACAAGATTTTATGGGACTTGGCTTCAGTAGGGATTTCTTCGGAGTCCAAGAATCCATTCCTACGTAGCAGATAGGTTTGGTTTAGTTTAGTTTATTTGTTTAGCAGTATTTGTGGACTATTTAATGGCAAAGCCATCCATATAAAAGAACAGAAGTTGTACTATTAAACTCATAACTGGAGAAATTAGGAGCGTCTTTTTTTTTACCAAGGGTGAACGTTATTGTGCTTCTTACCTTTTTCCGAAAGTGAACATAATAGCGCGACTGGATTTCGAACTCACTTACTACAATGTTGGAGTCCAGCACATTAGCCACTACGCCACGGCGACTCTCCCATACATGGTGGAGTGTCCGAATAACTGTATTTTTGCTCATATCTTTTCCAATTGCCAGAAGATCCTCCTGAAGATTTGATTTATGTAACTGAAGGTTCTCTCAATTTACAGAAAGGTCCTCTCAGTGGCCATGTTGCTTCCATATCTTAATAATAGATCTCTAATCGTTCTGGTTAAGATCATTTGAGATCTTTCGATATCCCATTCGATGATTATCATGGTCAATTACCACTCTCCAAACTTCTAAAGAGTGATCATTTACCGTCACCATTTCGAAAATCTTTGTGCATTCCAACCTAAAATTCAATGTTCGTTCGCAGGTACATTCAGATTTATTTACACTGGCGGGCTTTGTGCGTGGTGCACTCTCGTAGATCGACAGAAATTTGTAAATTAATAATTTGAACAGACTTCAATTCCAAATTTAAAATGTTATTTTTTTAGTGATATTTATGAATAAAATCAAAATCATATTTGGGAGTGTCCTCATGGTGTCAATGGTTAAAGAAATGAACTGCAAAATCGTAGTATGCGAGTTCGAACCCCAGTCACTCTATTACGATCACTTTCGGACAAATAACTTTGGGAAAGGTATGAACCCTCTTATCCTCCCAGCTCTGGGTTAGGTAGTATCACTAGCGTTGTTCTAGAAGGATGGATTTGGCATTAAATAACCCAATATATATATATATATATATATATATATAACAATTTAACTTAGCTCTGTCGGCTGGGGCTGTAGAATACATCGACTGCATCTCTGCAGAGGGGTAACACTTCCCCAACGAGTGTCCTGCATATGACACTAAACAACCTGATGGTGAGACTTCGGTAATTCTTGAGCTTTGGGGAATTCAGAGTATCTCTTTATCACCATCGTTCCCAGGTTCTCTCTGTCCCTGAGTGGTAGCACCTGATAGGGTCCTATCCATGGTTCACAGAGAACTAAACTGTGTGCTTATGTTAGACTGAACTGTTTGAAATTGAACTCTTTTTGACTTTTAATTGTGTATAAACAAACGACTGATATTTAATGGAACTATTAGTGATGCATAGCAATACTTGGTACCTTTTAACTTTGTTGACTAAACTGAATAGTTTGAAATTGAACTGTTTTTGACATTTAAACTGTGTACTTATGGTAAAGTAAATTGTTTGAAATAGAACTGTTTATATGTATAAAAATTGATTATGTCATGGATAAGATGATCTTCGAAGGTTAATATGCCATAAGACTAAACCAAACCAAACCATTTAACTTTAGTAAACAAATGACGGATATTAAATGGATACTGAAACATAGCAATACTTGAAACTACATAAGAGTGTGAAAACATGAAATTTGACTTGTTCAAAATGTTAAAACCAAACTAAACGCTTACGAACAAAATATATATACGTGTGTGTGTGTGTGTGTGTGTGTTTACAAACAGAATTTGGTATTAAATAACTTACTAGCATCGATTTGCCGTGGAACCCAACCAACCAACCGATCAACTAAGAAGAATATAAATTAAATTAGAAAGCTTTTCCTGACTTTTTGGACTTTGAATTTCTTGTATTTTTTATTTATTTCTATCTTCTTATTTTCCGTAAAATAACAAGCAATCGTCTCCTTCAAATCTCTTCATAGATTAATTATCAGATGTTTAAAGCAAATTAATGAATGGACTATTGTAAAGAAAAGAAACAAATGGAAAGGACTGAAAATCTTCTTCTTCTTCTTCTACAAAATACTTTGATAAAAAGTTACAGTGCCATTGATTCATATGAATATGGCTGATGAGGAACTTTAAAAAAAGACAGAAATACTTTCCGAAAAAAATTAAACGCTAGGAATGGTGGGAAATATTTACTTTAGCTCAGCTTGATCAAAATTTTTCGCAGTCAGTTATATGAATTTTTTTCTACAAATAACTTCTAACCAAATTGTGGTCTGTTCGTTTGCATCCGGTTATTGTTGTATTTAGAAATTACTGCTTTTTTTTGTGGGGTTTAAGTTTATAATATCAAATTTATGGAAATACACATGTAGAAGATTATTCGGAATAATATTCGTTCATAGTTACGTCGCCTTTTCTTTTTATCATTTTGTAATTAAATATATACTAAATGACCCTTACACCCGTTGAATTCCCGTTGCAACAGTGGTACATGTTGATGGTGATGTTTCTATTTAGAAAGAAGTGAAAGATTCTATTTTGCATTTTCTGGTTTTCTACAATATATCGAGAATTTTGAAGATTTAAAATAACGTTCTATTCGAATGATGACCCCCAACAAATCTAATCATTCACTAGTTAATGTGACAGGAAATTGCTTTATTCTCCAAGTTAAGAATATTTAAGTGCATTACTTTAATAAAAAAAATCCCTCTATGATGAGCTACTTTTACTGGGTTACAGTTGTATACCCCCCCACACACACACACAATCGCGTTCACGCACACTTACACACACAAAACAACATGCCATGGGTCACAGTGGAATTGTTAGGGATCAGTATTCCACTGTAGAACCTGTATTTTGTAAATCTGAGGAGGAAGATGGTATATGTATACCGGCCCATTGGTCTAGTGGGTACAGTGTTCGCCAATGACCCGAGAGACCGGGGTTTAATCCCAGGTCCAGTCTTGCCTAGTCGGCTGAGCTGTAGAATATGCCGACTGCATCTCTGCAGAGGGATAGGAACCCCCAACGATTGTCGTGAATATGACACTAAACAATCTCCTGGTAAGGTTCCAGTGATGCTAGAGCTTTGGGGAATGCGGAGTACCCCTTCTATGCCATCGCTCCCAGGTCTGGCCCGGAGTGGTAGCACCTGATAAGGGTCCTATCTATGGGTTAAATAGAACTAAACCGTAGTTTGAGTTTACTGTTTTTTACATTTAAACTGCGTATCTATGCTTAACTGAATTGTTCAAAATAGAACTGTTTTGACATCTAAACCATGTACTCATTCTAAATTAAATTATCTGAAATAAAATTGTTATGACATTCAACTCTGTGAATTGCCCAGTCGGCTGGGGCTGTAGAATACACCGACTGCACCTCTGCAGAGGGGTAAGACCATGAGTTTCCTGGATATGACACTAAACAATCTGATGGTGAGGTTCCAGTGATGCTGGAGATTTGGGGAATGTGGAGCACTCCTTCATTGCCATTGCTCCCAGGTCTACTCTGGTCCGTAATGGTAGCATCTGATAAGGGCCCTATATATGGTTCAAATAGAACTAACTGCATACTTATGCTAAACTGGATTGTTTGAATTAGAACTGTTTAAATAAACTGAATAGCTTGAAGTAGAAATAATAATTTAACCATTAGACTGTGTACTTACATTTAAACTGCGTGCTTATGCTAAACTGGATTGTTTGAAATGGAATTGTTTTTGACATTGAAACTCTACTTACACTAAACTGAATTGTTTAATATAGAACTGTTTTGACATTTAACTGTGTGTAAACAAAATCTGTACTTATTCTTAACTGAATTACCTGAATTAGACCTGTTTGAATAAAATGAATAGCTTAAAATAAAAATGTTTTAGACAATAAAACTGCATACTCACGCTAAACTGAATTGTTTGAAATAGAACTGACTATATACATAAAAAACCTACAAAGGTTGATATGCTATAAAAACCAACCAACCAACCAACTAACCAGGTCCTGTCATACCAATGACTCAAAAAAATGGTACTTAATTCCACCTTGATTAACTCAGCATTATAAGGTACTGATCAAAGGTAAAGAGGAGCTATCCAGAGATAGAGGTTGCGCCCTCCCCTACTCCTTGGTGTAGTAGCTATTGAAAAGGGAGCTTGCTGGTTGCCTTCAACCACGGTCACCAACTTTACTTATATATATATATATATATATATATATATATATATATATATATATATATATCACAACAGTATATGCTTATCACTACCTCAGTTGGTGAGTTTGTGGTAGTTAATGCAGTATAATTTGGAGAGTGCTCAATATCTGTGATAGAGCTATCATATAATGAAATAATAAAAATATATATTGGTTTTTGTATATATTTAATTGCATGGATGCTCATCAGCGAATACTGCATATAAGCATCCATGCTATTAAATATATATAAAAACTATTATACGAGGATCATTAAATGAGTTTCCAGATTTTTTTCGTATGGGCACTTTTATTGATAGTACACACATGAAACTCTAGTCCCCTTCGAAGTAACCTCATCCGGCTGAAATGCACTTGTTGTACCGTTCCAACAACTTCTGGAAGCAAGCATGCAAGTCCCCTTGTGTGTGCGTATCAATGACCTTCGTCACAGCCTCTTTCATCTCCTCAATTGTCTCATAACGACAGCCTCTGAGCTTAGGGAATAACCAAAAGTCACAGGGAACAAGGTCTGGACGATAGGGAGGCTGAGGAACTGTCTTGATGCCCATCTTGCTCAAATAGTCTGTGACAAGGATGGAGTTGTGGACTGGTGCATTGTCCTGATGGAAATGCAACTGCCCCGATTTGAAGAGTGCTAGCCTCTTCCGACGGAATCTCTTCCTGAACTCCCTTAGAACCTCAACACAGTAACCCTAACCCTAACCCTTTGACCAATCAGCTCTGGTGTATTGACATCCTTATTCCTCCCACACCTCTCATCATCCCTCACAGATTCCCTGCCTTCCTTGAATCTCTTATGCCATTCAAAAACTGATGCTCGATTCATGCAAGATGCTCCAAAAGCAGTCTGAAGCATTCCATACGTTTCTGTGACATTTCTTCCAAGTTTAAAACACAATTTTATTGCATATCGTTCCTTTAAAGTGTCCTGACGTCCAGATTGCATTTTTGAAATTCACTAGCTGTGTCAATCAGGCTTTAGTAGGGTATATTCCAATTCCTGCTGTAGCTGTTCATTTGAACCTGAAATCATAAAAATTGGTCAGTCATCACATAAGATGTATAGCAATAAGATACTGAATTTTCAAGAGTCTATGACAAATGTAAATGGATGTACAAAAAAGCTTGGAAACTTATTGAATGTACGACGTATATCCATTTATCACACACACACACACACACACACACACACATATATATATATATATATATATATATATATATATATAGAGAGAGAGAGAGAGAGAGAGAGAAAAACGTGTTGGCTACCAATTTCATAAAAGCAAAATTTTATATTGCAAACCAAGAGAGTATGTTCTTAATGAAAAGATACGTTTCCATACACCCAAACGGATACCTTTTTCATCGCAAGGTATGACAAGTTTCGCAACGTGAGTTAAGTAGTGATATCACACTTCCCTTATGCAATGGTTCTTAAACCGTACATCGTAGCACAAAATCTAGCAATAGGCATCGTGATAAAGTATTCGCAAAACCGGCATCAAAGAATGACTTCAATTTGATAAATTCACCATTAAATACTTTTTCTTTCTTTTTTAGCATATCAACCCTTATAGTTTATTAAATGTCAAATCCTGTTTACGCTTAAATATATTAAATACCTATGATTTGTAAACGAATAGTTTATTGGTAATATTTTTAAACAATACAGAGCTCATTTTGTTGCACTCTGTTAAATAGTTTTCTGTTTGTTATACGACATTAATAATTCTATTTAATCTTAATCATTAGTTTGAACAAGTATTACTAACTAACACTAATAATTCTATTGAGTATTAATCATTTGTTTGCACATAGTTGAATTTTTTCACGTATTGCGATCAAATGTGAATAGTTTTATTTGCACACTCTTAAATGGTTTCATGTATTGCTATCTAACACTGATCATTCTATTTAATAGTAAACATTTGTTTACACATAGTTAAATGTTTTAAATTTTGCTATCTAATATGCATGATTTTATTTGTACACAGTTAAATGGTTTCGAGGATTTATATTTAAAACTAATAATTCTATTCAACATTATTCATTCTTTTGCAGAAAGTTAAATGCTTTCAACTATTCCTATGTCACACTGACAATTTAATATCAGTCATTTGTTTGCATACGGTTAAATTGTTAAACATTTCTTTTTGATCCATAGATGGGACCCTAACAGATACTACTAATTAGATTCAGAGTGGAACTGAGAGTAATGGCAATAAAGGGGTGCTTTATGTTCCAAAATATTCCAGGACTAAAGTAGATGATTTAATGTTATAGCTATGGTACTCGTTATGGTTGTGGGACTTACTCCTCTGCAGACATACAGTCGGTGTATTCTACAACTCCAGTCAACTGGGTTAGCCATTAAATACGGAATATTAATTTTTTTCAACTGATATAAAATTGAGATAATTCGAAGAATTAACTTTTATATCCATTGTGGATTTAAAATCAAACATGAAGAGCAACCTATCCATACGTTATGAATTTCGATTAGAGACAATATCCTGCAGTAACGGGAAAAGGCTTAACTTTTTTATCCATTTCCTTCTTTATATTGATGTAAATTGAAGTATTTTTGCCAACCCCTCCGCTATGAGCAGGATGAGACACAAGGCCAATTTTTAAACGAATTTTAACAGGTTTGAATTAGAGATTTTCTTCTATTAGACTGGTTTCCATGTCCAATCGGACCTATTGTTTACCTATTGATGGAGAGTAAATAGCACTACTTGAAATGAAAACAGGTTTGTGCAGGTATTGAACTAGGGTCACCGTGTCCATTTCCAGCGACGATAACTATGTGAATAGAAATAGATGGGTCAGTTCACACTCCCTGAAGCGCTAGAACTGGAGCCCCACGATCATATGAATTCTAATGTCATATCCAGGACACTCCTTGTGGGAGGATTTCTAACCCCTCTGCAGAGGATGCAGTCTAGGTATTCTAAGCCTAGAAAGTGGGAAGTGAAATCAAAATCATAGACTTTTTATTTAAAGCACAACTTAAAATTGGCCTTTTTTCAACGAAAGTTATCGTCACTGCTTGACTGGGATGCTTTTTCTGGAGTGTCCACTCGCTGTTATATTCAAACTCTTAAAATCTGCGATACTCATGGGGTTTAAATAACTACTGAACTTGTCACTGTCCATGCACCCTATTGCGGCAATTTACTGTCGATATAATTTACATTTAATTTCGCCTAAACAAGCCTGGGAGCGAATTTATGATGAGTACAGCTGTTAAAACACACTGTAAGACCAAAAAGTAATCACATTTTCTATATTTTTAGGCTTCCTAACAAAGCTCAACTCCTTTATTTAGTCACCCGACAGACAATAAGAGGCAGCCAAGTTGTTTCTATTTGTTAACGATTACTCTGCTCTCCAAAAATCGCGGATGAATACTGTGCTGTAAAACTGGGAGATCTTATGATTTGATTGATTTAGAAGTGAAGGTTGTTGTTATTATTGTTGCTGCTGCTGCTGCTATTTTTCTTTTTTCAGCCCTATGATGCATTGGCACACTGAGAAACAGAAAAATACCGGAAGGAAACGACTGTCGGTGCTATCTGCTACTTTTCAAACTCTGGTGCTAAAGAGCTCCTCTCTAACCCGAGGCTGTGGAAAAGACAGTTATTATTTCCCTGTAGACGTTTTTGTCGTTTGAGGTTGAAGAATTGACAAGTACATGATAGTAATGTGGTGAGAAGAAAATGCGGAAGATTTCTTTTTGTAGACGAGGTCACCGTTTCTTGATGTGAGCTGGTGCCATTGTGTATAACAAGGGATTTTTTTAGAAATACCAGAAAGACGACTGTTGAAGAGGGAAAAACGCTTAGAATTCTGACTTATTTTCCCAGTAGGAAGTCTAGTTACAAAGCTTTTGGAGATACAAACGATGTAATGATTACTGTAAGAAGAAATGGATACTGCGAGCCGAGTTCAAATCCGAGACGAGGTTGTTTGCGTTTCACTTCACCCTTAGGAAAGACACGAAGCTTCATTCAAGTTGATTCCATTTTTATTTAACAAATGGATAAATATTATATTCTACTCGTGAACACATCCGATTATTTCTTTGTTTATTTCCTTATTCATTTGTATTTAATTATAATATGAATTCTATTGTTATAAAAATGAATTAATTGAGCCGAGTTCGAATTCTAGATGAGGTCGATTGTATTTCACCTTTCGTTGATGTCTTTGGAAAGGCATTAATCCACCTCTCCGACAAACTCTGTGTAAAATAGTATGTATTCACTTAAAGCTTCCGCTACGATCAGAATGTTAAATAAGATCAATTTAAGCGAAGTAAAGCTGATTTGAATTCAGAGTTTTCATTCTCCTAAACTGGTTGCCTTATCAAGTCTAAAGAATACAACCTGCCCTACAATTTATCGATAATTGAATGAGGTAGAACAGATGAATTCATGCCTTTCCTAAGGACATTTACGCAAAGTAAATTGGGAAAAGCCTCGATCAGGATTTAAACCCGGGTCGCCAATTTCATTTCTTAAGCCGGTAACTGTAATGCTAAACGCGCCCCCATACGGTTAATAGTAAGGTAAAGAGGGTTATTTTTGCTTTTAGCTTGGCAAACAGATCTAAAAAAAGATTTTTAATTAAAAAATCCGGGGACGTTTTTAACTCGCTACTCTATCCTATAAAAACCTACTGTATTTACCTGTATATTCGACGCACATTTAATTTTTTTAAGAATACGAATATCATATTTTGAAGTGAAGTTATTCGTCTTCGATAAATTGCAGTGGACGATAGTTTGGCAAACTGTTATGAAATAAAGCAGTATCAGGAACAGACGTTGTCTTGTCGAGAATAGTATAGTACTATTTACCAACCCCTCCGCTCGGGCAGGATATGACACAAGGTCAATTTTTAAGCGGAGTCGAGAATAGTATAGTAGTGCTTTTACTTGAGGCGATACTGCTTTTATAGCAGTACCTCATTTAAATACGATACAACACAAACACAATAATAATTATTGCTTCTTATACGTTCCAAGAGTATTTCTTCTAGGATCATGGTGGGAAGCGTGTGGTGTTTCTCGCGATCCTAGCTGTATCCCGAATGGTGTTTTGGACGACGCGAAACAAGGGATTGTATGACGATGCAAACTTTTCTCATCGTGATCTGGTTTTGTATTTTCGGCATCAGCTGAGGGTCAAAATCAGATGCGATAGAAAACGCTTGGATCGCATAACATTCAGCAAAAGGTGGGTGAATGCAACGAGCCTGGTCGTAAGAAAGAGGGCAATGTTGGAGTCATCCTTCCCTCCTCTGCCGGCCCATGGCGTCAACGGTAGGGGTCCTTAGGGACCCCACCCTTGATAAGTAGGATTTTTCTCCCTTGTAACCTAGTTAGCAGTATGTTGTGAGTCATTGTCCTCGTCATTTAGTCATTAGCACTTAAGATCTTCCCTATCCCCATTATTTTTGTACCTCAACCCGTATCCAAGTCCGCTTTTATTGAAGATCTTGAACATTCATATGTAAAAAATAATATTACCCACTTCTATCGACCCATACCAAGCCCGACCCTTTATTTCTTTTCCCCCTATAGATTAGGATACCGGTTTTTTCGGCCCGGAAAACAGTCGGCCTCCAATTTTATAGACGGGGGGATGGGAGGGAAACCAAACGGGGAAATTTTTCCTTGTTTTTCGTCTATATATATATTCTTTTCGGGTTTTTTCTCCCATCCCCATCATATCCATTGTAAAAAACCATACATTGTAAATAAAATCATACACCACTTTCGGGTTTTAAGTAGGACTTTTTCATAGAGCAAATGTGGTATTTTGGTGGTTGCTGCGTGCATGGCGATATTGTATTGTTGAATGGGTCGGCGAATATGGCTAGCTAGGTTCCCCATAGAAAATATAGTTAAAGTATGACCGCTCCCTTCCCCTCCCCCAAAACAATAAGGCCTTGTGCCTTCTTGTATTAATTACAAGAAATAAAGAGTATTTTTTCTAGGAGAGGTACTCGCGGACTTTCTCGTAACCTATGTATGGCATTAGACCTTGGTGTCTAGTTCAAGCCATAACCCGGCATACGTGCCCGGACCCACATTTGGGTTCGTGAAACTGCTTGCCTTATCAGGCTCACATTGCACCAAGTGAGCCGATGAGCAGCATAGACCAGCAGGGTTCGAGTCTCGGCTCGTTCCCGACCTTCCCTTCCCCTTTATCCCCACTTTAATCGGCCTTCGGGCTTTTGACCTTGTGTCAAGTCCTGTCTGGTGGGAGGCAGCGACAAATAGTCCCCGCGGACTTTCTCGAAACCTATGTATGGCATTAGACCTTGGTGTCTAGTTCAAGCCATAACCCGGCATATGTGCCCGGACCCACATTTGGGTTCGTGAAACTGCTTGCCTTATCAAGCTCACATTGCACCAAGTGAGCCGATGAGCTGCATTGACCAGCAGGGTTCGAGTCTCGGCTCGTTCCCGACTTTCCCCTCCCCTTTATTCCCACTTTAATCGGCCTTCGGGCTTTTGACCATGTGTCAAGTCATGTCTGATGGGAGGCAGCGACAAATAAATAGAGTATTTCTTATAGGGGTGCCGGTGGTGGTGGTGGTGGTGTAATGGTTCGCAAGATAGACTAGCAAACCTACACGAGTAAGTTCGTAACTCATTGGGTGCCCCATTTATAATGCCTTGTGCTACATCTAAGCAAAAAGCTTACTAAATTACAACTAGCTCTAGCACCGCTGCTTATATGCGCTTTGGCCCGAGGCTGCCCCTTGCTCTAAAAAAGGCCTTGTGCCATACTTTATCTTGGCGGGGAGGTGAACAAATACTATACCAACAGTACTTACCAATAAAATGTGCGCCTCTGGTGGTGCAATGGTTAGCAAGCGAGAGTAGCAAACCTTCACGAGTGAGTTCGATTCTCATTGGGTGCCCCATTAATGCGGGCAAGGGCCACATCTAAGCAAAAAACTTTGTAAATTATTTCCTCTTGCCACTAAAACTGAAGAATTACCATTGCCGTTGTGTAGTTACAGTCCTATGCTTCCCAAAGAGTCGAAAAGAGCTGAAGAAAGGAAATACAAGGCTTAAAGACATAATTGTGCATGTGGCTATATTTAATTGGATATTCATTGAAGATCAATCTAATATTGATTTGTAAAATTTACTTGATAAACATGCTCAAACGACAGACATTTATATGATGATTAGGCCTTTGTACAGAATAGCCCACCCATTAAAAATTTACCCCAATTGTTTCAACGTAAATATATATATATATATATATATATATATATATATATATATATATATATATATATATATATATATATATATATATTCACTATCCAAAAAAGTAATTTTCAGTCATATGCTATATTTTTATTGAACAATTACAAGTAAGTTGCAAAATTAGAAATCGGTCATTAGCCGTAACTCAATAACTTCATTGCGGATGAAATAAAGAAAGACTAAAGAAATATGGTAGATGGTCGAATTGTAGCCAATTGCTGTCGTAATTTAACTGTTCAATAAAAAATAAGTCCATTTGGATGGTGAATGTAAGTATTTGAATATATTTTGTTTTTGGACATTAAAACAGTTAAAGTAAATTTTGATTTGTGGGCTATTCTTTTTAAACACCAATTTTTATTATTATTATTTTACTCTTTTTGAATTTTTCAACTAGTTTTAAATAGTGTTTCTTCAATGAAATACGAATAACAGAAAGTCTCCTCAGGTCTCCAGGACTCTTCTGAGTATTCTTGCTGACCTTAACAATGCTGTGATCTGGATGGTCTCGATTCTTTCTCTGATCTCTAGTTCCTCCAATCTCTCCTCTTGAACTTTGGGGACACTAAGG
Source organism: Sepioteuthis lessoniana (assembly GCA_963585895.1). Lineage (NCBI taxonomy): Eukaryota > Metazoa > Mollusca > Cephalopoda > Myopsida > Loliginidae > Sepioteuthis > Sepioteuthis lessoniana. The sequence continues at coordinate 48,702,469 of OY757913.1, forward strand.
GCACAAATTCTAATATGTATCAAGATCATCGTCATGCCCCAAAGTTGTTTTTTTTTTCCAATTTTTGACAAGACCTTCGCATTTGTTTATCTTAGTATGACAAATTTCCTGAGAATTTTATGGGTCTCATTTTCTAGGGCCAGATACTGGTTTAGGCATATACTATTTGTCAGTAAGGTCAAATCTTAATCTCTTGCACAGTTCCAAGGGAATCATTTTTTGTTTGGTTGGGTTTTAGGGCATATCAACCTTTGTACGTTATTTAGCGCCAAATCCATTTTATGTAAATGATCAGTTTTATTTCAAACAATTCAATTTAGTATGAGTACACAGTTTGTCAAAAACATTTCTATTTCAAACTATTCAGTTAATTCAAGCAGTTATATATAACAATTCAGTTTAGTATAAGTACTATTTTAATGTCAAAAGTAGTTCAATTTCAAACAATTCATTTTAGTATAAGCACGCAGTTTAAAATGTAAGTAAAGTTTAATTGTAAAAAACATTTCTATTTCGAGCTATTCAGTTTAGTCAAGCAGTTCTAATTAAGCTAATTCAGATTAGTATAAGTACAGATTTTGTTTACACACAGTTAAATGTCAAAATGGTTCTATGTTAAACAATTCAGTTTAGTGTAAATACAGTTTCAATGTCAAAAAAGAGTTTTATTTCAAATAATTCAGTTTAGCATAAGCATGCAGTTTAAATGTAAGTACGGTTTAATTGTCAAAAACATTTCTATTTCAGGCTATTCAGTTTAATCAAACAATTCAGTTTAGCAAAAGTATGCTGTTAGTTTTATTTAACCCATAGATAGGACCCTATCAGATGCTACCACGCTGGGCCAGAGTGGACCAGGGATCAATGGCAATGAAGGGGTACTCCGTATTCACCAAAGCCCCAGCATTACTGGGATCTCACCATCAGACTGTTTAGTGTCTTATCCAGGAAACTCATTGGGGGGGGTCCTACCCCTCTGCAGAGGTGCAGTCAATGTATTCTACAGCCCCAGCCAACTGGGCAATACACAGAGTTGAATGTCAAATAATTTTATTTCAGATAATTCGGTTTAGCATCAGTACACATTTTAGACGCCCAAACAGTTCTATTTTGAGCAATTCAGTTTAACATTTGTACGCAGTTTAAATGTCGAAATAGTTCTATTTTAAACAATTCAGCTTAGCATAAGAACACAGTTTAAATACAAAAATCAGTATAGTGAAGGAAGCATGGTTTAGTTCTATTTAACCCATAGATAGGACCCTTATCAGGTGCTTCCACTCCGGGCCAGAGTGGACTTTGGAGCGATAGCAGTAAAGGGGTACTCCACATTCCCCAAAGCTCCAGCATCACTGGAATCTCACCATGAGATTGTTTAGTGTCATACCAGGACACTCGTTGGTGGGGGGGGGTCTTACCCCTCAGCAGGGAAGCAGTCGGTGTATGCCGACTGGGCAAGGAATCATCTTTCCCACACAGTTCTGCCAAGTTTTGAATTCTTTTTGCACCAGTTTATTGTATTCGATTATTATTATTATTATTTTACTCATTTGAGAATTTATCCCACCAGCGTTAGTTGATGGTTTTCCACTGGAGGTTGAGTGACAGCAAGTCTCCTCAAGTGTCTTGGAATCTTCTTAGTATTCTGTTCGATCTCAAATATTCGGTAGCTTGGATGGTCTCCACTCGTCCTCTTATTTCAAAGTCTTCCAGTCTTTTTATCAATCCTTTATTAAATGTACCAAGCGCACCAATTACAAATGGTATCACCCTCACTTTCATGTTCAATAGTTTTTCAGTACTCTAGCAAGGACTAGGTACTTATCTCTCTTTTTGCTTTCTTTCAGTTTTATCCAGCGGTCAGCCAAAACGGCAAAGTCCACTGTTCGGCAGGTTCTTTTTTTTTTCTTGGTTATTGCTGGGTCTGTTCGTCTGGCCGAGATAAGTTGATCCTTTTTATCTTAAAATCCCAGAAAACTTTGTGGATCTCATTTTCCAGGACGGATTCAAGGTCGTGCATATACCATTTGTTGGTATGGTCAAATGGAAACTTCTTGCACAATTCCCAGTTGGCAACCTTCCCCATTCAGTCGTTTCTGGTCTTATATCCTTTTTGTGCAATTTTACTGCATTCACTTATTATGTGATTGATCGTTTCGTCTCTACCACCACATAATCTACAACTGCTATTTTGTTGCGTCTTGTCTAATTTTGCTTTCACATAGACCTTATGGCGTTGTTTTGTGCTGCTATCAAGATAGATTGAGTTTCTCTCTTAATGTTTCCCTTTCTTAGCCATGTCCAAGATATATAGTAAGTGTATTCTATAGCTCTAGTAAACTTCATAGCTTTGCCAGATATCTTTTTGAAACAGTATATTGTCTAGTTTTGCTGGACCATATCATATGCCTTTTTATCATCAATTCACGCCATAGCTAGGTTTTTCCGTCTCATCTTGCTCTCCTTGAGGGAGTGTTGATTAATGAAGAGAAGCTCTCCTGTACTTCTGGTCTACTTGCGGTGTCCTTTCTGTTTGTCGGCTTATTATGGAATCATATATCTCCCCCCCTAATTTGTGCCGTTAGTATTTTCCACGTCGTTTATTATTATAATATTTCTGGCAAGTTTTTAACTCCAGCGTTAGCTGATGATCTCTCACTGGAGTCTGAGTGACAGCAAGTCATCTCAGGTCTCCAGGACTCTTCTCAGTATTCAGGCGGATCTCACATGTGCTATAGTCTGGATGGTCTCAATTCGTCCTTCGATTTCCAACTCATCCAGTCTCCTTTTCAAGCCTTTGGGGACCGTTACAAGCTTATCAATTACATTTAATATCATCGACACCATGTTCCACAGCTTTCTTTGTTCTCTGACAAGGTCTAAGAACTTGTCTCTATTTTCGCTTTCTTTGATTTCCACTGTGTGGTTCGTTAGAACAGTAAAGTTCCCTATATGGTAAGTGCTCGCTTTTTTTTTGTTGTTGTTTTTTTTGTTAACTATCACTAAGTCTGGTCTCCTGGCCGGGATTAGGTGATCTTTTTGTATCGCAAAATCCAAAAGAATTTAGGGTCACATCCTTCAGGATGGAATTTGGTTTGTGTATAAAACAATTTGCTGTATGGTCAAATTTTGATTTCTGGCACAATTCCCAGTGGATCACCTTTCTCACCCAGTCATGTCAACTCTTATAATCTTTTTGCTTTAGTATGCTGCATTCGTTTATCATGTGTTTTTTTTTATCGTCTCTATCACCACATAACCTTCACTTGCTATTCTGTTACGTACTATGGAGTTTGGCTTAAAATAATTGGTCTTCATGGCGTTGTTTTGTGCTGCTATTAAATGAGATTCAGTTTCTCTCTAATGTATTCCCTTTCATTGCTATGTCTAGGTCTTCTTGTGCGAGATTTCTCCAGTTGATCGCTTGAAGTAACCATATAGTTGTTTAGCTTCTCATTTCTGTTTCCTTGCTATTATTGTTTTGTTTGTCCTTAGGATGTCAATACTGTTACTGGCAGCTGTAATAAGTCTTCATTTGTTTTTTGTTATGTAATCTTCAAGTCCTAGTATTGATGCATTCACACTATCTTCAATACTAAAATCCTCTCCCTCTTTCGTCTCTTGGCATATTTTGTCTTTTTGCATTATTCCTCGGATGTAAGGCCTGATGCATAGTTATCAACTTTCTTGTGCTTTGATCGATTTACCTAAGTTCTCTCCTTGTCCATTTTGAGAATTGTCCCGAGTATTTTACCAGAGCAACCGCCCAGCTGTTTATTCCTTTGATAAGATTTCTGCTGCAGAGCCTAGTTTCCAAAAGTTTTCTCGTTCGTCTAAAGTATTTTTTGTTATTTTTTCTTTCATCTCCGCTTGTTTGATGGTGTCCTCTTCCAGTATTCCCAACTATTTGTAATTTTCCTTTTCTCCGAATGTTCCGATTCTTTCTTGATTTGACAGTTCTATTCATTCCGTTATTGGTCTTTTTCCACTTTTCATTATGAGCATAACACATTTTTTATATCAAATTCTATTCCTATACCCTGACTGTGTATTCTTATTTTTTTTTTTTTGTATATGATTCTCCAATTTTTTTCATAATTCTATCATTATTATTTTTTTGAGAGTTTTTCACAGGAGTTTTAGCTGATGGTTTCTCACTGGAGTCTGAGTGACAGCAAGTCTCCTTAAGTCTCCATTTGCTGTAGTCTAGATAGTCTCCACTTGTTCTCTTATTTTCAAATCTTTCAGTCCCTTTACCAATCCTTTGGCGATGTTTCAAAGTGCACCAATTACAATTTGTATCACCGTCATCTTCATGTTCCATAGTTTTTTTTTTCAGTTCTCTTGTAAGGTCTAGATTTTTATCTCTCCTTTAGCTTTCTTTTAATTTTATTCTTTCGTCTGCCGGGACAACAAAGTCCAATATTCGGCTGATTCTTTTTTTTTTTCTAGACTATCACTAGATCTGGTCGTCTGGCCGAGATTAGGTGATCTATTTGTATCTCAAAATCCCAGTGATGTTTGTGGATCTCATTCTCTAGGACAGATTCCATGCCGTGCATATACAACTTGATCGTATGGTCAAATTTCTTAATAATCATTATTATTATTATTGTTATTTAGAAATTCACTTCTGTCGACTATTCTCACTCAAAGCTAAATTTACAAGTATATATATATATATATATAGAGAGAGAGAGAGAGAAAGAAAGAGATTATAAGTTCGGTATATTTAGGAATGAATAAGTGTGATAGAGAATATGTACAACTAATGTTAAATTACAAATAGACTGATCTACCAACATTTATTGACTGCCACTGGGCTCTATGTTTATCAGACCAATCAGTTTAGATCATTAACTAATGTTCGGGAACATGTTCTAATGTTCGTGGTGTAATGGTTATCGTCGTAGGAAATGGACACAGCGACACGAGTTCAAATCCTGTCACTGATTGCATTTCACATAGCACTAATACCCTTGGGAAAGGTATGAATCCAATTATTCTCCCTCCAGCTATGGGTAAATAGTAGGGGAGACTAGGTTCTTCGGCCTTGGCGAGGCAACTAGTCTAGGAGAAGGAAATCTCTGAATTCAAACCTGTTAAACTTCGCTTAAAAATTGACCTTGTGTCATATCCTGCCCGAGCTGAGGGGTTGGATAAATATGATTAACAAATGTTCGCATAGACGAGAAATTGACAGTCACCAAGCGCTGTTGACTCTTTGTCGACGTTATCCAAACTTACACAAAAAACATACACACATACATTAAAATTCATCATATGAAAAGTTGCTTTGTTCAATGGTATTATTGTACTCTTTGTGTCATGCAGTTTCTGTGAGAATAGATAGGAGGCATTACTTTTAGGTCGTACATATGTGTGTGTGTGTGTGTGTGTGTAGTTGGGAAGCAGTCTTTTATTTAAGCATGTTTGATTAAATAACAAAGACATTTTGTCTACTTAATTCTATTAAGATCTTTTTTTAAGTTTCCTGATAAGTGTCTTGGTTTTAGGTTGGAATGGTGGATGAATTTACCAAAATTATCCCAAACGCTTTCGGACCTTTCATCGGGCATCATCAAGTGTTGCTTGCATGTATCGGTATCGTGGTGAGCTGCAGGATCAGGTACTTTAGAATATGCGTTGTTGGGCAGCAGTCTTTTATTTAAGCATGTTTGATTGAATAACAAAGACACATTTTGTCCTTATAATTTTATTAAGATCCTTTTAAGTTTCCTGATAAGTATCTTAGTTTCTGGTTGGAATTGGTGGAAACTTGACAGGATCAAAAGTCAAGATTATTTTAAAATTTTACCTGATTAAATTCATCCTATGGTTGCGGAACTGTTTCCGGAGAGAAACTCAATCATTCAGCATTCTTTCACCAATTCACACTACTAAAATTGTGTTGGACGAAGAACATTCGAGTGAAGTAGAGCATCTTATCTGGTCACCATAGTCCCTAGATTTCAATATTATTGAAATTTTACGGTGCATTTTAGACAAACAAATATCGTATCGTATCTTCTATCATCATCACTGAAAGAACTCAGACTGTTTGGCAGAAGAATGAACAGAAATTCCTCTGGAAACCATTCAAACTTTGTATAAGTCCATACCTCGAATAATTCAAGCTGTAATTACTGCCAAAAACGGTCCTACACCATACTAAAATAATTTTTTTTGAAATGTCCAGATGTTTCCCTGATTTTGTTCAACTCCAGTGCATATATATATATATATATATATATATATACATATATATATGTGTGGAGGGTGCACGTGCATATGCAAGAGGTTTCAAAGTTCATTCAAAAAGTTCAAATTCTCACTCTGAAAGAAGAGCCATAGCAGAACTTTTTTGTTGAGGTAACGCACTACCATTTGTTACAAAACAAAAAAAAAACATTCAGATTTCTCTCTAAATTTCTGTGCAGGTGAGACCCATGCTAAAATGAAAGATGTGCGACAAATCTAAAAATCTTGCTGAAGCATAGAAGTTTTTGACGGATCCTCGCATAGGAGGTATTACTTAGGTGACGGGTCATTCAAAAAGTCCTCAGCCTCACCAAGATTTTATATTTGTTGCACAACGTTCACCTCAGTAGTGGCCTCGCTTGAACAGAAATTTAGACAGAAATCTAAGTAAGTTTTTCTAGTTTTATTATAAGTGGTTTAGTGTTCTGCCAAAACAAAAATTTTCAGCTTTGGCTCTCTGGATGAGGCTCAGACCCTTCTGAACGAATCTTACATATATATATATATATATATATATATATATATATATATATATATATACAGTGTATCACAAAAGTGAGTACACTCCTCACATTTCTGCAGATATTTAAGTATATCTCTGCATGGGACAACACTGACAAAATGACACTTTCACACAATGAAAAGTAGACTGTGTGCAGCTTATATAACAGAGTTAATCTATTTCCCCCTCAAAATAACTCAAAATATAACCATTAAAAGCTAAACCCCTGCCAACAAAAGTGAGTACACCCCCTCGGGAAAGTTGTCAATATTAACATACACCATGTCAACTGTCAGTATTTTGTGTGGCCACCATCAGTATCCAGAACTGCCTTTACTCTTCTGGGCATAGAGTTTACCAGAGCTTCACAGGTAGCCACTGGAATGCTCTTACACTCCTCCAAGACGACATCGCGGAGCTGGTAGATATTTGAGACTTTGCACACCTCCACC
>OY757913.1:48714683-48749683 GCA_963585895.1 Sepioteuthis lessoniana
TCGAGGAGGCAGCGAAGTGTATTCCAACAAAACCTAGAACTAAATATAAAGTCCCATGGGAAACGGTAGTGGTTAGAGAAAAACGTGCACACGTGAAAACTGCCTCCAAAAGCTATCGGAAGAACCCAACACACACAAATGCCCGAAAACTAAAAAAGGCACAATATCAATTAGCAGGCATATATCTAAAAGAACAGACAGAATACATACAAAATCAGATAGATAAGATTAGAGACTCAGTGGAAGATAGACAATCTAGGATAGCCTGGCAAACAATAAACGAAATGAGTAGAAAGAAGAGCACAGCCAAAGAAAAATTGAAAGCTACAAACCAACGAGAAAGAATAAAACTGTGGAAACAGCATTTCGAAAATCTACCAGGAAACCTACCGAAAGTTACGCATGAACCAATCACCCGAATTATTAGTAAGCAATTGGACATAAAACTAGGATCATTCACTCAAGAAGAACTCGACTCGGTTCTTAGAAAAATTAAAAATAGGAAAGCTGCAGGGTTTGACGAGATTCCCCCAGAAGTATGGAAGACCAGACAATTCGATGACATACTGCTCCGACACTGCAACGCAGTCTATAATCAAAATCCGATAGACAGATGAATGAAGGGATGCATCCTCCCCTTCCCTAAAAAAGTGACCTCGGATTAGCCAAGAACTACCGAGGTATAACACTTACATCCATAGCAGCCAAAATTTACAATGCCCTACTACGAAACCGCATAGAACCCAAAATCGACAACATCCTTAGGAAAAACCAAAATGGCTTCCGAAGAAATAGATCCATGACCTCATAAATATTGACCATCCGTAGAATCATTGGAGGCGTATGGGCAAAAAACCACTGGCGACATTACTATTTGTCGACTTTACCAAGGCCTTCGATTCCATTCACAGGGGGAAGATGGAACAAATCCTACTAGCATACAGCCTACCAAAAGAAACCGTAGCAGCCATAACGATTCTCTACAAAACACCAAAGTGAAAGTACGTTCACCGAATGGAGACACAGAATACTTCGACATTGTAGCAGGAGTACTACAAGGGGACACGTTAGCACCATACCTCTTTATCATCTGTCTAGACTATGTGCTTTGAACATCGATTGATAAAATTAGAGAAAACGGCTTCGAGCTGACAAAGAAAAGAAGCAGAATGCAGAATGCAAAAACAATTACCGACGCCGACTACACCGATGACATAGCGATACTGGCGAATACACCCAACCAGGCTGAAACACTACTGCATAGTTTGGAACGAGCCACCGCAGGTATTGGCCTCTATGTCAATGCCACAAAACTGAAAATATGTGCTATAATCAAACAGGTGACATTTCCGCACTAGACGGAACCTCTCTGAAACTGGTTGACAAATTCACCTACCTAGGAAGCAGTGTCTCATCAACCGAAAAGGACATCGACACGTGGCTAACGAAGGCGTGGACAGCTATCGATAAGCTATCGATCATATGGAAATCAGACCTGACTGATAAAATGAAACGCAGTTTCTTCCAGGCAGCGGTCGTATCGATACTGCTATATGTATGCACTACTTGGACGCTAACTAAACAGCTGGAGAAGAAGCTAGACGGCTAGTAAACAAGAATGTTGCGAGCAATATTGAAGAAGTCCTGGCGGCAACATTCCACAAGGCACTAACTATACGGCCACCTGCATCCCATCACGAAAACTATCCAAGTTAGACGAACTAGACATGCAGGACACTGCTGGAGAAGCAGGGACGAGCTCATAAGTGATGTAATCTTATGGACCCCCACATATGGCCGATCAAAAGCAGGACGACCAGCTCGAACATACATACAGCAGCTATGTGAGGATACGGGATGTAGCTCTGAAGACCTGTCGTAAGCGATGAACGATTGGGAGAAGTGGCGAGAGGGGATCAGGGATATCCGTACTAGCGGCACATGACGATGATGATGATGATATATATACATATATAATCATCAGTAGTATTCAGCTTTATCTTTTGTTTCAAATTTTATAATGGTAGATGCAAATATTGAGAATGTAGCATTATTTAATACCATCCCTTGAAGTTTTCCTAGCTTACCACAGAATTCAGCAAGTGAAAGGAAATGCACTATTGATTGTACAATTTTACAGTGTTTTAATAGTAAGAGATAATTCATCTTAAAAATCTAGAAAGATTAAGGCCACTTCTGCAATTACTAATAATATTACTCATGACTTCGGGAAAGAAGTATTTTATTTTTCATATTTTTTGCAGCGTACCTGTTTTAAGGAAATATTTATTAATCATATTTATAAATCTTTTCCCTAACTTGGTTTTAGCTGCTTTCTTAGAAGTGTTAGAACGAATTATATTTCCACCTCTTCAAGTTTTTTTGTTTGAGTTCTTTTCATTAAAAATAATGAATCTTGCTACTTAGCTGAGATTCGTGATTCGTGAAACTTTAATTGTAGAAATTTCAGAGTTACAGCACACACACGCACACACATGCACACACACACATATTTTTTTCTAAACTGCACATATTGATATCATTTTGGAGAAACTACACTGGCATAAGTTAAATTTTTTCCAAAGGTCAAAGGTTTATCAAGTAATATGTGATCGCTATTTCATGCTGAATTCAAAAGTATCATTGCTTGAATACTTCACAAGTTGAACACAATAATAATACTTTTTCAAAAGCCTGTGGACTCTACTTGTCACAGCTAATCGTGGGTGCCTGATGTTTAGTATAGCAGATTATATTGTATGTGTACCAAACTACAGTGTACCACCCAACTCGCTAATACCCACATACCTAAAGAGGGCTGAGCTTATCCCTCATCTTAAAATGATTTTAATGTACTGTAAATGTCAACGTTGAACTGAGTGCTGATTTATTTTTTATCTTTTCAGCTTGACATTTGTATCCCTATAAGAATGAATTGCAAGTGTAAAATAATCTTGACAGGTTCTGATATATATGTAGTAATATGGTTCTTCCCAACCCTCAAGCAGAAATCACTGACTTTATGAAGAAGGCATATCGCGATTACCACGTTTGTTGTTACATATGTGTGGAGAACGTAAGAGATTGGAGGAATGGTAAAAGGAAGAGTATGCCATTTGCCATTCCAATGATCTGGAGGGAAGGAAAAGATTACATTATGGACTGCTATTTCTGAGTGAAAAGTCTAAAAGGAATAAATCGCAAGAACAAGCACAATGTCCAATACCCCGATGTTCCTTCTGCCATAAGACCAATTCCTCATGGCCTGATACCCATATTTATCCAACCCCTCCGCTCGGGAAGGATATGACACAAGGTCAATTTTTAAGCGAAGTTTGACAGGTTTGAATTCAGAGTTTTCCTTCTCCTAGACTAGTTACATCACCAAGGCTGAAGAACCTAGTCTGCCCTACTATTTACCCGTAGCTGGAGGGAGAATAACTAGATTCCTACCTTTCCCAAGGGTATTAGTGCTATGTGAAATGCAATCAGTCTCGTCCAGGATTTGAACTCGTATCGCCATGTCCATTTCCTACGACGATAACCATTACACCACTGGCACCTCATGGCCTGATACCTTTCTGTCAATGAGCCAGATGGTAACATGGATTATAGCTCTGATGCTGCACATAATGACATGACTGTTGAAGCTGGGTTTGGTGCATTTAAGCTAGAAAAGATCGACCTGCCAGTACCCTTGACACAAGCAGAAACGAGACCTGAACCTTTCAAAGGAATCTGCTCTGCTGCTGGGTTCACGTCTCAAAGAGAAAGATATGCTGGTACCAGGAACCTTGAGACCGTGAGTGAGAATTAAGACAGTTTTTCAGGTTCCAGGATAAGTCATTATTATCTCATCGATCAGAAGTCTCAAAATAGTTCTTCCACATAATGGGAATAGTTTTTCATCTATCCCTATTGGGCATGGAGTACAAATGAAAGAGACTTACAACATGGATCAATTGCTCTCTGCTGTTAACTACCAGGAGCACAAATGGTTGATTTGTGAAGATCTTAAGTGGTTGGACAGGTCCTAGGGGTCCAATGTGAGTACACAAAGTATCCTTGTTTTCTGTGTCTCTGGAACAGCCTGGCTGACGATCAAGATTATTTCAGACAAAAGTAGCCGTTAAGACAAGGCTTAAAAGCTGGCTTGCATTACATTAAGTCTTACCCTCTCGTTGAACCGAATAAAATACTGCTTCCACCTTTACATATCAAGTTAGGAGTAATGAAAGCAATTGATAGGGAAGGCAGCAGATTTGCTTTCCTCTAGAAGTTCTCACGGATAAGCACGGAGAAACTCAAGACTGGTATATTTGACGGCCTTCAAATAAAAGAGTTCAATTTTTGACGAAGCACTGAGTGAAGCTAAACTGTCCGCCTGGCTGTTACTGAAGGCAATAGTTAAAAACTTCCAAGGCATCCACCGGAGTATTGAATACAAGAAGGAAATTGAAGAGCTACTGAAGAGTTTCCGCCAACTCAGAGATCGAATGTTAATCAAACTGCACTTTCTGCGGTCACACTTGAACTATTTTCCAAAGAACTGTGAAGATTTGAGAGAAAAGCAAAATAATCGCTTTCACCAAGACATTTGCATTTTACAAAAGCGCTATTATCAAAGCCGGAGGGATGTAAATTTTCTCGATGGCAACTGCTGGTGCTTAAAACGGGATGCAGTGGCTGCCGAACACAGGAAAAAGTCCCTGAAAAAGACCTTTTATCCAGGAATAGTTTCTTTTGTGCTTTTTCAGTTTACTATGGCACAATGTGAGCTTTTTGCAAATATATAAACTCTAAATTTAGCATAATTTGTTTCATTCAACAAGAAAATAAATAGTTATGATATTTTCTATAGATTTCAAGTAAGAGCTTGTATCTTTAAAATTTCATCTGATAAGAAAAAATGGGTGTGATCTGTGGATTTAGCGTAAAAACCTGCCTTAAAATCAGCTATTATATATTCGATCTTAAAAGTATCACAGGCCAGTGTTAGAAAAAAATCAATTAATCAATCATTTGTAAGGTTGATTCAATGAAATAGAGGAGGTGGGAAAGGAAAAAGAGAGAAAGAAAAAGTAAGAATTGTGAACTTTCGAGTGTGTTAATTCCATCTATTGGACGACCATCTGAAGGTAACTCAACTTTAGTCTTTCTTGCTAGAACATTTGGAAGTAACCACATGTTATACTTTGTCGAGATTTTAATTATTATTTCTTTTTTAAGTGTTTCTCACACCAGCATTAGCTGATGGTTTTTCACTGGAATCAGCATGACAGCAAATCTCCTAAGATCTCCAAGACTCTTCTCACTATTCTGGCCGATCTCAACAATGCTGTAGTTTGGATGGTCTCCACTGTACCAATCCTTTGGTGACTGTACCGAGCGCTCCAATTACAATTGACGTCACATATGTTCTATAGTTTTTATTTGTATTTTTCCTCTTTTTTTTTTTTAATGTTTAATCTTTTGGAAAAATGTTCCTGTCTGAACACATAAGTGTAGTATGTGTTAATTTAGGAATGGTTGTTTTGTAAAAGTAATTAAAAGGACTGTAATGAAATAGGACACGTGAGCAACTTTAGAATAAATTTAAGGAAATTAACAATTTATTCGGTAGATTCAAAGGAAGAAAGCCTTCGATGGAGCGAGGAAAGAAAAAGAATAGTATTTTAAACTGTAAACATAAATCAGAACCCCCAGGGAAGCAGCACGGTGAATGTGAAGTAAGACAGAGGAAACCAAAGTTGGGTCAACAAGACGCTTCACCTGATGCTGGGGAGAAGAACCCCACAAGTCAACGTCCAGGGTCAAATAGTTCAGTCGGGAAACTACGGCTACTCATCTATTAGGGTGACCACAATTGATGAGATAAAAGAACACCCATCGAAAGATTACCATGTGTCCAAACGATATCGCCCTTCTCGCGGGAAAACATGGGGTGCATTCCGCTGAGGTTGGAGCTCTGGCTCCAGTGTAAGAAAAATCAGACATCGAACTCAAACTCAAACCCATACAAAAATCCCTTTGATGCAAAAACACAGTACACAATGTGACACTTGGCGTTAGAACTTTAAATAGAATAGGCCATCTACCAGAGCAGATTGCATCAGTGGTAGAGCATACTATAGACATAGTATGCATACAAGAACATAAATACTCTCATAGCGAACTAGAGATAAAGTACCACGATATTGGCAATGGATGGACGTTATTCTCAGCATCTGCTTGGAAAAGCTCCGTCGATCCGTCATATGAGAACGCTTCTCAGGACTCGTGTCCAAAAATTACTTAACAGCATCGAGAAAATACGACCGAGAATTATGGTGGCTACATTTAATGGCAATCCCAGTACAACAATCATATGCTACAATCCCAATAATACCAGTGATGAAACGTACCTCATCACCTTCCACAACCAACTATCTTCCCTTGTTCATAGTATTCCCAAATACAACGTTCTAATCATTGGTGTGAAGACATGGATGCTCAAATTAGTAAAGACGAAAACAACAAATTCTGCTTACACAACTTGTCACACATAAATGGGGAACATCTAACAGAATTCTTCCACAAAAAAGGGTTATATGTCTTAATACTAAATTCCAGAAAAGGGAGGGAAAACTATTGACCTACACCTACACAAATAATGTTAAAGTACAGACAGATTACATACTTATAAATAAGAAATAGTGTTATAGGGCTCTGAACTGTGAAGCACATTCCTCTTTTGAAGGAGTATCTTTCGTTTGAAGAATTGTTTCAGCAAAAACACGCCTGAGCCTACATACGAATACGACACAAACAACCCAAACCACAAACTATGACTGGTCCTCACTCAGTAATAGAGATATTCGCAATAAATATACAACAGCTGTAAGAAACAAATTCGAAAATGTTCAAAAAATATCTGAGACACCTACTCCGAATGAAGAAAACGAAAACTTCGTCAACGCCCACATGGAAGTAGTGTGCATACCAACCAAATCAAGAGCCAAATCCCTAGTTCCATGGGCGATACAAGCGGTGAGGAAAAAAATGAGATAATGTGAAAACAGCGTCCCTTTGTAATAAAAGAAACACGACTAATGCCAACTCTCAGAAACTTAAGAAGGCACGGAGAGAACTAATTAACGTATACCAAAAAGAACAAATAGAATACATTCAAGGTTAGAGCAATAAAATAATAAACTTGGTTTAAATTAGATTATCACAAATAGCGTAGTAGACAGTAATTAAAGTTAGTAAAAAGAAGAGCACCTTGAGAGCAAAACTAAAAGCTGCCAGCCAATAAGAACGAATACAGGTGTGGAAAGAACCTTTCAAGTATCTGCTGGGAAACTCTCCTAAAGTCAGAGAAAAACCTATCACGAAAAATATTAAAAACCAGCTAGATATCAAACTAAGACAGTTTACTCGGGAAGAACTGCATGTAGTTCAACAAAAATTAAAAACAGAAAATCTGCTGGCTTTGATGAAATATCCCCAGAAGTATGGAAGACAAAGAAATTCGATGACATACTGCTCCGATGCTGTAACGCTGTATATAATCAGGATACAATAGAGAGATGGATAAAAGTCTGCCTCCTCCTATTCCCCAAGAAAGGTAACTTCAGAATCGCCAAGAACTACTGAGATGTAATTCTTTCTCCCATAGCGGCTTAGGTTTATAACGCTCTTTCTCTCAGTCGCATCGAACCAGATATTGAGAAAATTCTTAGAAAAAATCAAAACGGTTTTTGGTGAAATCGATCCCCTATCTCACAGATTCTGACAGTGCGTCGAATCATAGAAGGAGTTCCTACAAAAAACACTTTTTTTGTAGATTTCTCCAAGACATTTGATCTCATGCACAGAAAGAAGATGGAGCAAATACTTCTAGCTTATGGTCTCCCCAAAGAAACTGTCATAGCCACAATGATGCTCTACAGTAACTCGAAAGCCAAGGTTCACTCACTGAATGGAGTCACAGACTTCTTTGACATTGTTGCTGGAGTTTTGCAAAGGAACATGTTAGCACTTTATCTGTTCATAATCTGCCTAGACTTCGTCCTTTGAATGTCGATAGATCGAATAAAAGAAAACAGCTTTACACTCAAAAAGATAAGAAGCAGACGATACCCTGCAGAAACTATAACGGACGCTGACTATGCAGATGACATAGTGCTTCTTGCAAATACACCTACCCTAGCTGAAACCCTACGGCATAGCCTGGAACAGGCATCAGCAGGCATTGCCCTCCACGTGAATGCAAACAAATTAGTTACATGTGAGGAGACATCTCCACACTTAATGGCTGTTCTCTGAAATTAGTGGAAAGAGTCTCATCAACCAAAAGTGACATCAATATGAGCCTAGCGAAAGCGTGGACTGCTATCGATAGGTCATCAATCATATGGAGGTCTGACCGGTCCGATAAAAGAAGCGGGATTTTTCGAAGCAGTGGTTGTGTCAATACTACTTAACGGGTGCACCATATGGACGCAGATAAAACGTACAGAGTAAAAAATTGACGGAAACTGCACAAGAATGCTATGAGTTATAAGAAACAAATCCTGGAAGCAACAACCCTCAAAACAGCAGCTGCATTGCTACTGACCTCCTATCTCTAAAACAATCCATTTAAGATTTACAAGGCATGAGCGACACTACTTGAGAAGCAAAGACAAACGTTTTCTTATAAACCTGTTCACATGGACTTGCCATTGTTGGCCGACTAATAAGGACCTATCAAATACAGCTCTGTCCAGACACAAGTTGTTATCTGGAAGATAATTGTCGGGAGTGATAATTGATTGGTACGAATGAAGAGAGAGAGAGAGAGAGAGAGAGAGAGAGAGATCCATACTAACAAACTACTAGATGATGATGATGATGAAGGGTTGTAATTTTTTTAAATCTATTAATACGTTAGCATTCTAAATATATGGGTAAATAGTATAACTGGGTTCTATAGCTTTAGTTAGGCAACCATTCTAGGAAGAGAAATACACTGAATTCAAACCTGTTAAGCTACGCTTAAAAATTGACCTTATTGTTGTATAGCCATATGATAACCATGACCATGATTAACTATACAAACACATAATACATATATACATGATACATACTGACGCAATGAATAAAGACGAGCGAGGACTTCTTTAAAAAAAATATACCTCTCACTTTATTGTAAGGTTTGCGTGTGAGAGGGAGCTGGAGACCGAACAGAACTGCAATATATTGACCCCCACTCTTATGGCCATCAGCGTTGTGTCTTTCTCGTTCTCCTGATGCTCAACCGGAGGCCCAGGGGCTCAGCTTTCTGCTGGCTTTCTCTACCACATCTTATCACCAACTGGTCTGGTCCCCAAACTCCATCGGGGGTCCCGAGAGCCCCTTCTGACGGGTGGTGGCTTTCCCTACCACATCTCGTCTCCAACTCGTCTGATCTCCAACTCACTGACTTCCTGTCCACACCGAGTTATATAATAATTCAATCGCCTACTCAATCTCCCATTCAATCTTTGGAATGGCATGTTTGATCGTCATCAAGCGGAAATAACTGTCATGCAGTTCAGAGGTCACTCTCTTCCGGTGCATCAGTCTATGAGTGTATCATGGGCTTTTACCTTGTCCCATTACGTCAGCCAAATCCGCCTACGCGATTTCATTCGATTACTGGTCATTGGAATGTGTCACTTCCTTCCGGTGCATCACTTTGAAGTGGTATGTTTGGCCGAGTCGAAGGTCAATATACAACATTATGACCCTTCCTGCTTGTGCAAATGGGTAGGTATATATTTACTTCGAGTTCGCAGCCCAGCACTTTAGCCATTAGACTATGGGGATGTTATCTGTTTTGATTGCATAATATTCTACGAGAATTTACAAAATAATGTTATTCCAAATGTTCACTAAATATCAGTCTAAGAAATAATAATAATAATAATAATAATAATAATAATATCAATGTGATAACGAGTGATACTGGTTTGATACAATATTTTACGAGAAATGATAAAATCCTGGTATATTTGATTTGATTTAGAAGAAAATTAACTCTTTATCAATTTAATTTTTCCGAGTATTCTAATTTATAGAGAATACTGTATTTCACGAGGTGTTCGAGGCGGAACAATTATCGTCATATGAAATGAACTCTGCAGGGCGAGTTCAAATCCCGGAGGAGGCTGTTTTAGTTTCAGTTCATAAAAAGGCAAGAATCCATCTTTTCTCGACAAAATGACAGGCTGGTATCTTTAATAAGCCAATTAATCTAGAATTCAAACTAGCTATACTCTGCGTAAAAAATTGACCTTGTCTCACCTAATGGTTATGGTAGAGAGTCTGGGTAAATGTACCCACTTCATTTCAGTCTCGAATCAGGCTCTGACTGCTCTTATTAAAGTTATCAAATGAGAAGAAACATTCTTCTTGCAAATCAGAGTACAACGTGGAAATTCTTTTCAAGGCGAGTACAAAAATGTGCCAAAATTCGTTTATGTAAGAAGAAATGAATTCTTATCAAAGTTGCTTATGTGTTAACTTCCCACAGAGTTTACATTTCTACCCGTTTATTTTCGCCCTCTATTTCTGATATAAGATATTAACCGTCTGCTCTGACCTTACATACCCGCCTGACGATGTCTTGTAATATTATCGAGCTGTGACATACCAGTAAATAATGTCTGTTAAAACCATCAGACGGGATTACTTTCATGACTGCTCTTTTACGTTCAACATGTGAAGACTAATGTATGAAACGTTCCTAAAATTGTCAAGAAATTCTTTTAAAATGTGTTATATTTTTCCTTTTCTGCAGATATCAACAGCTGAATTTGTTTCTTCATATACAAGGTCTGTCCGAATGCATCCGTTGGTGTTTCCGTAACGTTGTGGCTAAAGTGCTGGGCTGTTACATTGTAGAAAGCATGTTCGAACTCCAGTCGAGCAATAAAATTCTCTTTCGGACTAATAACCTCGAGAAAGGTATGAACCCACTTATCCCCCAGTTATGGATTAGATTGTACCACTATTGTTATTTTACAAGGACGGCGTTGGTATTAAATAACATATGAAGGTTGATATGCTATTAAGCAAAGAAAGGAACTGTTCGTCTTGGACTATCTTGAAAATCTGTAACGCTGCCTTGATGTCATTCACGAATCAATCAGAAGTGGATTCCTCTGCGCATGTACCAATAGACACTCACACAAAGGACGAATTATCAGTCAGCAATAAGATGCCATTCAGTTATTGATTCCTATCCACATTTAAAGACTAATTGTGATTCTACGATATTATCATCATCATCACTCTTGGTGATTTTTTCACCCCAGTTTTAGCATTTAATATTTCACTTGAGTCTGAGTGACAGCAAGCCTCCTCAGATCAGCGTGACTCTTCGAAGAATTCTAACCGTTTTTACTAGTGCTGTGGTCTGCTTAGTTTCGATTCTTTCTCTAACCTCCAGTTCTCTCAGTCTCGTCTTTAGGTTTTTGAGAACAGTTCTGAGAACTCCACTTTCAAACGTAAGATAGAAGAGAACTCGATTATTAGCATTCAAAAGGTTTTTTAAAATCCAGGCTCCATACACAGAGCATTACATAATCTTCAAAAACATTGCACTGTTAACGGTCCTCAGAAGACGCAGACCTTGTAACCTGAAAAAGAAAAGAAAAAAAAACAGAGAGTCCTGGGTATGATATTAAGCCACATACGGCAGAAAAGTTCTGGATCTCTGGGGGTTAAGAACTCACTCAAAGATTGCTGTAAGTCCTTCGACAAATCCTACTTGAAGTTATAAGACCTGGTAGGGACACTTCTAGGAATCAAATAGACCAGTTTAAAAATTATTAATTATAAATAGATGTAAAACCATAGGACTTTTTGCAAACAATTATTATTTGGTTTGTTTCGGTTCGGCTTCTATATTTAATGGCATATCAAGGGTTATTTAATACCAAAACCATTTTAATCAAAGGACACTAGTAATTTGGTTTGGTTGATTCAGTTTTATGGTATATCAACGATTCTGGGTTATTTAATGCCAAATCATTTTATACATATATATTAAATACAATTTCTAAACACATTTTGTTGAAAACGTTTTTAAATGGCCCCGAGCTCATTTTTTGCACACAGTTAAATGGTTCCACTTAATTCTATCTAATACGAATAATTCTATTTACAACTGATCATTTGTTTGCACACAGTTAAATGCTTTCAAGTATTGCTATTTAACACCAACAATTTAATTAAACATCAGTCATTTGTTTACGCACAGTTAAATGATCAACAGTTCTATTTCTAACGATTCAATTTAGTATAAGACATTTGTTTGCACTCAGTTTAAATGTCAAACAGTTCTATTTGACCCATAGATAGAACCCTTTCAAGTGCTACCACTCCGGGCCAGATTGGACCTAGGAGCGATGGCAATGAAGGAGTACTCCTCATTCTCCAAAGCTCCAGCATTACTAGAATCTCAGCATCAGATTGTTTAATGTCATATCCAGGACACTCGTTGTGTGTGTTTGTGTGTGTGGCGGGGTGGGTCTAACTCCTCCGTAGAGATGCAGTCAGTGTATTATTCAGCCCCTGCCGACTGGGACAGACAGTGGTAATACTATTTAATCCATAGCTGGGGATGTTAAAAGGGTTCATACCTTTCTCAAGGATATTTGCCCGAAAGTGAATATTATCGAACGACTGGAACTCGAACTCTTTTATGTCACTGTAGCACGTTAGCCACTACCCTACGGATACTCCTATACCCAGTTATTAGTTATCATTATCATAAAATTGGAACAAACTCTTGAAATTATGAAAATGGAAAAAACTTGAAAAGTAAAGGAATTCAAAAAATGAAAAAGCAAAGAAACAAAAAAGATGGTTGAACTTTACATAAAATAAGTCAGCAAAGGTTAGCATACAGTAAAAACCAACCAACCAACCAACCATTCAAAACGAATCAGGTGCGTCCCTGTGGTATCGTGGCTAAAGTGCTGGACTGCGACAAGGGTTCTCAGCAAGTTCGTCTCCAATCGTACGATTACTTTCACTTTTAGACTAACACTCTTAGGAAAAGCATGAACCCCCTTATCCTCCCAGCAATGGGTAGAAAAGTACCACTAATTTTCTGCCATGATAGGTTTGGCTATAAATAACCAACGAAGCTTGATATGTCATTAAATAAAGAAACCAAACTTTTAACCAGGGTGGCAGTCAGTAACTGTTTAATTATATTACAACCCGAACTCTTTCGGTCCAATACACTCCCGGTGTGTCGACTCGTTCGAAAGTTAAATAGGGAATTTTTTCGCGTTAAATTCGTCCCTGAAACAGTCGAAAGATTTATACTCGTAATATACCTCAACAAAAAACATATGTTCTGAGGCTTTGGGAGATGAGGAGTACCCCTTCATTGCCATTGTCCACTTTGAACCAGATTTCTAGTATTTGTAAAGGCCCAATAGATAAATAAAACTCTTCAATCATTTACAAAGGGTTGTCATTAATTGTAATATGAATCCATAAAGGTGTCTCCCATTTTTTTTAAATATCTAATATATGTTTGATAAATAGAATTATTAATGTTAAATAGCACTATATCAAAATCATTTAATTGCGTGCAAACAAATAATTGATATGAAATATAATTACTGGTGTCACAGGGAAATACTTGAAACCATTTAGTTATATCCAAACAAATGATTAATATAAATTTATGAGTGATAGATAGAAATGCGTAAAAACATTTAGCTGCGTGCTGACAAACGAAATCTGACAATTCATTTACTTACAAATCATATATACCTATATACATATATATATATATATATATATATATATATATATATATATATATGTGTGTGTGTGTGTGTGTGTGTGTGTGTGTGTGTGTGTGTGTGTTAACTTACAAATCATATATATATATATATATATATATACTTCCAAATTATATAAAATGAAACGCAGTTTCTTTCAGGCAGCGGTCGTGTCGATACTGCTATATGGATGCACTACTTGGACGCTAACTAAACGGCTGGAGAAGAAGCTAGACGGCAATTACACAAGAATAACAAGTCCTGGCGGCAACACCCCACAAGGCACCAACTATACGGCCACCTGCCTCCCATCACGAAAACTATCCAAGTTAGACGAACCAGACATGCAGGACACTGCTGGAGAAGCAAGGATGAACTCATAAGTGATGTACTCCTATGGACCCCCGCATATGGCCAAACAAAAGCAGGACGACCAGCTTGAACATACATACAGCAGCTATGTGAGGATACGGGATGTAGCCCTGAAGACCTACCAGAGGCGATGAATGATAGGGAGAAGTGGCGAGAGAGAGTCAGGGATATCCGTGCTAGCGACACGACATAATGATGATGATAAATATATATATATATATATATATATATATATATATATACATGATTTGTAATTTGATATTTATAAATAAACTTACAAATCATATATATATTTATTAACTTAAAAATAATACACACACACCACACACACACATACACACACACATACACATACATATATATATATATATATATATATATATACACTCCCCACCGGGGGGAGTTGAGCACTCTGGCGAGGGAATTAACGACTACCACTCGTGCAATGCAAAGCTCTTCGTAAAAAGTGAGCCCTCTGGTATCCAGTAAGGCAAAATGTAAACAAACTAAAGCTACTACATAATGCCTTATTATTCCCAAGCTGACGTATGTCGACTGCTGGCTGAGCGGTATGATACTTAGTTTAATGTAAAGTTGGTCAGATTTCAATCCTAGCTTGACGCATCTTGCGTGTCTAGCCACACTTTTGTGTTGTGATACAACGAAACAGTCTGTCTGTGGATGACAATATATATAAATATATATATAAACAAGATTTGGCATAAACTACAAAGTTTGATATACAATAAAACAGGACCCAAACCAGCAAGAACCAAACCAACAAACACACAATCGTCCTTGAAAAATCTAATAGCAGATTAACACAAAAAAGGAATAGATGCAAGAAATAGGCGACCACATGGTACAATACTGATGTCTCTGAATACTATCTTTTTATCCTTAGAATTGAGACTTAAGTGAAGCAAAAAGTACATGTGATAATTATGTTGAGTAAAAAGACTAAAATTTGTATAAGCCAGTAATTAACTATTTTAGTTATTCCTTTATTTTTGCCAGGGAGCAGCAATTATCCTTTGTCAGTTTTAATTTAAAACTAATCAGTAAAACCTGGTATCGATTTGAAAAATACCACACAAACTGACCGAACGTAATTCCTGGTAATTCATAAAAAAGCCGTTGAGAGTAATTTTTTTTCTTTCAGATCTTTTGTTTAGCAATTTTCAAAATTGTGTTAATGAAATAGGTTTACGGTAAAAGAATTCCGGTTATTCTTTTTTTAAGTTTCCTCCCTTGACAATGCACTTAATTCCTTGTCGAATATTAATTACTTTGATCTCGCATTATAAACTGAAAGATTCATATCAATATTTAACTGATAAGTACATGCCAAACTACACATATATTTATCTACTAATATATATACATATATATATGAAGAAAAATTAATGGAAAAGTGGATAAACTAAACACTGACAACGGATTCCAATTGATATTTCGTCTTTACTTCAGAAAGTTTATCTTCTTTTCCATTTATTTTTCTTCATCTCCTCGGATTTACAAAATCCACCATTTCTCCATATATATACGTGGTGCCTTCAATAAGTTTCCGGACTTTTTTCGTATGGGCATTTAAAATTGTTATAGACCCTTGAAAATTCAGCATGTTATTGCTATACATCTTATGTGATGACTGACCAATTTTTATGATTTCAGGTTCAAATGAACAGCTATAGAAAGAAATTGGAATACATCCTACAAAAGTCTGATTGTCACAGCTGGTGAACTTCAAAAATGCAATCTGACTCTTTAGAAGAACGATATGCAATGAAATTCTGTTTTAAACTTGGAAAAAATGCCACAGAAACGTATGGAATGCTTCAGACTATTTTCGACCATCTTGCATGAATCGGTCATCAGTTTTTGAGTGGCATAAGAGATTAAAGGAAGGCAGGGAGTCTGTGAGGGATGATGAGAAGTGTGGGAGGAGTAAGGAAGTCAATACACCAGAGTTGATTGGCCAAAGGATTAGGCTTAGGGTTACTATGTTGAGGTTTTAAGCGAGTTCAGCAAGAGATTCCGTCGGAAGAGACCAGCACTCTTCAAATCGGGTCAGTGGCATTTCCACCAGGACAATACACCAGTCCACAACTCCATCCTTTTCCCAGACTATTTTGCAAGATGGTCATCAAGACAGTTCCCCACCGTCCCTATAGTCCAGATCTTGCTCCCTGGGGCTTTTGGTTATTCCCTAAGCTCAAGGAAAAACTTAAAGGCTGTCGTTATGAGACAATTGAGGAGTAGAAAGAGGCTGTGACGAAGGTCATTGACACGCTCAAACAAGAGGACACCCATGAGGCCTTCCAGAAGTTGTTGGAACGGTACAGCAAGTGCATTGCAGCCGGAGGAGATTACTTCGAAGGGGACTAGAGTTTCATGTGTGTACTATCAATAAAAGTGCCCATACGAAAAAAGTCTGGAAACTTATCGTATGCACCTCGTATATATATATATATATATATATATATATTAGTGTAGTAGAAAAAGTTCAAAGCCTCACCCAGAAAGAATATTATAGCGGAATATTTTTTTGTTGCACCACACTACCACTTCTTGATGAACAAGAAAAATTAAGATTTTTTTAGTTTTATAAAAAGTGGTTGTGTGTTCCCACTACAAAAATGTTCAGCTATGCTCTTCTTTCTAGGTGAGGCATAGAAATTTTTGAACAGCACTTGCACACGCACACACACACACACACACACACACACACACACACACACCCATATATGTATATATATATATATATATATGTGTGTGTGTGTGTCTGTCTGTCTGTCTGCGTGTGCGCGCGTCTGCGCGCGCGATAATCTGATCAATGTAATATTGAACTAGACGGACTAAAGTGCATCTGACAAGGGTAACTACGCTTTTTTTCTTTTCCTTTTTTTAGTTTTTTTTTTTTTTTTTTTGCCAAAAGACCTACCACGTGTTTGACTTTCAAATGATGAAGACTCAAAGAACGTCTGCGGTGATGTGTTCTGCATCTTGTTACAAGCAATGGTTGCCTTTATATGCAGGACATTCCGCAAAAAAAAACATCTGCAAGCCTTAATTGGTTGTGCACACCGTCGATTAGGGCTTAGAATACGTTAATGCCAATCCTACCCAAAAAAGTGGTGTTCAGCGTTCGGCACTAAACTGCCTTTTGTAGTGAGGCTCCAGTTCTGGTGCTCAAAAGAGTGTAAAGTCAACCATTGTTGACATTATTCCCCGGTCCATTGTGACCCAAACTTATAGTACCAGTTAGAGTCCTATCTATCGGTCAAACTAATTTCTTTAGAAATTATTAGCATTAAATAAGAATAATTGAAACCATATAACTGTAGGTACCTTTTT
The DNA here is from genome assembly GCA_963585895.1 of Sepioteuthis lessoniana. Classification (NCBI taxonomy): domain Eukaryota; kingdom Metazoa; phylum Mollusca; class Cephalopoda; order Myopsida; family Loliginidae; genus Sepioteuthis; species Sepioteuthis lessoniana. The sequence continues at coordinate 48,732,227 of OY757913.1, forward strand.
CGTATTAAGAATCGTTAATTAAATCTATTATTGGAGGGAAGTCCTCCTGGTGTAGTTTCTAACATACTGGAGTAGTAAGCGAGTTCAAACTCCATTTGCGCTATATTTACTTTCAGACTAATACTTTTGAGAAAAGGGTGAACCCTCTCATTTCTCCTGTAATGGGTTAAATAGTACCATTAATGCTCTTCTGCAAGGATAGCTATGGCATAAAATAACCTACTAAGGTTGAATTGCCAATAAGCAAAGAAGCCATACTATACCAAACCTTGAAGCTACAATTCTTTGCAAAAGATAAATATTATTAGTTACCTGAAAGCATATGATTGCTTGAAATACTTGAAACCATATAGTTGTGTGAAAATTATTAGTATTAGACAGGAATACTTGAGACCACGTAACTATGAGCAAACTAATAGAAGCAATTATTTGAAACTATATGAGCGAGTATGAATTAAAGGAACAGTGACTTGAAGCTACAATTCTTCACGAAAGATTTCATTTCATATCATTATTTCGCGGAAGGAGTCCCCGTGACGTAGTGGCTAACTTACTGGACTACAACATCGCAGTAAGCGAGTTCGAACTCCAGTCACGCTATTACGTTCACTTTAAAACTAATTCCCTTGAGAAACATATGAACCATCTTATCCCATCAACTATGGGTCTAAAAGTACAACTGCTGTTCTTCTACAAAAACGGCTTTGATATTAAATAACCCGCCAATGTTGATATGTCATTAAAACAAAGTAATTGAACTTAACCATTAGTCATTTCAAATGATATAGTTGTATAAAAAAAGATGAACTTAGCTATCAAATAACTCTGCCTGGATTGAAAAGTTATAAAACCAACTAATAATGGAGTCCTCGTGTTTTAAGAGATGTTTCAGTGCTTCAAACTCTCATGTTAGGATATAGGATACCTTGCCAAGTATTTCCTTTTGTGGCATCTCTCAGGGCAATGTCGTTGATTGGTGCTACCAATAAAATATAATATAATTTTAGCGTTTCTAGTCTTTATCGGTTTGTGAAAAAAAGTTGCATCTTTCTGAGTTTGACTGGGAAAATGGCAGTCACCAACGTTGAAGAATACTTTTAATGGAATTCTTACACCTTTTATTAAGTCTTTTTACGTCTAATGCAATGGGATTAATCACTTACTCACTGATAATCTGATATATATATATATATATATATATATACGAGGTGCATACGATAAGTTTCCAGACTTTTTCGTATGGGCACTTTTATTGATAGTGCACCCTTCGAAGTAATCTCCTCCGGCTGAGACGCACTTGTTGTACCGTTCTAACAACTTCTGGAAGGCCCCATGGAAGTCCTCTTGTATGAGCGTATCAATGACCTTCGTCAGAGCCTCTTGCCTCTCCTCAATTCTCTCACAACGACAGCCTGTGAGCTTAGGGAATAACCAAAAGTCACAGGGACCAAGGTCTGGATTATAGGGACGGTGAGGAACTGTCTTGATGCCCATCTTGCTCAAATAGTCTGTGACAAGGTTGGAGTTGTGGACTGGTGTATTGTCCTGGTAGAAATGCCACTGACCCGATTTGAAGAGTGCTGGCCTCTTCCTAAGGAACCTCTTCCTGAAATCCCTTAAAACCTCAACATAGTAACTCTTACCCTAACCCTTTGGCCAATTAACTCTAGTCTATTGACTTTCTTACTCCTCTCACACCTGTCATCATCCCTCACAGACTCCCTGCCTTCCTTGAATCTCTTATTCCACTCAAAAACTGATGCTCGATTCATGCAAGATGCTCCAAAAACAGTCTAAAGCATTTCATACGTTTTTGTGGCATTTTTTCCAAGTTTAAAACAGAATTTTTTTGCATATCGTTCTTCTAAAATGTCCTCACGTCCAGACTGCATTTTTGAAATTCACCAGCTGTGACAATCAGGCTTTAGTAGGGTTTATTCCAATTGCTGCTGTAGCTGTTCATTTGAACCTGAAATCATAAAAATTGGTCAGTCATCACATAAGATGTATAGCAATAACATACTAAATTTTCAAGTGTCTACGACAAATCTAAATGCCAGTACAAAAAAGTCTGCTAACTTATTGAATGCACTATATATATATATATATATATATATATATATATATATATATATATATATATATATATCATTGTTGGTCCAACGATAGAGAAGTTAATATCTTAAAATAAATGGGTCTGCAAATGATTTGAATTTTGGTATTACGTTTGTTTTTATGATCATTATCGTTTCATATATTAGTCCACTACATGTGTTTCAGACACTTAAGACCCTTCAAAGATTTGTATGGGTAAGTTATATTCCAGTTTTTCTTCTTATAGTAAATGGTTTAGTCTGGTTATGTTTCATAACATATTAACTACTGTAAATCTTGTTTATACATATATCATACATAATTTGTAAGTAGGTAGTTTGCAGGTGACATCATCTTTTTGCACAAAGTCAAATGGGTTCAAGTACAATAAATGATTAAATAATTCTATTTGACCCATACATTGGACCTTAAAAGGTACTACCAATCTAGGTTAGGGTGGACCTGGGTGTAATGGCAATGAAGGGATGTTCAGCTTTCCCCAAAACTTCATGACTAGAATCTCCTATTCAGATAGTTTAGTGTCATATCCAGGACACAGTTGTCTTACCCCTCTGTAGTTGGTATATCCTACAGTTCCAGACGATTGAGCTGTTTTATTAAAAATATTGTCATAAAATCATTTTAACAAAAAAAGCTAAATAGCAAATTTAAAATCATCTGCGGACCAATTCATTGTAATATATATATATATAGGTTTGGTTTGGTTTGTTGGGTTTTATGGCATATCAACATTTGTAGGTTATTTAACGCCAAATCCATTTTTATGTAAATAATCTGTTCTATTTAAAACAATTCAGTTTAGCATAAGTAAACAGTTTAATTGTCAAAAACATTTACATTTCAAACTATTCAAGCAGTTATATGTAACAATTCAGTTAAGTGTAAATACAGTTTTAATGTCGAAAAACAGTTCTATTTGAAATAATTCAGTTAAGCATAAGCACACAGTTTGAATATAGGTACGGTTTAATTGTCAAAAACATTTTTATTTCAAGCTATTCACTTTACTCAAACAATTCATTTTAGCATAAGTATGCTGTTAGTTCTATTTAACCCATAGATAGGGCCCTATCAAGTGCTACCACTCCGGGCCCGAGCGAACCTGGGAGCTATGGCAATGAAGGGGTACTCCGCATTCCCCAAAGCTCCAGCACTTCTGCAACCTCACCATCAGATTGTTTAGTGTCATATCCAGGACACTCGTTAGGGGGGTCTTACCCCTCTGCAGAGGTGCAGTCAGTGTATTGTATAGCCCCAGCTGACTGGGCAATATATATATATATATATATATATATATGTGTGTGTGTGTGTTGTGTGTGTGTGTGTGTGTGTGTGTGTGTGTGTGTGTGTGTGTGTGTGTGTTATATCTCGCCTTACTGATAATGATGATGATATATATATTAACTGAGGAAGAGATTGAGGAGAAAAGGAAGAGAAAGAGAATATAAATGGAAAAAATAGACACAAACATTGGTAACTAAATTTTATATTATGTTGACATAGAGAGCGAAAGACCAGACACTTCATTTCAAAGAAAAAAGTTAATTAACTCATCACGGAATTTCTCAAAATATATTTCAACCTATTTTATATTTCAAGTCGATTTTGCAAATGGATTTCTTCTTGTGCTTTTGTGTCTATAATGTAAAACCTTTTACATTAGAATATCAATTTTGTTTTTAAAATTACATGTATGCGTGGATAAATCGATCTAGTGTTTGGGCCAATAAAGGATTCATTGGTGATATCCCTCGTATATATGTTGGCCAAAGTTTAATTGCTTTACCCAAAAACATATTACACATATTTTAGAGGTTTTTGACTCGATTATTTAAGTATAGATCGCAACTTCTGTTTGTCTATGGATTCGAGATGATGATATATGTTGCGTTAGCGAGCAGAGAACGCAAGAGTGTCAGTCAACTAGAATCCTTTCATATTCGAAATGCATTAATCTATTTCTTTTCTTCCAAACTATAAGAAAAACAGGGATACAAACTGAACACTATAGCCTTTCTAGAAAAGAAAAACTCTGAATTGTTATATTTTGACCTTCGACCCGGCCCAAAAATACTATTCTAAGGTTATACACCGGGAGGAAGTGACACATTCCAACGGCTAGTAATCGAAAGAGATCGCGTGGGCGGATTAAGGCTTATGATATGGGACAAGGTGAAGGTCCCATTGTGCCATTACAGTCATGCACCGGAAGAGGGTAACCTCTGAACTGCATGACAGTTATTTCCGCTTGATGACGATTAAACATTCCATTTCAAAGATCCAGTAGGCGATCGTGTGGGCGTTGAGTTATTATTTAACTCAGTTGAGTTTGGGTCCCAGAGCAGTTGTCAGCAGACTCCCAGAGAGTTAGAGACGAGATGTGGTAGGGAAGGCCACACCAGACCGAGGGGGCCCTTGGAAAGCCCCGATGGAGTAGACCCCAACATCAGGAGAACAATAAAGACACAACGTGACGGTCATAACAGTGGGGTCAAAATATGAAGTTTATGTTCAGTCTCCAGCACTCTCTCACACGCAAACCTTCAACAACCCTTTCGAACCCTTGCAATAAAGTGAGAGGTGAATATTTTTCTAAAGAAGTCCTTCCTGCGTCTTTATCGTTGTGTCGCTGTGGATGACTATATAACAAAAATATGGATTTTATAGATTGTCTTGTCGAGACAATCCAGACCACAGCACTGTTACAATCACCTACAATACTTTAAAGAGTCAGTGAGACTTGACGAGACTTCCTGTCACTCTGATTTAACTGAAAAACCACCAGTTAAAATTGGTTTGAGGAACTAAAATAGAAGCATCAACATCATCATGGACTGCTGTTTCAATAGCAAACTATGATGTTTGTTTGTTTGTTTTGATTTTATAGTATATCAAGCTTTGTTGGTTATTTTATAGCACTATGTGGGTAGGCCGCCAAAGCAGACGAGTCTGTTTTGGCGCGAAACCAGACAAAGGATTCTTGGACATGAAATCTCGCGGTATCCGGAAGTGGTAAGGGGACGCGAATGAGAGTTGGCGGCTGGAGAGCAGAGAGGCAGTTGGCGGCTGGACAACAGAGAGGGGAGTTGGCGGCTGGACAGCAGAGAGGCAAGCAGCAGAAGGCAGTTGGCGTGGAAGAACGGACAGGGGCAGTCAACACCAGACACCGGAGCAGAGAGGCGAGGCAGCATGGGATAGGGTCCAGCGAAAGTGAGTCAAGATGAGTCTGATTCCAGTAGCATTGTGGAATTTTCGCTCGTAACCCACGTTAGCGTTAGTCCATATATGCTATCAGGAATGCACATGCATGTAGTGTTGCATACCTTCCTCTGCTCTTGGTTAACCCCAAGTTTGTTCGTGTTTGGTCGTTTGTCCTTGTATTTTCTCCGTTCCCTCGATCGTATTCTTGTGTAGGTAAAGAAATGTGCGTTGCCCCCTCGAACCACTAGTTGATCACCGGCCGGCTAAGAAGTGGAATGGTTAGAAGAAAGTTAACGTGTGTGGGGGCGAGAGGGGGTAACGTTTACAATTTAATGCCCAATCCATTTTTATACAAACGAACAGTTCTATTTCAAGCAATTCAGGTTAGCATAAGTACGCATTTTAGTTCTATTTGACGCATAGATAGGACCCTATCAGGTACTACCACTCCGCTCCAGAGTAGACCTGGGAGCGATGGACGTGAAGAGGTACTCTGCATTCCCCAAAGCTCCAGTATTACTGGAACCTCACCATCAGATCGTTTACTGTCATATCCAGGATACTCGTTAGGGGACTTACCCCTGTGCAGGAAAGCACTCGGTGTATTCTACAGCCCCAGCCGACTGGACAAACAACCCTATGAGATCCCAAGTCGTTTAGTAATGAATATATATATATATATTAAAAAATTACTTTTATTTTTAAAAACAATACACATATTTTTAATAAAAGTACTTTGTAATAAAAATTGTACATTTTGAATAAAAGTCCTTTAATTTTGAAAATTGTTCATATATTTCGAATAAAAGTACTTTTCATAAAAGCCTATATAATTTGGGTAACAGTCCTTTGATTTTAGATAAAAGTACACATATTTTGAATAAGTCTATACTTATCAATAAAAGTACTTATATTTTAAATGAAATTTTCGTTTGACGAATGCTGAATTAAGAGAAAAATATTTCTTTTATTGTTTCATGCAAAAGCCAAAAAAAAAAAAGGCGGCTGTTTCCGTGTGGTATAGTTTATGTACCCAACACAATATTTAAGGTTTTTTTTTTCTTTTATGACGTCCTCTCCTCTAATTTAATATTCAATTAGTTTCTATCAAAAATAAAACTGTATAAAATAGAATCAACCAAATTGAAAGCCATTCCACGTCCAGGGAGGCAAACAAAACTTCTAATATCTTTAAATTTCAGTAAATTTCCATAGAATAAACTTTTCCGATGCATTCTATAGAAAAATATCTCTAATTTCATGAAATGAAATTTATTAGAATTTATTTTATGATTATCTTTGAAATATGGTTATCTTTTTGCATTGAAATCTCTCAGACTTAGAACAGATGGAATTATTTTAGTTTCCCCAAACACCAAAAGTAGTTTCTGTAAACTGATTGGTATCCAGTAATTCATAAAGAATATTTTACCACAACTTTATATAATCTAAAAAGGTCACTTTTTTTTTCGCCCAACAAATTTTCTTAAAGACTTAAAAAATTTTTTAGAAACCTTAAATCTCTTAGGATATTTTGTTTTTCTGTACCTATTTCCTTTTTTCCCTTCCTTTTTCTCTCACGTATTCTTTTTCCTTTTTTTTTTTTTTTTTTTTCTGCACTTATTTCTTTCGAAGGAATTAGCATTGGTATGTCCTTTCTTCCGCTGAAAATGATTTCATGATAAATAGAGAGCCAACTGAAATAATTATTCCTATTTGGATCTGGTTGAAGTTCCCAGTAGATCTCTCGAGCACATATGCATTTAGCAAGACATGGCTGAATAGAAGTTGGTGCTTTTGTATACAGGGAGATTATTATATGTTGCCTACTTGAAATTTTTGGTAAAGCTTAAACAAAGAGTTTGATGGGGAAAAAAAGAAGCAACGAACGGGGATTTATCATTCTTTGTTTTTTCGTACAGGGAAAACACAAAGTAGTAGCGGTTTTCGTTCTCATTGGTTGAATTTGGCCTTCGAAGAAACAACAAAAAATGATAGGAACAAAAAATAGAACACCCACCACCCTCCCTATACCAATAAAACTAAAAAAAGAGGTAGAGTATTTTTAAAGACAGATAAAACGAAACCAACAAAGGAAAAAGTTGACATTTTAGTTGAAAGAAAGAAAGAAAGAGAAAAATAGTATGCGAAAAAAAAGTAGAAAAAGAAAGGGAACAAAGAAAGAAACAAGAGAAAGAAATTAATGGAAGAAAGAGATGAGTAAAACAGAAAGAAAGAAAGAAAGAAAGAAAGAAAGAAACCTAATGAAAAAGCGATAAAGAAAAAAGAAAGAAAAATCGAGAAAAAGGAATGAAAAAAATAGTCAAAGAAAAAAGGAAATATGCAACTATTATAGCAACTAAAGAGAGAAAAAAAAAGGAAGAAATCAAACAAAAAAATGGAAGAAATCAAACAAAAAAAAAGGAAGAAATCAAACAAAAAAATGGAAGAAATCAAACAAAAAAATGGAAGAAATCAAACAAAAAAAAGGAAGAAATCAAACACGAAATATGAAAAAAGAAAAAAAATGCGTAAGAAAAAAAAAGAAGGAATAACCAAAAGGAAAGAGAAAGAAGATGAGAAAAAAAGAAAGTACTGAAATTGATTGGAGAAGACAAAAAGGAAAGAAAAAAACGAAGTTTGTTTTTTTTTAATAGAGAAGGTAATATAGAAATATTATTTCTTTTACCTACTCTCAAATGAATTCTTTACTAAACCTACATTTCATTTTCAACTTCGCGCATTACTTAAAGTTTACTTTTGTGGCAGAAGAGTTTATCGATCCAGGAATATTTGATAAGACAGAAAGGCCGGTAATAGAATAATAATTAGGAAAGGATTAAGTGAAAACAAAAAACACAAGAGAAATAAAACTAGTTATAAATATCTGGCCCAGTCGGTTGGGACTATAGAATACGCTGACTACTTTTATGCAGAGGGGTAAAACCCCCAGCCAACGAATGTCCTGGTATGACACTTAACGATCTGATGGTGGGATTCCAGTAATGCTGGAGCTTTGGGGAATGGGGTGTACCCCTTCACGGCCATCGCTCCCAGGTCCACTCTGGCCCGGAGTGGTAGCACCTGATAGGTTCCTAACTATGAGACAAATAGAGCTAAACTGTGTACTTATGCTAAACTGAGTTGCTTGAAATAGAACTGTTCTGAAATTTGAACTGCATACTTATGCTAACCTAAATTGTTTTAAAAAGAACTGTTTTTGACGTAGAAACTGTACTAAAGCTAAACTGAATCGTCTGAAATACAACTGTTTTGACTTGTCTTTAATTGGAATCATTTTGAGATGAGGCTTCTTAATCTGAGAATTAATTTTTATTTATTGCGGACTTTTTGTCCTCATCTTGGTAGTTTTTGTGTTGTTTCTTCTTTCACTACGTTTCGGCCAAATTTCACCTCTGGCCTTCTTCCTATCCAAGGTCGCGATAAATCACCTGAAGAAGGCCAAAGGTGAAATTTGGTCGAAACGTAGTGAAAGAAGAAACAACACAAAAACTACCAAGATGAGGACAAAAAGTCCGCAATAAATAAAAATTAATTCTCAACTGTTTTGACATTTAACTATGTGTGAACAAAAACTTTACTAAACTGAATTGCTTGACTAAACTGAATAGCTTGAAATAAAAATGTTTGTGACAATTAAATTGTGTACTTATGCTAAACTGAATTGTTTGAAATAGAACTATTTCTATAAAAATGGATCTGGCATTAAATACCTACAATTGTTGATATGCCATAAAACCTAAACAAACAAGCCATACTAAATAGATTTATTTGTTTTGTTTTTTGTTTGTTTGTTTAATGGCATATCAATCTTTGTAGGTTACTTAATGCCGAAGCCATTTTTTGTAGAAGAATAGCGATGATACAATTCAAGCCGTAGCTGGAAGGATAAGGGAGTTCATACTTTCCCCTTGGGTGTTAGTCTGAAAATGAAGGTAACAGCACAAGTGAAGCACGAATACACTTACTTCAGCACTTTAGCGATTGCACCATAATTAGTAAAAAATACGAAATCTGAGGAACAATAATAAAAACAGAGAAAAGATAATGATAAAGAAGTAATAATGAAAATAGTTCATGGCAAAAACAACAGTACTAAGATGAACATGAACTATTATTAACCGATAATATCAAAAATACTTCATCTAAAAACAAGAATAATGATAATGGTTTATCAAAAAAATGAATACAATAAGCTTTTTCTATGAATTATATTATTTCACTTCTAACGAGTTTTTCAGACCAATGTGAACTGGTTGTCTTCTAGTTTAGTCTAAGTGACAGCAAGTCTCATCAGGTTTTTAGGACTCCTCTAAGTATTCTTGTCGATCTTAAGAATGCTGTGGTCTGGATGATCTTCATGGTTTCTCTAATATATAATTCTTCCAGTCTCTTTTCTAAGCCTTTGGGAACAACAACTGATATCACCGTCACCTGAACGTTCTACAGCTTTATCTGCTCTCTAGAAAGATCCAAGAATTTGTCTATTTTATCGTTTTCAAACATTTTCACTCTGTGATCAGCTGGAACAGCAAAAACCACTTGACAGCAGCATCTTTTTTCCTGTTAATTAATACTCAGTCAGGCCTTCTAGTTGGGATTGGGCAATCTATTTGTGTTTCAAAATCCAAAGACTCAAAGGTTTCTAGGAAGTATTATGTTTTATGTATATACCATTTAGTTGCATGGTCAAATTTCAATCCCTTGCAAAATTCCATAATCATTATTATTTTATTCCTAGCAAGTCTTTCACACTAGCGTCAGCTAATGGTCTTTCTCTGGAGTCTGAGTGACAGCAAGTCACCTCAGACTCTTCAGAACTTATCTTAATATCTTAACCGATCGCAACACTTCCGTGGTCTGTATTGTCTCGATTCGTTCTCCAATTTCCAACTCTTCCAGTTCCCTTTCCTAGCCTTTGGGGACCGTTCCAAACACTCCTATTTCAATTGGTATCACCGTCACCTTCATGCTTCAAAAAAAAAAAAAAGAAATTGCACATGAGATTACCTGGACATGGCTAAGAAGGATGAACCTGAAAAGAGAAACTGAATAAGCGATTGGGCAGTTATTTTCTTTCCGTTGTTTCTCTTTTTCCTTTTTTTAGTTTTTTTTTTTTTTCTTAATCAGCACAGCACAATTTTTAATTCCAAATTCTATTCCTCTTTCTTTGCTGTCGATTTTTATAGTTTCTATAAGGGTTTCTGTTTTTTTAACAAATATCTTAATATCATCCCTATACTTGAAGTGGTTTATCTTTTCTAGCTTCTTTTGTATTTACTTAGTCACATCACAGCTATTAGATATAGCTGTGATGAGAGTGAGTGACAAGTGGATTATCCGGTCTTCTTCAAGCGTCAGTAATCGTCAAATCTTTTATCAAGTCTCCAACATTTTGAAAATATATTCCTTTACTTTCTGATCTTTAATTTGTCCCTAATGAGTATCAAATTCCGTAATTCGTTGCCAAGATTATAAGATTGTGTAATAATAAGCGGCTTAGCTCTTACGTTCATGATATTCTACGGAATTCTTCAATGAGGAGAATGGAAAAAATAGAACTCTTTCGCAAAAGACCTTAGTTTGCAGGAAAAGATTAACAGTTCTGGGAGGATAGAATCATGAGGATAGCTTAAAGACGATAGAAAGTAATGAAACAGCAATGCAGATATTATATATATATATATATATATATATATATATTGAGTTTAGTCACAAATAATTTCCGTTTATTAAAAGCATATTGTAACTGTTATATATTGACCCTTGACCGAGCCGTGAATCAAGAGATGCACCTGTGTAAATAAGCGGAAGAACAGCGGAAGCAGGTGGATTTTAGAAAATAATATAACCAGGTGCGCGGGCGGTTCGAGTCAGTTGGAGACAGGATACCGAAGTGAGGACCAGCTGCAAACAGGGTACTTTGGGACCTTAGAGACCCCCGGTCAATACAGCAGTCCGTCTTTGTCTCCACCCATTTCTCACACACAACAAACATCACCTTTTCGAAAATAAAGTGTGAGAGATTTATATAAAGAAGTGTATTCGTTCGTTTATTGAAGTCGTCATTATCAGTTGATTACGTTCCCGTGTATATTTGTATACGTGCAGTTGTATGGGGCTATACAACAGTAACTATGCATTTCAAAGTTCCATTGTTTTAAATGCAGCCGGAAATTACTTGATTAGAGTTTGCTTTCATTGGCCATTTTAGTTCAGTGGTGAAAAAGTATGCATCATAATTTAATCTATGATCCCACGCTCCCGAGATAGAGAAACTGAAAGTACATATTTGACATATAATCTTGGGAATTTAAGCATGTAAAATTTCTAGTATTTATGCCTAAGGTGTCATAACTGACCATCAAATCCAAAACTGATTTTCAAAGTTTCATTATAACAATACGTCATTAAAAGATAAACCCAGACCAGGATACTCATTTGATGGAATGCAATCGGTGCAAAAGTATTAGAGAATTAGCACATGACATCCAAATCAACAAAGTGCAGCTAGTTGAAAAAAAAAAAAAAGGAAAAGTAACCAAGCTGGACGTTTAGCTTCTTCATACTCTTAGCACTTATCAATCGAAGAAACATTGTGCTTTTCTCTTAATCACACAAGGAAAAATTTAATAAGAATTACATAGGAAAACATATCGGATTTAGGCTAGTCCGTTAAACCTCATTCACTATATTCACCAGTTTTTACACCAAGTGATTTCCATCTTTTTCGTTGTCAGCAAAATGCCCCGAAAAAAAATTCTAAAAAAGATCAGAAGAAAACGTTTGTGGAAAAATTTCTTGATATCGAAACCAGCTGAATTTTACTTGCAAAGAATCAACAAGAAATCTGATAAATTGCAAGAGGTGATTAAAAATAGTAGTGAATATACAACTGATTAGAATTCATTAATTAACAAATAAATATTGAATATCAAATAAGTTATTTATGAATAAATTATATATTTACCGAAAAAAAAATTATTCATGGCTCAACCATATATATATATATATATATATATATATATATATGTGTGTGTATGTGTGTGTGTGTGTGTTTTCTAAGCTTAGTTCAAAGCCGGAAGTCACCAAGTAAATCAAACTCACGACCAATAGTTTGCTAAACGATCTTGCTTAACACTAGGCAACGAAATGTGTCTCTGTATATATGTGTTATATAGATATATAGAGAGAGATAATGCTCTATCAATCATTATTAATAATAGTTTTGTTTTTGCAATTCTAATTATTTTTTCGCAACTCTCTCATACCGTCAATTAAAACAATCACACACACACACACACACACAAACACACATATATATATATATATATATATATATATATATATATATATATATATATATATATACTCTTGATGATAAATATGGCACCGACCAGTCGATGGCAGAGGTATTGAGTAATTTCGAGACATTTGGGGGGATTTTTTTGCTGCCATCCAAGGTCGAGTAATAGAGTTGTTATATCAACTGGTACGTAAAACCAAACAAAAAGAGACTTGGGTTAAAATCTCACAAGAAGTTTATCCTTTATCCTTGTGATAGATGTGCACTGTTCTTTGTTATAGAAATGAAGAAAGAATAAATGTTTTGTTCAATAAAGATTATGTTAAAATGGAAAGGTGGATCGTTTGTTTTTGCTTGATAAAACGCTATCCAATACTAAACTAAGCATTGCCTCGATCTTCACAAAACTAAATCGATGAGTGAGTGATGTAGGAAGAATATTTTACACCAAGCTATTAAAGAGATAGGATCAGCCTGCATTGAAAATCAACTATTAAAGCTCTGATATTTACTTGAACTGCAATATTGACGACTGCCGAGTTTATAAGGAACACCCAACTATCAAGCTTTCTCGTTCGTCTTGTGAGTTCCATTCTCACTCACTGCCTCATAAATCTGGCCTTGTGCAAGTCTAAACTATCCAGCTCACAAATTAATACGCTTCGTTCAAATCTCTCTCTCTCCCTCTCTCTCTCTCTCTTTATCTATCTATCTATCTATCTGTGTTTCTTATTTTCTGATTATAACAATCTCTAGGGACTATCCTGCTCAGCTACGTAGTCTCTCACGGCCTACATCTCTCCTTCTCTCTCTCCTTCTCTCTCTCTCTCTCTCTCTCTCTCTTTCAATCTATCTATCTATCTATCTGTTTCTTTCTTTTAATTACTCTTTCTTTGATTTTTTTCTCTGTGTCTTTTTTTTTTCTTTACTCGCGCTCACTCTTATGACGATGCTGATCAATTACATAGTCTCTCTCCCCCTTCTCTCTCTCTGTCTCTCTCTTTCTCTCTCTCTCTCACACACACACACATTTCTCTCATCCTTTTAAGTTCATATTGTTTGATTTCATACATTTCATTTTTTTCGGCATTTCTCTTATAATATATTCTCTCTCTCTCTCTCTCTCTCTCTGTCTCTCTTTCTTTTATATCTTTTTCGATGACCCAATTTGCCCCCTCTCACTTGACCTTCCTCCGTCTCCCACAGTCCCTTCAATATTGACAGATGTCTACCGAGAGCCACTAATCTATAGACGATGAAGTTTGAAGCACTCCCGGAAGTCGACATCTTGGGTGCCTGTTCCTGCTCAGCATTCGCCTTTAATTATCTTTATTTTAGGACCTTGCCCCTCCCCCAGGGAGACTTCGATATTCACAATTTTACTAGGTCTGCACAGAGCAGCTATAAATAAATAACGCTATATTACGTTGTCTAAATGAGAAATTCATAGCTATACTGCTCGCTTGTATTATGACAGTAAGATGTCGGAACACCTTTGAACACAAGTAAGTCCCAAAGGCAAAACGTAATTTTGTAACTGGAAGCACAGAGTGAGCATCATGTCGCCAGAGTAAAAATCAATAACTAGCGAGATATACTTTTTTGTTTTGTATCTGTTTTGTCACAATTGTGGGGCCTTTTATACGGGAATTTATAAAATAGTGGCTTTTCAAAATGTTGCATGTGTCAATGGAATTTGCCGAACGTTCAAAGAAAGTCAACTTCAGACGCTCACAACAGAGCCAGTGTAAGAAGTGCGGCTTTCGCGGAAGGATAACGAACTATATGCACACATTATCACCATTCCATGCGCACGGCTGCTAGAATTAATGCTCTAGTGTCAGTTTGTGTATGTGACTTTCTGTTTATTTTGTATAAGTAGAGGAGTTAGTCAGTGAAGACGTCCGTGCGTTTTATGAAAGATGGAGCTGAGTCATATCTTCAACAGTTAATATCTATGTCTATGTTTCTCCGTATAGCTGCGTGTCAGTTTGTCATTCTCAATCTATCTTATCTCAAGTCTGTTTAATCTGAAAAATACCCATTGATATACACACACGTGTATATATATATATATATATATATATATATATATATATATATATATATGCGATGATATTTATTGATATTCGATGGTATATGCACATGTCATTCAATAAATAAAGAGATTTTTTTGAAAAAAACAGAATGATTTTTTTGCAATGTTTTGGAATTGGATTATAGCAAAATTGATTTTGTTTTGTGTCTATTTAAAGTAGCAGCATCAGACTTGATTGCCTATTCCTCGGGAAGGCTGTAGAATAACTCGACTGCATCTCTCCAGATGAGTAAGACCCCCTCCAACAGCAACAAGTGTCCTTGATATGACACTAAACAATCTGATGGTGAAGTTCCAGTAATGCTGGAGCCTTGGGGAATGCGGAGTACCAATTCATTGCCATCGCTCCCACGTCCACTCTGGCTTGGAGTGGTAGCTCCTTATAGGGTCATATCTATTATTCAAATAAAACTAAATTGTGTATTAAACTGAATTATTTGAAATAAAACTGTTTTGACATTTAACTGTGTTTAAACAAAAAACTGAACTTATGCTGAACTGAATAGTTTCAAATAGAACTGTTTATGAGTATAAAAATGGATTTGGCATTAAATAACCTACAATGGTTGATATGCCATAAAAACAAACAAACAAACAAACAAACATTCAGGCTTGAATAGAAGTTTGTCATAAAACTGTGCGTGCTTAAGCCGTTGCAAACCAGTTGAAATTCTCGAAAGTGTGTATGATGTGTATGAAGAAGTATGTTTTAGTGAAACAATTGTTTGCAAATGGGTTACACATGGGTTTGCCGCTACGATCTTTATTTGAAAAGACAGTTCATACAATGGAAAGCCTCTGACTCTCCAGTGGAGCTTAGAAAGCGCTGACCGTATCCTCTGCAAAGTGGTAAAACTTCAACAAAAACAGATGGCCGGGGTACTGGACTAAACTACATCAAGCGGTGAGACTCTAGTTCTGAAGCTCTAAAGAATATGATGTATCCCTTCATTGCCCTTACTGTCAGGTCCACTCTGAACTAGGGTTGTTATAACTGTTAGAGTCATACCTATGGGTCAAATAGATCTGTTTAATATATATTAGTATTAGATAAGAATAGTTGATGACATATAAGAAAATCTTTCATATTGTGAAGAGTTATTTGAATGTATAATTGTCTACAAAGGTTTATTATTATTAGTTATTTAAAACCATATAACTGTGTGCAAAAACACTGTTATTAAATATAAATAATTACTTGAAACTATATAATCATCAATATTAAATAGGAATACTTGAAACCATATAACTGTGCAAATCATTTGTATTAGATAAGAATACTTGAAACTATTAAACTGTATGCAATAAAAAAAACTCCTAAGAAACAACTATACAAGAATATAAAAATAAACGAGCATAGAACGCGATTCTAAACCTCTTCGTGTAAAATACCCCTTGACAGTTTGAAATGTCGTTAAAATCAATCAAGTACTCATTTCTGATAAAGCAGGAATGAGGAATAGCCTTCCATAGCTTTTGTCAAAAGACCAATTAAAAGTGAGCTTCTCAACCTTACAACCTGATAACCTAACACTTTCGCACAAAAAGTCATGTAAAAATATCATTATAAAGTTTGAAAATCTTTACATTTCTTAGTAGTATTTACAGATTATTATTTTCTTTGTACAAATTTAGAAACAAAATGTACTGCAGCATCCACATTTAAAAAACTAAATGTCTCTATATAAGTAAAAGTAAAGTAATGTTGGCCGACCGTAGTCGAGGGTGACCCGAAGGCTCCCTTTTCAATAATTACCACACCGAAGTGTAGAAGTGGGCGCTACTCCTTTCCCTGGAATGCTTCACTTTACCCTTGATACGTACCTTATAATGCTAAGTGTTAAGCACGGAGGTATCAAGTACCATTTTTAAGTATGACTCGACCTAGGATTGAACCCCGGTCTTTTGGGCCGTTAGCGAACACTGTAACCTTTAATATTGTAAAGGTTCCCAATCTGTCATACAAACATCGGCTGGGCTTAGAATATCCCTTGCAGAGGAGTTAGACCACTCCTTAAAGGATTGTCCTGAGTATGATACTATACTGCATTTGATGGTGAGGCTTTTACTCTGGACATATGGGAAGTGTGTAGCACCCCTTCATTGACATTACTTCCAGGCCCTCACTGAGTCGATATAGTAGTATGTATTAGGCCCCCATCTATTCGTCAAATAGATCTGTTTAACATTGTTTGTATTCTATAGGACTGTATGCCAAAAAAAACTTATGAAACAGCTATACAAAAGTATAAATCTGAATGCATAATGAACATCATTCCCTAACCTCTAGATATAAAATAACCTTAGACGGGTTGACATGCCATTGAAATAAATTAGTCAACCAATCCATCTTAGAGGAAGAATTTGATGGAAAATTATTGTTTTTTGGGGTGTCTCTTAATTTTTTGGTCGATGAGATTTTGTGAGAAATGTCTGGTGAGACATGGAAACGATTAACAAGATGTATCAGTTGATCTATTTATTTAATTCCTCCCAACTTCGGGGTAACAGCTCATGTGTGTGTTGTATACATGTACTCATGATTAAGATAGACGGCCATATCTCCATTACACATAGCATCTTTTTGATGGCCATATAAGGTGACCTTTTACGATGCCACTGTTGTCCATCCACAATACATGATGTACCCAGCCGAGCTGTCAATCGATTATGATAAACCTTGATAGGTTGCGTCCTCTGCGAGAAGTTCCGTGTT
>OY757913.1:48754683-48782183 GCA_963585895.1 Sepioteuthis lessoniana
TGTGTGTGTGTGTGTGTGTGTGTGTGTGTGTGTGTGTGTCCCCAATATTTTCTATGTGTGCTTCTCTATATTTTTATGCACGTGTTAGTTTTGTGCGCATGTGACTGCCAAGAGATGCATAGACATAAGCATGTTTTATTGTACGAGCTTGTGTTAACGCGACTGATTCTATACTTGTGTTTGTGTATACATGTGTGTGTGTGATTATGTGCGTAAGGAAACGCATGCCAAATATGTAAACGTACTTTGATGTGTGTGTTTCTTTGCATGCGTGTGCAAGTTTTGGTGTGAGTGTGTATGTGTTTGGATGGTACGCAGATGCTCATATGTGTGCGCATGTTTTACTGCATGCACACATCTGGTAGTTGGTGTGCGTATATGCGTGTGTGTACACAGACATGATTACTTCTTCGGCAGTTTATGAATGAGCTTGGTCGGAAAGGAGTCTGTAAGTGTGTGAGAGAGTGTGTGTATGTGCTTGAATGTGGGTACTTCTTCGTTCTATGTGTATAAATTTCGAGTTGGGTGGGTTTTATGACATATCAACCGTTGTAGTTTATTTAATGCCAAACCCTCTTTAAACATATATATTGAATATATGATTTGTAAACATATTTTATTTAAACATTTTAAACGAGCCTGAACTCATATTATTTTTCACACACAGTTGAATGGTTTCAAATATTTCTATCTGATACGAATTATTCTATTTACTATTAATCATTTGTTTGCACATAGTTAAATGTTTTCAAGTATTGCTACGTAATAGTAACAATCCAGCATAACTCATTCATTTAACACAGTTAATAGTTCCTAGTATTGCAATGTAATACCAATAATCCAATTTAGGGACAGTTACAGAATTTCAAATATTGCTATTTAACATTAATTATTCAATTCAATATTACTCATTCGTTTGCACACAGTTAAATGGTTTCAAGTATTTCTATGTATCACTAACAATTCAATCAAACATTAATTATTTGTTTACCTACAGTTAAATGATGAAAGAGTTCTATTTCTAACAATTCAACTGAACATAACTGATTTGTCTGCACACAGTTTAAATGCCATCAGTTATATTTGACCTAAAGATAGGACCCTATCAGGTGCTGCCATTCCAGGCCAGAGTCAACCAGGGAGTAATGGCAATGAAGGAGAACTCAACAATCCCCAAATCTCCAGGACTGAAGCTGCGCCATCAGATGTTTAAATGTCAATTCGAAGGCACTCGTTGTGGGTCGGGAGGAGTTAATCCTCTTCAGAGATTCAGTTCGTCTATTCTTCAGCCCCAGCCGACTGGGATGTGAATAGATTTAATTGTATTAGCATGATTTTGGTTGTGCATGTTGTGGGCACGCATGTGTTTAGAGGTATGTGCTTATTTATATGTATCTGTTTGCGTGCGTGCGTGCGTGCGTGTATGGATGATTTTTCCATAAATGTGACTTTATTTGTGCGTTTATGTATCTTTCTCCAGTTCTATGTATTCTGGTGAATATTTGCCTTTTATACAGTTATTGTTTCTGTGTTTGTGTATGTATGCTTCAGTGTGTGTGTGTGTGTGTGTGTGTGTGTGTGTGTGTGTGTGTGTGTGTGTGTGTGTACAGTCGTTTATTTTGCTGTTACACGACTAAACAAAGCTGATACGGACATTTAGCAAATGTCTGGGTTCTTTCATTCGAAACATTTATAGATAAAGAGAAAAACGTCCCAAACAAAGACCATGAAATTTATATGTTTAGAATTGAGCAAAGAACGTAATTTACAATACCATTTTAACATTTAATACACACACACACACACACACACAAACACACACACACACACACACACACACACACACACACATATATATATATATATATATATATATATATATATATATATATATATAGGGATCAGTGGGTGACTGCGTGTATTTATAAAAACACAAGTATTAATTTATTGCACGGAAGGAGATCCACAAAGCCACAATCATAGAGTTCCTCAGGCAAACACTCAAACACACACATACACCCCCCCATATATATATATATGAAGATGAATTAAATTGTTAAGACGAATAGGAATATTTCTTTTGTGTTATTTTATTCTTTTTTATTCTCAATTAGTTTTGACTTTAAGTCCTAATCAGGAGAAAATATTTTGTGAAGAAATTTTTTTTAGAAAGTCTTTTAAATAGATTTTAAATGACTTCATATGCTTTAAACGAACCAACAAAAAATCTACTGGCATCCTATGTCTATTCATTGAATGAAAATCCTTATATATATATATATATATATATATATATATATATATATATATATATATATATATATATATACTGAACTCTAGTACGTTATATCGACGTGAGAGTCTGTATATATATATATATATATATATATATATAAAGTTTTAAATAAAATTATTAAATTATAAACCAACATTAGTCATCTCATTAGATTTTCAATTTTAAATACAATGATGAATCTTTCCATATCTTATATATATATATATATATATATATATATATATACATGTGTGTGTGTATGTGTAAATGATTAACAATAATAACAAATTATGCGTGAAAAAGGTCGAACAAGTATTCAATGCTTGTATAGCAGAGCGTAAAATACTAAATTTTGATCCCGCGTTGCCCCTACCGTTATTCTGTGTTTCATTGTCACCATAATTATAACATATTGGGGAATGTTCCGCGGCGTAGTAGCTAATGTGCTGGAATTCAACATCGTAATAAGCAAGTTCGATCTCTAGTCGCGTTTTTACGTTCACTTTGGGACTAATTATTCATCATCATCATGTCGTGCTGGTAGCACGGATATCCCTGACCCTCTCTCGCCACTCCTCCCTATCGTTCATCGCCTCAGGCAGGTCTTCTGGACAACATCCCGTATCCTCACATCGTTGCTGAATGTATGTTCGAGCTGGTCGTCCTGCTTTTGCACGGCCATGTGTTGGGATTTATAAGAGTACATCTCTTATGAGTTCGTCCCTGCTTCTCCAGCAGTGTCCTGCATGTCTGGTTCGTTTTACTTGAATAGTTTTCGTGATAGGAGGCATGTGGCCGTAAATTTGGTGTCTTGTGGGGTGTTGCCGCCAGGACTTGTTCAAGATTGCTCGCAGCATTCTTGTGTAATTGCCGTCTAGCTTCTTCTCCAACCGTTTTGCTAGAGTCCATGTAGTGCATCCATATAGCAGTATCGATGCGACCGCTGCCTGGAAGAAACTGCGTTTCATTTTATCGGTTAGGTCTGATTTCCATATAATCGATAGACTATTGATAGCTGTCCATGCTTTCGTTAACCTCGTGTCGATGTCCTTTTCGGTTGATGCGACGCTGTTCCTAGGTAAGTGAATTTGTCTACTAGTTTAAGAGGGTAAGAGAAAAACGTGCACTAGTGAAAACAGCCCTTGGGACTAATAAGTAAGTAAAGTTGGCGACCATAGTCGAGGGTAACCCGAAGGCTCCCTTTTCGATAGCTACAACACCAAGGTGTAGGGGAGGGCGCTACTCCTTTCCTGGATTGCTTTACTTTACCCTTGATCTGTACCTTATAATGCTGTGTGTTAAGCAAGGAGGCATCAAGTACCATTTTTTGAGTCTTTGGTATGACTCGACCTGGGATTGAACCCAGGTCTCCCGGGCCATTGGCGAACACTCTAACCGCTAGGCCAAACCTTCGGAAAAGTATGAACATCCTTATTCCTTCGGCTATAGTTTAAATAACCCACTGCTTTTTTTTCTGCAAAGATGGCTTTAATATCAAATAAGCACGGAAGGTTGATATGTCATTAAAAAACAAAGAGATCGAACAAAAATCATAGCATATATGGGTGGAGTTTTATTATCTGAATCTTTTTGAGAAATAATGTTCCGATTATATATTCGAATAAATATTGAAATAACAATTATCTCAACTCGGCGTTTCGGATGGTGTAATGCTATGCAGCAACTAAGCAAAGCTTAGTAAATAACAATTATCCTTACAACTTGTCTTGTTTTAGCTGGATATATTGTTTACTTAACATTTTACTCAGAATTATTACCCTCTTTCATGTTTTGCTTTTTTTATTCTTTTTGTTTTATTTTTCCTGTTACACTTCTACAATATATGTGTGTGTACAGGTGCGTACGTGCATATATATATATATATATATATATATATATATATATATATATATATATATATATACAAACTTATATATATATATATACAAACATATATATATATATATATACAAACATATATATATATATATATATATATACAAACATATATATATATATATATATATATACAAACATATATATATATATGGTCATTGAAAATAACTCCTATTTTATGATATTAATTTCTTGTAAAGGTATAGTTAGGGAATAAATTATAAGAATTCTAGAATTGGGAGTTACTTTTCAATTACTCTCTCTATATATATATATGAAGTATGATAATTCACTATTTGTAGCATTAACCCCATCTGTAGAAATATATATTGATAATGCAGAAATTCAGATTTTGAAAAAGGTTTTTTTATATATTTATTTATTTTGCTAGAGCAATTTTTTTAAAACTTCCGCTTCCGTCAGAACTTCAAAACTTTCATCAAGGAAGTACTTGAACCATGGTTACTCAAGTAGTGCTAAAATCTGTAGTATTCTCAGTAGTATTCATATCCATACTCCAAACTGATTTTTCGTTCGAAAAAAAAATGTGTTTTGGGGGATTTTTTTTTTTTGTTTTTTTTGTCACTTTACCAGTTTCATTTCTACACATAACATTTTTTTCACAAATTTCATCAAGGAAGTAGTCGAAAGATGCAAAGATTTTTCAGGGATTTTTGTTCGTTTTTTTTTTTTATTTTTTGGTTTATTTATTCATTTTTATTTTTTTTACTTCAAACACTAAAAACCAAATTCACCCAAGAAATCTTCTTACTCTTGCTCGCGCGCATGCGCACATCTGTTGTCTTCTCACAAAGCTTAACAATGGCGATCAGCGTTCTTTTACATCCCTTTTCACGGCCGCATATGTTTGTACTAGAAACCAATTTTTAAGGAAAAAAATTCCTGTTACATCGACCTGCTTTCAATGTACTTATTGCTTATTGAAGGACGTGTTCGGCGCCCATAGTCACAGCAGAACTGCTTCTTTACACGACTGAGTGTTCCAGCCGCCATTTTTCTTCTCTTTCTTCTTGCTACTTATTCAATGAAGCAATTTAATCCACTTTATTTAAACTCCACCATCGCCCGGCATCTCCGTCAAACAACTTTTTGCGTAGTTTCAAATCTGCTAAATCCACAAATTTTAATCAAATTCCATACATATTTTCCATCATATTCAATATCATTTCCAGGAAAACAAAGATTTCCCCAAAAATAATCACAGTAAGTTCCAAACTTCGGTCAGCTTCAGTCCGCAAATTTACGTTTGCTATATCCTTATGAATATCTGTTTTGTTTCGTTTTTTTTATTTTATTTATTTATTTTTTGCGGGGGGGGTGTTTTGTTTTTTGTGTGCGGTCAATGTCGAGATTAAGTTTGGGAACACAGGTGCTAAAAAGGGTCCAGCTTCTCATTCTACTCGATTTCGTGTAAAGGACTGGTCATAAGCCTATGGGTAGCCATCTGAGTCTTTCACAAAGCTCACTTACTGAGATCAGATTATCGGTATCTGAATTCTTATTCTCTTTTTTTTTCTTTTTTGTGGATTTTTTTACTAAAACAAAACTTGTAATAAAAAAAAAACGGGATCATTCAACTAGTTCTGGTGCATTGATTTATGTCTGCCGATATATTGTTTTTTATGGGGAGGCGGGGTTCCCGTGCCATTTTTGTTTTTTTCATGAATATAAATGCTCGAAATGTTTGTCTTAAATATACCATTAGAAATAATTGTTACTTGGGTGTCTGCATTAGACTGATTCCTAGTAATGTCTGGCGAAATATTATTTCTATAAGGAGTTTATTTTAACTGTTCTAGTTTTTCACTCGACTAATCTGCTTCTCTTTGGTTTTTCACCCTGTCGGTGGGGCATAGAATACGCTCACTGTATCTCGAGCAGAGGTGTAAGAACACCCACCTGGTCAAAAAAAATGATGAGGCTCCAGTTCTAGATATCTGCGGCGTGTGGAGTAAGCCTTTATTGCAACTACGCCCGGCTCGCTCTGGTCTTGAGTGGTTGTACCTGTAAGAATCCCATTTATGGTTCAAATAGATCGGTTTAAAAGTTATTCGTATTCGATAGGACTATGTGCCAAAAAAATCTTTGAGAAACTACTCTCCCAAAAAATGTAAATATAAACGTACAATGAACGTGATTCACTAACCTCTCGGTATGAAATGACCCAAGAAAGGTTGATATGCAGTTAAAAATCAATCCTTCAATCATATCCCTTCAGTTCTAAGCTGCTGTTGAACTATGCTAAACAAGCTATTCTGTCGGAGTACAGAATTGGAGTGAGTAGAATCCTCACCGAGCGTCTCCTTTGGCATACGTGTACCAGTTAAGTAAAAATCTACACAAAATCTGTTTCGAGCACCTTCGAAATGTGTAGAAGCTAGTTGATCAGACTATTGTAGACAGTCTGGTCTACCCTCTGAATACCACTTTCGTAGTCTTACAATAGAGCAATCTAAGAAAATAGAATAAAATACTTTTAATCTATTCTGAACCCATGTTACTGGATTTGGTTTGGTTTGGTTGTATGACATATCAACCAGTCTTTGTTATTTAATGCCAAATCCATTTTTATACATATAAAAAGTTCTATTTGAAACAATTCAGTTCAGCATAAGTACAGTTTTTGTTTACACACAGTTAAATGTCAATACAGTTTTATTTCAAACAATTCAGTTTAACATAAATACACAGTTTTGTTCTATTTGACTCATCAGTTGCTACTACTCCGGAACAGAGTGATGGTAATGAATTCCCCAAAGCTCTAGCATTACAGGAGCCTCACTATCAGATTGTTTAGTGTCATATCCAGGAAACTCGTCTTACCTCTCTGCGGAGGTAGTCGGTGTATTCTACTGCCCCAGCCGACTGGACCATTTTTGCTGGAAGATTGTGTAGAGGCTATTGTAGTGAATTAAATCTTTACTCAGTGTTTAGTCATTGTATTTATAGAGTAAAATTTGGAATGGAATCCGACAAAATGAGAATGAATAATACAGTTTGGAAAATGATTGACACGTTTCGCTAGCGTCATCTATATGTATATGAGAGTATCAAAAAATGGATCTTCAGGGAGAGAAGCATGATGATTTGTGTATGTATTTTCCCCAAACTCACCCGTCACTGGTAAGATGTGACACAATTTTAAGCAGAGTACAGTTAGTTTAAATTCAGATTTTTCCTTCTCTTAGACTCATAGCTTAACTCAGTATAAACACCTCAGTCTAGCATCTGTCTTATTATATCACTCTTTTCGAGTTTTTCACAACAGTTTTAAATGGCGATCTTTTACTGAAATCTGGCTGACAGCAAGTCACTGTATTTCTCCAGGACTTTTCTGAGTATTCTAGCCAATCTTAACAATGCTGTGGTCAGTATAGTATCGATTTTTCTACTGATTTCAAACTGCTCCAGTCTTTTTTCAAGCCTTTGGGAATTATTCCAAGTGCACAAACCATCATTTGAATTACTGTTAGCTTCAAATTTCACAGCTTTTTCAGCAAGTACTTTCCTATCTTTTCGCTTTCTTTCATTTTCTCTCAGTAGTCGTCTGGAACAGTAAAATCTCTTAGATAACGTGTTTTTTTTTTCTCGTTGATTAACACTCAGTATAGCATCATTACCAGATTTATGTGATCCTTTCGTATCTCAAAATCCCAGAGAATTTTATGCGTCTCATTCTCTTGGACGAATTCTGCTTTATGTATATACCATTTGGTTGTATGATCAGATTTTATTCTCTTGTAAAATTCCCTGTGAATCACCTTTCTCGCCCAGTCGTGTCTAGTCTTGTACTCCTTTGTGCCAGTTTGCTTCATTCGCTTATTATATGATTAATCGTTTCATTTCTTTCCCCACATAACCTACACTTTCTATTCTGTTGCGTCTTATCTATTTTCACTTTAATATAGTTTGTTCATATGGCGTTATATTTTTATTGTTTTAGAAGAGATTCAGTTTCTTTCTTAAGGTTTCCCTTTTTTAGCCATGTCCAATTTGTCGCTTGAAGTATGCGTACATTTTTCCCATTTTTTCTAGTAATCGTTGTTTTACAGTTTGCCTTTATGTTGCCATTGCTGTTACTGGCAGCTGTAATTAGTCTCTCTTTGCTTTTTTGAGTATTCCTTGACTCCTCGAATTGTTACATCAACGCAATCTTCAATGCTAGTAGATCATCTTCCTCCTTCTTTTCTTGATGCATAGAGTCTGTCTCTGTTCTCTCTGCTGCTGACAGATTGTCGAGCATATGGAAATCTGATCTCTTCGATTAAATGAAATTTCTTTCGAGCAGTTGTTGAATCGCTGCTACTGTATGGATGCACCGCTATCGAAATGCATTGATAAAAAGCGAAATTGGAATTACACAAGTATGCTACGTGCTGTTTTGAACGACTCCTGGAAGCAACACCGACACAAAACAGCAGCTGTACGGCCACTTGCCTCTCATCTAACAAACTCTCCAAGTTAGATGAACAATACATGCTTGATAATGCTGGTGAAGTAAGGACGAACTCATTGGCAACATTCCCCTATGAACTTTAACCTATAGACGCGCCAATGTTGGCCGACCAGCAAAGACTTACTTACATCAGCTCTGTGCATACATTGGTCTTGGAAACCTACAAGGATTGATTGATGATATGGATAGATTGCGAGAGAGAGTCAGGGAACCCCGTGCTGTCGAAGCGACTTGATAATAATGATGATGATTTCATCTCTCAGGCGTCAAGCTGATTTTTAGATTTTATCACTTACACATCATCATTTGGTCTCACGCTTAAAGTCATTAATCTAGATACATTTTTTTCTTATATTTTCTGGTAATGATAATTCAATTTATAATATAATTCCTCTATTTAAAAGATAAAAAATGTATATCTCTTTCCTTGTCCATGAGGTTATGATTACGCAGATGAGTATATTAAATTCTCATGGGAAGCCATAGCCCTGGAGGTGACCGAGTCATCTGTAAGAGTACAGATGTAACTACAAGACACATCAGGTTAATTAACCGCGCATTTACCATGACTAGTTAATTTGGCATCGCTTGAGTGTGATGTGAACCAGCAGCTCAGTGGTAGAGTTTCAGCTCTGTCGTCGCTGGTTCGATCTCAGTGGGGAAGATCACGGTATACACAGCTAATGAAACTTAATGAGTTCTAAACAGCTGCCCAGTGGTTTCGTATGTCACGCACAATGCTTGCTGGATTTTCTGGTCATGGTAATTTAATTTATGGTAAATCTATCTCTTATATTTATTTAAAATAAGCCAAGAAAATTTCAAACTTATACATGACGTTGATGTAACTGGTGTATTTCTGGTCAGAAATTGTGTTAGAAAGTGATTGAAAATTAAGCTTTATAGAAAACTTGTGCAAAGAAAAATACATAGAACGAATTTGCGATAATGGAAAAAAAAACATTAGTTGGAAATAAGCAAGTAAAGTAAAGTTGGCGACCTTTATCGAGGTTGACCCGAAGGCTCTTTTTTTAATCGCTACTACACCGAGGTGTAGGGTAGGATGCTATTCCTTTCTTTGGATTTCTCCATTTTACCCTTGATCCGTACCTTACAATACTGAGTATTAAGCAAGGCAACATCAAGTACCCTTTTTTTGAGTCGACCTGGGATTAAAACCCGGTCTCCTGGACCATTGGCGAACACTCTCCTCATTTGCCCAATGGACCGGTGCATTGGAAATAAAGAATCTAAATGTCAAAAAATTTTGGTTATTAGAGGGAAATCTTATCAGTTAACCAAACATGAAAATCAACGCCTTTTCCATAATGATATTTTTATATGTATGATTCTATAAGACAGCAAAAGAACTCATTGTAAAGGGATTTTTATAAATACAACTGTACAAAAGTTATCTAAATTAAAGAAAAAAAAATCACAGTTCAATTGGCAACTTAATTATAATACTATGTTTACATTCGTGCACATCTTTAAGTTCCTCAAGGGAGAAGCCTAAAACACCTAATGCTACTACAGCCCCCCCCCGAGAAAGGGAAAAAGAAAAAAGAAGAAGAAAAAAAAGAAATGAAATGAATTCTCCCCCCCCCCAGTAGACCGCCTCCAAAGCTACCTAAAATATCAGTAGTAAATAAAAGTCAAAACGAAGAAGAAGCATTTGAACTCAGGAGCCAACTGGAAGAAATATATCAATATTGGTCAGTATGTCTTAAAGTCCTATCAATTTAAAATGCTGAATTTTACAAAATGTTATGCTGTATTTTGTTTGTGAAATAATGCTTAAACTATGCGTTTTAAATGTAAAGACGCGCTTACTCTACTATAAAGCCAAATTGATGTTAGTCTTTCCAAAAGTCAGCGAACAAGGCAGAATGTTTTTGAATCTCTTCTATCGAATAATTTAAAAATACGTAAAGAAAGCCCTAACAGTAGTTTAAAAGAAAAAGCCTAAAACACCTATTGCTACCACAGCCCCCCCCCCAAGAGAAAAAAAAAATTTAAGCTCTATAATTCCTGAAGCCTGCTAGGTTCCCAACTGTAGTAAAAAAAATAAAATAAAATAAAATAAGATAAATAAAAAGCCTAGGAAAAGTCCCAATACAGCAAAAAAAAAAAAAAAAGCGAAAGTCAGTACCAGTGAAAGTCATACGAAAGTACCTTAATGTTGGACTTTAACTAAGTTAAAACTTAAACCAAAATTACCCCCCACTTATCTTTTTTTTTTTTTTTTTTTTTTTTTTTGCGTACACATGGGAAGCAGCATGATGTACGTAAAGGTATTTGAATAAACCCATGGACGACCAAACTCAATACCTAAACGGGTCCTGGACGTGAGTTTGACGACTTTACGCTCAGGATCGTTAGTTCGATCGGGGAACTACTGCTGCTCCTCTATAAGAGTGGCTTCTATAGAAGAGAATAAAACAGCCATCGAAAGATAACCATGACCCACACTCAAACCACTTACACAAACCGCATCGCTCTTCGCACGGGTAAAAAAAGGGGCGCGTCCTGCTGTGGTTGGAGCCCTGGCCTCAGTGTTCGAAAAATCAGCTACAGAGCTCAAACAATCAAAACTACTAAAATTCAAGCAAACACTACAAATAGCCACATTTAACGTAAGAACCTTAAATAGAATAGGACAACTCCCAGAGCTAATCGCATCGACCGAAGAACATAAGATAGACATAATATGCATAAAAGAACACAGATACACGCACTCCGAAGATATCAAATATCACGAAACTGGCAATGGCTGGTCGCTCGCCACTGTATCCGCATGGAAAAACTCTGTCAACGCCGCAGTAGGAGGGGTAGGATTACTTATAGGACCTAGAGCATTAAAAACGCTTAATAGCGTTGAGAAAATACAACCTAGAATGATGGCAGCTACATTTAACGGAAACCCCAGAGCAACAATCATCTCATGCTACAGCCCCACCAATGTTAGTGAAGAAACTGAACTAGTCACCTTCTACGATGAGTTATCCTCATTAGTGCGTAGCATCCCGAAACACAACATGTTAGTCATTGGCGGAGATATGAATGCCCAAATCGGGAAAAACGGAAACAACAAATACAGCCTCCACAACACGTCGAATAGGAATGGGCAAAATCTAACAGATTTCATGATAGAAAATAGATTAGCATGCCTCAATACAAACTACCAAAAAACAGAGGGCAAACTATGGACATACACGTACGCAAACAATACTAAAGCTCAGATAGACTACGTCCTTATAAACAAGAAATGGAAAAATAGTGCACTGAATTGCGAGGCATACTCCTCTTTTGAGGGTGTGTCCACCGATCACCGAATAGTCACGGCGAAAATACGGTTAAGCCTACGAAAAAACGCCAAACGAACAGCGACCACCAAACACTATGACTGGGCCCTATTAAACAACAAAGATATAAGAGATAAATACGTATTAGAATTAAGAAACAGATTCGAAACACTACAAGAAAAGACATAAAAAAGTACACCAAACGACGAATACGAAAATTTCATCAATGCACACCTCGAGGCAGCAGCAAAATACATTCCAACAAAACTTAAAACTAAATATAGAGTCCCATGGGAAACTTTAGCGGTGAGAGAAAAACATGCACTAGTGAAAACAGCCTCTAAAAACTATCGAAAAAACCCAACAAACACAAATGCCTTAAAACTAAAAACGGCACAATATCAATTAGCAGGCATATATATAAAGGAACAGACAGAATACATTCAAAATCAGATAGATAAGATTAGAGACTCGGTGGAAGATAGACCATCTAGAATAGCCTGGCAAACAATAAACGAAGTGAGCAGAAGAAAGAACACAGCCAAAGCAAAACTTAAAGCAGCAAACCAACAAGAAAGAATAAAACTGTGGAAACAGCACTTCGAAAACTTACTTGGAAACCCACCAAAAATAACGCATGAACCAATCACCAGAATAATTAGCAAACAATTAGACATTAAACTAGGACCGTTCACACAAGAAGAACTCGACTCGGTTCTCAGAAAAATTAAAAATAGGAAAGCTGCAGGGCTGGACGAAATTCCCCCGGAAGTATGGAAGACCAGACAATTCGACGACATACTGCTCCGACACTGCAACGCAGTATACAATCAAAATCCGATAGATAGATGGATGAAGGGATGCATACTTCCCTTCCCTAAAAAGGGGGACCTCGGATTAGCCAAAAACTACCGAGGCATAACACTTACATCCATAGCTGCCAAAATCTACAATGCCCTACTACGAAACCGAATAGAACCCAAAATCGACAACATACTTAGAAAAAACCAAAATGGCTTCCGAAGAAATAGATCCACGACCTCACAAATATTAACCATCCGCAGAATCCTCGAAGGTGTACGGGCAAAGAACCTACAAGCGACATTAATATTTGTCGACTTTACCAAGGCTTTCGACTCCATTCACAGAGGAAAGATGGAACAAATCCTACTAGCGTACGGCATACCTAAAGAAACCGTAGCGGCAATAACGATTCTCTATAGAAACACTAAAGTAAAAGTACGATCACCGGATGGAGACACAGAATACTTTGACATTGTAGCAGGAGTACTACAAGGGGACACGCTGGCCCCGTACCTCTTTATCATTTGTCTAGACTACGTACTTAGAACATCGATTGACAAAATCAAAGAGAATGGCTTCGAACTGACGAAGAAAAGAAGCAGAAGATACCCTGCAACAACAATTACCGATGCCGACTACGCCGATGACATAGCGATACTGGCAAATACACCTGACCAAGCCGAAACACTTCTGCATAGTTTGGAACGAGCAGCAGCAAGCATAGGCCTCTATGTTAATGCACACAAAACGGAATATATGTGCTATAACCAAACGGGGGACATCTCCACTCTAGAAGGAACCCCACTTAAACTCGTAGACAAATTCACCTACCTAGGAAGCAGCGTCGAATCAACCGAAAAGGACATCGAAACGAGGTTAACGAAAGCATGGACAGCTATCAATAGGTTATCGATTATATGGAAATCAGACCTAACCGATAAAATGAAACGCACTTTCTTCCAGGCAGCGGTCACATCGATACTGCTATATGGATGCACTACATAGACGCTAACAAAATGACTGGAGAAGAAGCTAGATGGCAATTACACAAGAATGCTGCGTGCAATCCAGAACAAGTCCTGGCAGCAACACCCCACAAGACACCAACTGTACGGCCACCTACCCCCTATCACGAAAACTATCCAAGTTAGACGAACCAGACACGCAGGACACTGCTGGAGAAGCAGAGATGAACTCATAAGAGATGTACTCTTATGGATCCCCACACATGGCCGCGCAAAAGCAGGACGACCAGCTCGAACGTACATTCAGCAGCTATGTGAGGATACAGGATGTTGTCCTGAAGACCTACTTAGGGCGATGAACGATAGGGAGGAGTGGCGAGAGAGGGTCAGGGATATCCGTGCTACCAGCGTGATATGATGATGATGATGCTTATTGTAGAATATTTCTTCTTACCTACTTATTTGCAATGAATTATAATATAAATTCTATAAATAGTTTATGATTAAGTCAGTGCTTATTAAACTGGTGTGTTAGTCTTTATTTCTTGAATGGTCAAATTAAAGAATTATTTCAAAGAACTTTATCAAATCTTCTTTTATGAAAAAAAAAAAGAAAAGAAAAGAAAGAAAAAATATATATGTATGCTTATTTTTGTTGTCATTAGTTTTACTTTGAATGCATTTTGAATCTGATGACCGGATTTTCTTTCATTCCCTCATGAAGACCGCATTTAACTCTCATGAATTTTGAAAAGAAAAAAAAAGAAAAAAGAAAAAGAAAGAAAAAAAACAAAAACCAAGAAAAGAACGCAGGCGTATTGCGTCATGTTGCTGATGTGGCAAGCACGTGGACCTCTGTAACTATATATATATATATATATATATAAAGAGAGGGATAAGTTTTCTAGCTGCAGTTTGTGCAGTTGTATGGCAATATATTTTTAGGCTCAGTCAAGTTTTCACTGAATTAATTTTTTTAGGAAGAGAATTAAAAAACTAAATCTGTCTGCGAATTCAAAATAAAGGCCAGGGCACTTCCTAGTGGTGTAATGGTTAAAAAGCTAGTCTATTATATCAACTAATAGTGGGTTTGATCCTCACTTTTTGTCCCCAACATCTGCCCCTGTGCCTAACCTAAGCTAAGCTTAGTTTTTATGGGTACACCGCATAGTGGAATAATTTGCTTAGAAATACTAAATGTCTATTTTTAATGTTTCCTCTCACGCAGAATGTGCCATATAATTAAGCTTACGCTAGACTAAGCTTAGCCTTGTAAATAACTATTCCTGAGAAGTGAGTTTAATCCTCATAAGGGTCCCCATGCTTATAGACGTGTGCCAAATCTAAGTTGCGTTTAGTTTTTAAAGGGTGAATCCCCGTGCGCTGTGCTTAATGCGTTGGACTACGATATCGAAATAAATTAGTTTAAAAGATCGTATCACGGGATGTAATGGTTAGCAAGACAGACAAACGTTCAATTAAGAAAGTGGTCGATTGATTGATTGATTGATTGATTGATTTTAACGGCATGTTAACTCGGCTTGGGTCATTTTAAGTCACGAGGTAAGGGAATCGCGCACATTGTATACATTTTTGTTGTGTTGTTTTTTCAGAGCTTTCCATTGTTATCTGATACTGAATATTCCTATCTCATGAAAATAATTTATACATAATTGTATGGTTTCAAACTTTCATATGTAATACGAATAATTTGCATATATTTGCGTGGTTTCTAGTATTCCTATCTACTAATAATAATTTTTACACGATAATATGACTTAAAGTAACTATTTCTATTCAATAATAATCATTTCTTCACTCATATGTTTTCAAGTAATTTTTAATAACAACCCTTAGTATATAATTATGAGATTCATAGTGTGGACTGCTATTGATAGTTTATCGATCATATCGTAGTCGGACTTATCCGATAAACTAAAACGTAATTTCTTCCAAGCAGCGGTCGTGTCATTTCTACAATACGGAAACGCCACATGGACGGTGACTAAGAGTATAGAGAAAAGGCCAGACGGGAACTACACAAGAATGTTACGATCCATTTTGAATAAATCCACGAAGTAACACCCAACAAAACAGCAGCTCTATGGACACTTACCTCCCATCTCTAGGGTGTCCACGTGGTGTAATGGTTAAAGCGATGAACTGCGGAATCGTAGTACGCGAGTTCGTACTCCAGTCGCGCTATTACGTTCACTTTCGGGCAAATACCCTTGGGAAAGGTATGAACCCCCTTATTCTCCCTCCAGCTATGGGTAAATAGTAGGACGGACTAGGTTCTTCAGCCTTGGTGAGGCAACTAGTCTAGGAGAAGGAAAACTCTGAATTCAAACCTGTTAAACTCCGCTTAAAAATTGACCTTGTGTCATATCCTGCCCGAGTGGAGGGGTTGGTAAATAGTACCTCCCATCTCTAAAACCCTTTTGATAAGACGAACAAGACATACAGGATACTGCTGGAGAATTAAGGACGAACTCATAAGCGACGTTCTTCCATGGACCCCTTTACACAGACGTGCGAGTGTTGGTCGACCAACAAGAACTTATCAACAACAGCTTTGTACGGACACAGCATGTTGTCTAGAAGATTTTCCGGAAGCAATGGATTGATAGATAGAGAGAGACAAATGGCAAGAAAGAGAGAAAGACAGGGTCAAAGAAATCCATGCTTGCAACGTAATATGATGAGCATTTTAGCTGTAAGTAACAACTCTTAATACAAATTATTTGCACATGAATATATGTTATCAAGTATTCATATCTAAAACTAATAATTTTAAAACTGATCTTTTTGACCCATAGATGAAACCCAAACAAGTACTACCACTCCGGGTCAAAGTAAACCTGGGATTAATTGCATTAAAGAAGTACACTACACTCTCTAGATTTCCTGAACTGGGGTGTCACCATCAGGTGCAGTTTAGTG
Organism: Sepioteuthis lessoniana; assembly: GCA_963585895.1. Classification (NCBI taxonomy): domain Eukaryota; kingdom Metazoa; phylum Mollusca; class Cephalopoda; order Myopsida; family Loliginidae; genus Sepioteuthis; species Sepioteuthis lessoniana. The sequence continues at coordinate 48,771,349 of OY757913.1, forward strand.
TCATATCTAGGATTCCTCTGTTTTGGCCATTGGGAGTCTTAGAGTCAGTGTTTTCGAAGTCTCGCTGACTGTACTGACTAAGTTCGATTCTCACTAGATGCACTATGCTTCTAGCCTTGTGCCTACCATAATCTAAGCTTTGCAAACGGTTTCAATATAATAGTAGGTGAAGTTGGATATTTTATTCTTTCCTGAAACTATAAAAGAATTCTCTTTCTGTATTAATTCTACATATCCCCACTCTTTTCAGATATTCGACAAAATCGATATTTTATACGATTAAAAATGGTGGATTGTTGTTATATTTAGGGTTAGAAAAGATGGCTTACCTTTGATCAGTAGAGAGAGATTTTCTAACATGAAATCTATTTATTTATTGCCGGCTCTAACTCATCTTTGATATTCGCAAAACTTCGTCCGGTAAAAGTATGTGTTGTGTCAGTCTCCAAAGAGTCGAGGCACTGCTTGATTTAGAGACCAACATCAGAATCCTAGAATCGAATATGCGCATTGTAAAGAGTCATTTACTATGTGTTGTTTAGAAGTACGAAGAATGTGGCATCCAGGAAAAATCGAACTCATTTGTGTCTGTTAGTCCAACTTATTATCAATCGCATTACGTGATAAGCTATTTCTCTCTCTCTCTCTCTCTCTATATATATATATATATATATATGGGGGGTACACTTCTCTCCGGGCGTTGAGCATTCTGGCGAAGGAATTAACGGCTGCCACTCGCGTAATACAAAAGCTCTTCTACTCTGGTATCCGGTAAGGCTAAAATGTAAACAAATGAAAGCTACTACATTATGCCTTACAATTTCCAAGCTAACGTATGGCTGAGAGGTATGATACTAAATCTAACGAAAAGATTGCCGGGTTTCAACCCTAGCTTGAAGCGTCCTACGTGTCTAGCCACACGGAAGAGTTGTGATACAACGAAACAGTTCGTCTGTGGATGACTATATATATATATATATATATAACCTATGAGACTCTGACACTGTGAAAACAATCCTGTTACACACGTCGGGGGGTCTTTTAGCTCTGCAGTTATCATCGTAGGAAATTGAATCGGTGACCCGAGTTCAATTACTGGACGAAGATGTTTGCATTTCATTTCATGCTAATTGAATCTGACAAAGGATGTATCCATCTATTCTGCACTCAGTTATGGAAAAATGGTAGGATATACGGGGTTCTTTAGCCTTGATACAGCCACTGACCTAGGAAAAGGAAACTCTGAATTTATACCAACTTTACGCCGCCTAGAAATTGTCCTTGTGTCATATTGTGCCCGAGGTAGAATGGTTAGTAAACACTCTAACACTTACACACCAACACTCACACACACACACATATATATTATGTGGTTTGCTATATTTGTAAATAAAGATTTTCAATATCTGTGATAGAGCATATATATACATATACATATATATATATATATATATATATATTTATTCACATATATATATATATATATATATATATATATATATATATATATTCAGATTCTTGAAGCATTACATATCAGAAACCTGCAGCCAACACTTAATAGAATTAATTTTCAAACCAGTGCTAATGTACTTAAATGTCTTTAGCTACTGGCACTAAATATAAAATCACATTCAAAAACAAACGCCAAAACCTTCAACGGCAAAGACGCCCTTACACAGTAGTAATTTGCTAAAACAAAAGTTACATCACTTTTGTAATAGATCCTCCCCTGATGATAGCCCAAAGTCGGGCAGAAAGTACTAGGGATACATGCAACTATGGACAATACATAAATCAATTCCCCCAGAATACGATAAAAGTAATACGGGAATTCGAACGGATCCAAAAGAAAATATGTAGACATAAAATGTCTATTATGTTTAATGAAATATATATATATATATATATATATATATATATATATATTCGGGCAGTGTAAACCTTGGTCTGTTGAACACATTGATGAGAAACTGAAAGTCACCAAGTGCCACTGACTGTGTCTACATTACATTAACTTATATATATATATATATATATATAAAGCGAGAGAGGAGAGTGAGGAGTTAAAAGGAGAGAGAAAGGGAGAAAAAGAGAGAAGAATATTTGCCGAGATGTTCTAAGGAAATATTGTTTTCCCTCACATTTCCCACAGTTGACAAACAACCTTCTTTGGCCACGTATACATTGCACTCACAAAAGGCAACAGGCGGCTGTACTGCATTCGTCTTGTGCGCACAATTCAAGTTTGTATATAAATCTGGGTTTTCACAGTCTGTGCATGCGCACTTACCCCTTCCCGACACACAAACACACTCATCCGCTTGTAGATATTGTTTTTGCTTTTGTATACATATATACAGTAGATAGAATCGCCGTATATACTCATAAAGTAAGTAAAGTTAGCGACCATAGTCGAGGGTGACCCGAAGGCTCCCTTTTCGATAGCTACTACACCAAGGTGTAGGGAAGGGCGCTACTCCTTTCCCTGGATTGCTCCACTTTACCCTTGAACCGTACCTTATACTGCTGAGTGTTAAGCAAGGTGGTATCAAGTTCCATTTTTAAAGTCTTTGGTATGACTCGACCTGGGATTGAACCCAGGTCTCCCGGGCCATTGGCGAACACTCTAACCGCTAGGCCAATGTCCGTTTAATACTCATATTACTTGATAAAGTTATCTACTATTTTTGATATTATGGTTAGAGTGTTCGCCGGTGGCCCTGGAGACCGGGGTTCAATCCCAGGTCGATTCATACCAAAGACCCTAAAAAATGGTACTTGATACCTCCTTGCTTAACACTCAGCATTATGGTACGGATCAAGGGTAAAGTAGGGAAATACAGGGAAAGGAGTAGCGCCCTCCCCTACATCTTGGTGTTGTAGCTATCGAAAAGGGAGCCTTCGAGTCACCGTCGACTACGGTCGCCAACTTTACTTATCGTTCACAAATAGTACAAGGTCAGTAGTATATATTTACCGCCACGGGAAGGATGTGACACAAGGTCAATTTTTCAGCGGAGTATAGCTGGTTCGAATCCAGTGTTTTCCTTCTCCTCGACTGGTTGCCTAATAAAAGCTAAAGAGCTCAGTCTTATCTACTATTTATCTATTGCTGAATGTAGGAGAAAAGAAGAATCCATGCTTTTTTAAAGGCCATAGTAAAACGCAGAAAGCGTGTCATTGATTCAATTTCCTATGCTGATAACAGTTAAACAAGCCTCCGACGCCAGAAGTATAGGATACCAAGTGAGAATCGAATTCGCTAGTGATGATCTATTTCACCTAGAATCACGAGGCATATAAATACTTCATAGTTTTAGTTTCTCCTCTGTCAATTCATGTGGCTTAACTTCAGTGATCTAGCGGGAACCAGCGATTTTAGCCTGTTCCCGCTAGATCACTGAAGTTAAGCAGTAATGAGCTAATTCGATATTTAGATGGGTGACCACTTAAGCAACAGTAGGTATTGTAAGCAACCTGTGTAAAAGCTTGGGAAATAAATTCTGTCACGTCACATTGAAAACGTTGGATCATGTTAGTAAAGCAGAATGAACCTGCCCAGATTAGGGACCTCTGTAAACAATTTATGCGTTTAAGCAAAGTTTCGTAAATGACAAAAAAAATCTATTCTTTTTTTCATTCATTTTTGTGCTAAAAGTGGATGTGACGAAATGAAATTATCCACATGAACATTCGCTAGGAATGGTGATCGCTACAATAAATGAAAAAAATTAATTCGAATAACATCAGTAAAGGCTTGTTGTCTACCCTCTCTGATTACCAACGCAAACCCCTGGCAACTTCACTCGTAAAAATCTACGTAGCCACACGTTAAAAGAAAAACAAAATCGTCGGTCATGTTGATAACCAAAACAGACGAACAGACTGATACATATTTTAACAAATAGAACATGGAAAAGGAGTCTGACTGAAAAAAGAGAAAGAGAGAGAGAGAGAGAGAGAAAGAGGCTATGTGTGGGTATGGGTATGGGTTTGGGTTTGAGTTTGGATGGTTGTGAGTGAAAGAGAGAGAAAGGCAGAGAGAGAGAAGAGGTGAGATGGGGTAAGCAAAGAAAATTACCGAGACAAATAGAAAAGGGATAATTTGAATTGTTTATTTAACCGCCTTTTACTACAGCTCTCGACTGCTTCTCCAAAATCGCTGGACTACTTGGTTGTGGTTTTAATTGTAAATATCTACACATGTGGCGGGAATTGTCTTGAATAGGTGTGTGCAGGGAGGTTTAGAATGAATGAATGAAGGAAGGAAGGAAGGAAGGAAGGAAACAGCCGATTTTGGGTCGATATTTTCTTATTGTCCGAAATATCGTAGCGGTCCAGGGTTAACCACATAATTACTATAAAACGAATCGCTTGGACAAACGTCTGGCAATCCTTTTTAGAAAAGATTTTCATGACGCTTATGTCATAAAATATTTACGTTGACAGGACTTAGAATACGCTGGCTGTATCCCCTGGTCAGGAGTAAGTTCACTCAAAAAAAAAGGAGTCACCTGAGTATGATATTAAATTGCATCAGTTAATGAGGCTCCACTTCTGGAAGTTTAAGGAATGTAAAATCACCCCTTCATTGTCATAACTCCTTGGTTCATTCTAACCCGGAATGGTAGTATCTGTTAAGGTCCTATCTATTCGTGTGCAAAACAAACAAAAAAAACCCCAAAACTTTAGAAACAACTACACAAAAAATGTAAATATGAATATACAATGAACGCAAATCCCTCACCTCTAGGCATAAAATAATTCTAGACGAGTTGACATACCGTTAAGATGAATCAATCCGTCTATCAATCAAGCATTGGTGTTGCATTGGTCATGGTCATGGTGATGGTGTATGTGTGTGTGTGTGTGAAGGGAAATTTTGAATTATTAAACTCCCCTCTCTGATACAGAGCAGGGATTGATATTCATATTAATCCAGGAGACGTTCGTGGCGTATAGGTTATCGTCGCTAGAAACAGAATTAGCAAATCGAGTTTAAATTCTGGATGGTGTTGTTTGCGTTTCAATCCGGGCTAATGCCCACGAGGAAAAGCATAAGTCCATTCAACTCTCAGCTAAGGGTGAATGAATAGTATGACTGACTGTGCTCTTTAAACATTGTAAATTACTACCCGAAATGATCTTTTCAATTGATTTTTTTTCTTTTTTTAGATTTTGGTAGAAATTCGATTGATCAGATTATTGTTCTGTGACGTGATTGATTCCATTGTATTTTGTGTGATTATTTTCGTCATAAACAAAACTCATATTACGACAGATTTGGGTGCGTGACAACACAAACCTTAACAAACCTGGAATTAATCCATAATGTAAACTGGGATGCACACATCAAAATCTAGTCTAGAAATTTAAAGAGTGAATTTATTTGAAATATAAGATAAAGAGATAAACTCTATCTTTTTTTAAAATTAAATAAGAGCCAAAAATTTTAATTTTAATACAATAATTTGTTGGTCTTTTTGTAGATTTTTTTAAAAAATCGGAGGGTATGTTTATTTTCGATTAAAAATCTTTTCATGCGAATAATTATGTTCTTTGTTGTTTTTGTTGTTGTTGTTGTTATTATTATTATTATTATTATTATTATTATTATTATTATTCACTCCTTGAGATTTTTTCACATCAGTTTTAGCTGATGGTTTTTCCCTGGAATTTGAGTGACAGCAAGTCTCCTCAAGTCTCCAGGAATCTTCTCAGTATTCTGGCCGTTCTCAACAATGCTGTAGTTTGGAAGGTCTCCACTCGTCCTCCTATTTCCAGGTCCTCCAGTCTCATTAATAGTCCTTTAGTTACTGTACCTAATGCATCAGTCACAATTGGTATAATCGTCACCTTCTTGTTCCATAGTTTGTTTGTTTTTTAAACCCTAGCAATGTCGAGGTACTTATCCTTCTTTTCACATTCTTTCAGTTTTATTCTGTGGTCAACCGGTACAGCAAAGTCCACAATTTTGCAAATACTCTTCTTTTCTTTTCTTTTTTTTTTTTTTTTTGTTGTTGTTGATTATTATATCTGATCGTCTGGCTGAGATTAGGAGATCCATTTGTATGTCAAAGTCCCATTGGAGTTTATGTGTGTCATTTTCTAGGACAGCTGCTGAGTTGTGCGTATACCATTTGTTCGTATGGTCAAATTTAAATCTTTTGCACATCTCCCAGTGGATCACCTTGCCCACCCAATAGTGTATTATTATTTCTTGAGAGTTTTTCACACCAGCGTTAGCTGGTGATCTATCACTAAAGTCTGTGTGAAAGCAAGTCTCTTCAGATCTCCAGGACTCTTCTTAGTATTCTGGCTAACCTCAACAGTATTCTTCTTATTATTATATTGTATGTTTACACCTTTCTTGGGTAGTCCCCGTGGAGTAATGGCTCAGGTACTGCACTGCACTGTAGCATTGAAATTAGCGAGTTAGAAATCCAGTCACCTTATCTACATTTACCAACGTGGGTATGTACCTTTGGGAAAGGTTTGAATCCCCTTCTTCCACCCTACGGCTATGGGTTGAATAGTATCCCTAATGTTGTTCTACAAAGGTGGCTTTGGCATTAAACCACCCACGAAAAGTGATTTGCCTTTAAACAACCAAACCAAACCAAACCAAACCCCTTTCTATATCAGCTCTTTTCCCCAAAGAATTCTCCGGTCGATAGGGCGTATACAGATTTTTTACACCGTAAAGTGCGGTGTACAAGTCGACCTTTTAAGCCGGAAAATATCTCTACAAACCTAGTAGTCGACTTATATGGCAGAACTAAAATCCATATCCTTACCATAGAATGGTCAATCCATGAGAAAGGTTTGGATTTTAGCTTTGCTCTAGAAGTCGACCCCTAGTTTTGTAAGGATTTCCTCAGGTTTAAAATGTCGACTTATAAGCCGTAATTTATGAGAATTTTCTCCTCTCCTTCTACCGGCTAATAACATTAACTAAACAAGTTTTCACTAAAAAAGGTAATCAAATTTTTAATGTTTCGATTAAATCCCCCCTCTCTCTTTCTCTCTCTCTCTCTCTGTTTTCATTTAGGTAAGTGAAAGTGTTCATCCTAAAAAAATATTATATGTATTTACCCAAGCCCTCCGCTTTGAACTGAATGCGATACAAGATCAATTTTTAAGCAGAGTAAAGTTAAGATGAATTCAGAGTTTTCCTTCTCTTAGACTGGTTGTCGTATCAAGGCAAAAGAGTCAGGCTGCTCAACTATTTATCCATATTATTTGTACGTGAATAGTTTGTAGGTATGCACACAATTAAATATTGCTATTGTTTGCACACAGTTAAATGGTTTTAAGTATTGCTATCTAACTCTAATAATTCTATTTAAAATCAATCAGTGGTTACAAGAACTATTCAACTCTAATAATTCTATTCAACACTATTTATTCATTTGTACACTATCAAATGGTTCCAAGTATTGCAATGCTATATCCGTTCAATTTTTGTACACAGTTAAAGTATACCAAATATTGCTATTCAACTCTAATAATTCTATTCAACACTATTTATTCATTTGTACACTATCAAATGGTTCCAAGTATTGCAATGCTATATCAGTTCAATTTTTGTACACAGTTAAAGTATACCAAATATTGCTATTCAACTCTAATAATTCTATTCAACACTATTTATTCATTTGTACACTATCAAATGGTTTCAAGTATTGCAATGCTATATCAGTTCAATTTTTGTACAGTTAAAGTATACCAAATATTGCTATTCAACTCTAATAATTCTATTCAACACTACTCATTCGTTCCCAGACAGTTAAGTGGTTCCAGTTATTATGTAATAATAATTGTTACACTAAAACTTCAATTTAACATCGGTCATTTCTTTGTACACAGTGAAATGGTCAAACAGTTCTCTTTGACCCACAGATAAGACCCTTACAGGTACTACCTCTCCGGGTCAGAGTGGACCAAGGAGCAAAGGCAATGAAGGAGTTGTCCGCATTCCTCAAAGCTCCAGTATTACTGGAGCTTCACCATCAGATTGTTTAGTGTCATATCAAAGACACTTGCTGGGGTTGGGGGGAAACTTACCCTCTGCAGAGATTCAGTCGGTGTATTCTACAGCCCCAGCCGACAGGGCTGATAAATTATTGAAAAGTATTATTGTTATCAGGAAAGTGAATTAAAGATTTGCCTTGAATTTTCGTTGATACTTTCGTTTTGCTTACGAGAGTGTGCGTGTGTGTTTTGCACAACAATCAGCTATAGGGGACCACAAAATTCTGGGAGAGACACAGAGAAAGAGAGGTGGGGTTCCTAAGGTAACTAAAAAAGAAATGAATATAGAAACTTAGACAAAAGAAATAAGGCTTATTATGGGATAATTAATATCCTTTGTTGACAATAGATATAATCTGATGTCGAGGTCGACGGTGAAGTTATGGAATCGTAAGATGGTCTCAAAAGTTTATTTCTGATGAGTTTGATTCCCACTGAGAGTTATATACTGAATAGCGTGTGTGGTAAACGAAGCTAAAATTGGGAAACAGATATAATCCGAATTTCATCAAGAAGGGAAAAAATGGTTAGATTAAATTAATGACAAAACATGCTCTCCAGAAAAAAAAAAAAATCGTAATAAAAAAATGATGTGGAGTCAGGTTACATAAATGCGCAAGTGCGAGCAGTATATCTATTTCTTTACACACACACACACACACACACACGCGTACGCATTGACACACACGTACACATACACACGTATACTTACTTGCTGACACTGTGGAAATTCTATGAATTGGAGAGTTCCTGTGGTGTAGTGGCTAACATGCTGGACAGCGACATCGTAGTAAGCGTGTTCGAACTCCAGTCACGTTCACTTTTAGACCAATACCCTTGGGAAAAGTATGAAACCCCTTATTCCCCAGCCCTCAGCTATGGTTTTCATTGTATCACCACTGCACTCCACCAAAATTGACTGTGACAATAAATTACTCTTGGAGGTTGATATGCCATTAAACAAAGAAACCAAAATATGGTATTCGTACTAATTTAAACTATAAATTTCCAGACAAATTATGGATAACATTCTGAGATAAATCATTATCGATTTCTATTTCGATTGATTGATAGATTGTTTGTTTGTTTGTTAAGGGAGCCTTCCAGTTACCGTCGACTAAGGTCGCCAACTTAACTTATAAGTATAACTTACGCTTACACACAGTTAAATGTCCAAAATGTTCTATTTCAAACGATTCAGTTTATCGTAAGTACAGTTTCAATGTCAAAAACTGTTATTTTTCAAACACTTCAGTTTAGCATACAAAGACAGTTCTATTTCAAACAATTCAGTTTAGCGTAAGTACAGTTTCAATGTCAGAACAGTTCTATTTCAAGCAATTTAGTTTAGCATAAGTACGTAGTTTATTTCTATCTGACCCATAGATAGGACTCTATCAGATACTACCACTCAGGGCCAGAGTGGACCTGGGTGCGATGACAATGAAGGGGCACTCTGCATTCTCCTAAAGTTCCAGCATTACTGGAACTTCTATATCAGATTGTTTAATGTCATATCTCGGACACTTGCTGGGGGAGGGGCTTACCCCTCTGCAGAGAAGCAGTCGGTGTATTCTACAGCCCCAGCTGACTGGGCAACTTGATTGATTGATTTCAACAGAATTTCAACCCATCTAGAATTATTTTATGTCTAGAAGTTAGGGAATCGCATTCATTGTATATCTGAATTTATATTTTTTGTTCAGTTGTTTCTTCATTATTTTTTTACTCACAGTTTTACATTTTCAAGTATCTAATTAAGTTGGCGACCGTAATCGAGGGTGACCCGAAGGCTTCCTTTTCGATAACTACAACACCAAAGTGTAGGGAAGGGCGCTATTCGTTTCCCAGGATTGACCCATTTTACCCTTGATCTGTACCTTATAATGCTGAGCGTTAAGCAAGGAGGCATCAAGTACCATTTTTGGAGTCTCTGGTATGACTCGACCTGGGATTGAACCCGGGTCATTCGGCCCATTGGCGAACACTCTAACTATTATGCCAATGTCTAATTTTATAGTTTTAAGTAATTATTTCTATTTAACGAGAGGCACCTTTTAGTATATGATTACAAATAAGTTATTGTAATAATCCCTATAAAACAACTATAACTAAAAGCGACTATTCTTAATACAAATACTGTACCGTTATATGGCATTAATTATTCCTATTGACAATGAACACTTTTTAAACAAATCGATTTGACCCCTAGACAGGACCTTATCAGGCCTCAGCAATTTTGGGTCTGAGTAGACATAAGTGTAATAGTGTGAAAAATGGACTCTACACTTCTCAGTGCTCCAGAAGTGGAGACTCACCATCCGATGCCGTTTTGTGTCAATTCTAAAACTTGCCAATTAAGTAAAAGTCATATAGCTTAAAAATAAATTAAACAAAACCTTACAATAGCAAAACAAGAATTGAATGGAAATATTGAAGATTTGTTTTCGTTAAATAAGTTGATTACTTTTCGATGTAAATATATTTATCATTTCTTTGTAATTCGTTTAACATTTTGGGCAGGTTGTTTAATTTCCAAACGTTATATGACATAATCATATATATATATATATATATATATATATATATGGATATAACGTTATTTGTATATATATATATATATATATATATATATATATATATATAATGAGAAAGAGAAAAAGGAGGACAGGAAAAGAGAGATATACACAACTTTATATATATATATATATATATATATATATATATATATATATATATATACCAGACAAACAAAAAGACCAAATTTATTCATGTTAAAAAATAAAAATGAACAACTAACC
>OY757913.1:48789683-48794683 GCA_963585895.1 Sepioteuthis lessoniana
AGGGCTACAAATAATTATTTATAGATCATTAGTATTCGGTAGGAAATACTAAAAACCACATGGCTATTTGTAAACAAATGAAAATCATTGACAAATATAACAGTTGGATTTTTAAAAAAAGATAGCTATAGAACGTCGAAAATGTAGTTATGATTATAATCAAACATTTACAACTGAATCAAAGTTCAGCATTAAATAACCCATAAGGAGTTGATATGCCACTAAGTAAACCAAAGAAAAGTTTAATAGATAATAAACACTAGCTACTTGTTAATGGGCACCTCGAATGTTATTATGGTTGGCAAGCATGACTTGCAGACCGTTGTTAGTATGTTTTACCAACTCCTCCGCACAGACAAGATGTGACACAAGGTCAGGTTTGAAGCGGAGTTTAACAGGTTTAAATTCAGAATTTCCTTCTCCTAGACTTCTAGGCAAGGCTGAAGAACCGAGTCTGACCTACTAAAAGTAAAGATAGCGACCTTAGTCGAGGGTGTCCCGAAAGGTCCCTTTTCAATAGCTACAACACCGAGGCGTAGTGGAGGGCACAACACCATTCACTGAATTGTTTCACTTTACCCTTGATCCTTACCTTGTAATGCTGAGTGCTAAGCAAGGCGGCATCAAGAACCATTTTTGAGTCTTTGGTATGACTTGAACTGGGATTGAACCCCGGTTTTCCGGACCATTGTCGAACACCCACCCCATATCTAGAGGAAGAATAATTGGATTCATACCTTTCCCAAGGGTATTAGAGCTATGTGAAATGCTATCAGTCTCGTCCAGGATTTGAACTCGTGTAAACCATTGTTCGTGAGTTCACTGGCTGCTTTGTGGTGATTCTGGTCAAGTCCCACAGAAAGCCACTTTTTTCCGGCCAGATCATCGAAGTTAATCATCGATGCGCCTGTTCAGTACACGGATGAGTGACTATTAAGAAACAGCCGCTACTTTAAGCAACCTCAGAGCTTTGTACCAATTTAAGCAAAGCTTAGTAAACTATTTTTTCGTTGATGAATGATAGAAGTGGCTTATCCGACAAACACGTCTTTACTTTTCTTGTGTCTTGGAAAAACTATGATATTGCCTTTCTTTCTAACTAGATTTCACTTAAGTCTGCTCGTATATACCCATGTATCAAATCCAGTGATATTCAATAAGTTCAAATATCTGTTTCTTACTTTTTTCATTTGCTTTTTTAGTAAAATTCAGTTAGTTAATCTTTTTTCTACAAGAAATTTCCGACATTATTATATCAAATGATTTTAAATATGTGGAGTTGTGTTGTGCTTGACGCATTACTCCAGTTTAGAGACACCACCCAGACTGAATTGTATTTCATGTCTTCATTACATTCTTTTATAAAAGAGTTTTTTTTTTTCAGTCTTGCTTGCTATATCAGCAAATATTCCTGTTAGATTAAACTAATATTTAACAACTCATTAAAAAATATGTTTTTCATCTTTTCTTTCCTTCTTTTTTTAATGGCATATCAACCTTCGTGGGTTATTTACCCCACCCCCAAAAAACACCAAATAGAAAAACAGAAATGATACTAACCTATAACGTAGGGGTATAAAGGGGTTCATTCTTTTGTTTTTCATGAGAATCTTTTTTAAAAAGTCTTTTAATTCTTGTTGTGTGTGTGTGTGTGTGTGTGTGTGTGTGTGTGTGTGTGTGTGTGTGTGTGTGTGTGTGTGTGTGTGTGTGTGTGTTATCCCGACATTTAATGTTACATACTGTTATGAAAAAATCCTGGAAACAACACCCTACATACCAACCCCCATTACAAAAACCATCCAAGTAAGATTGGTTGGTTGGTTGGGTTTTATGGCTTATCAATCTTTGTAGGTTATTTAATGCCAATCCATTTTAAAACAAATATTCAGTTTTATTTCAAACAGTTGAATTGTCAAAAACATTTCCATTTCAAGCTATTCAGTCCCGTCAAACAGTTCTAATTCAAACAATTCCGTTTAGCGAAAGTATAGTTTCAATTTGAAAAGCAGTTTCATTTCAAACACTTTAGTTCAACATAATTATGCAGTCAAGATGTTAAAACATATCTATTTCGAGTAATTCAGTCAAGTATATCTACACAGTTTAAATTTTAAAAGAGTTCTATTTCAAGCAATTCAGTTTAGCATAAGAAATGTTTAGTTCTATTCAACCCATAAATAGAACCCTATCAAGTGATACCACTCCGGGCCAGAGTGGACCTGGGATCAATGGCAATGAGAGGGTACTCCGCATTACCGAAAGCTCCAGCATTACTGGAAACTCACCATCAGATTGTTTAGTGTCATATCCAGGACACTCATTGGAGGGGTCTTACCCCTCTGCTGAAATTCAGCCCCAGTCGACTGGGCAATATTCAAGTAAGACGAACAAGACATGCTGGGCATTGCTGAAGAAATTAGAACAAACTCAGAAGTAACGTTCTTCAATGGAATCTTACACATGGACCAACCAGTTTTGGCCGACCCGCAAAAGCTTACATTCACCAGCACTGTGCGAGCACTGGATGCTGTCTACGAGACCAACCAAGAGTAATAGCCGATTGGGACAGATAACGAGAGAGAAAGAGAGGGAGAGAGAGAGAGAGAGAGAGAGAGAGAGAGAGAGAGAGGTCAAGGGAATCCGGACTGTTGGAACACCTTGATGATCATGATTATGAAAAAAGAATTTTAATCAAACGAAAAAAAAAAAAACATATATAATCCTATAATATGTTTCACTTGCGTGCGACAGCACCTGCCTCCAGTAAATCGCTTCGACTGGTACATTAACCTAAATGAGGATAACCAACGAGTCTTAAACCTTCAGTGATTAAGGTATTTGCTCATCTCTGGCATATGAAGACTGTTTTTAAGGTCAGGAGAAAGAAATTTTCAGGATTTAATGGCGCTGCTGCATCGGGAAGTGGAATGCGAAGAGGGGAATTAGAAGACAATACGGCCATCCAGTTCAGACGCAAGGATCTTTCGTATTACGGGATTCCACCTCCTTGAAGCAAACAATGGGAGTAAATCTATTAGAATTCTCTTCTATTCAAATACTAAAGTCATTCAATAAATAAGGGGAATTTTTGCGAAAAAAGCAAAATAATTTTTTTCCAAACTTTTTTCCCATAAATGTAAATTCTATATTGATTGGAATTGGTTTATAGCAACAAATTATTTTAATCTCACAAAATTATTTGTTTTGAGGCTATTCAAAATAGCGGAATATCAAAGTGCTCCAAGCTTGAACAGAGGTCTCTCATCAAATCTTTGGTGACTAAAAAGAGCAAACCATGGGAATTTACAGAAGAATGTCTAATGTGTTCGAATAAGCAAGTTTTAGTCAAAAATGTATACAAATAGCTTTTCCGCTACAAGCTTAAATCGAAAAGACAGTACATGGAGTGAAAACACGCTGAATTTTCGATAAAGAATGAGTTCCGGACTCAGTGGTTAGTAAAGGAAGTGGTACTGACAGTTTTCTGACAAGTGTTGTTTTATAGAGTTGCCTACCCAAGAACCGAAGAGCACCTCCATCAGCTCATTTACGTAAATCGAGCCGATGAAAGATGGACAACGCCGCTGTCATCGCTACTACGAACGCAGGCCGCTTCGGACGGTGCAGATTATTGACAAACAGGCTAAACAGCCGATTGTTCATTGCAGGCAAAAAACACTAGCCAATATACACGCCACACACATACATATATATATATATACACACACACACACACACACACACACACACACACACACACATACATATATATATATATATATATATATATATATATATATATATATGCGCAGGGATACGGGCGTTGCCAGTGTATGATAATGAATTATCCCCAGTAATATATAAATCTTATAATTTTAAAAATTAGATAATGATTTAACGATGAAAAATATTTATTACAATTCCATTTTCTTTGCTACAATTTAAACATAAATATATAGTCTATTTTTTAATATCAAATTACCACCAATAATATACATATATGTGTGTGTGTGTATGTGTGTGTGTGTGTGTGAGTTTGTATCATTTGCTATTGTTAACGCATTTGTTCTAGTTTTTTAACTGACGTTATAGTTTTTAGTTTTCAAACGAACAGTATATATTTATATATAATATTAATTAGAAACATTGCCTAGTCCGCTCTTAGCTGTAGAATACACTGATTGGTTCTCTACCGGGGGGGGGGTAAGACCCCCTCTCGAACTAGTGTCCTAGATATGACACTAAACAATCTAATGGTGAGGTTACAGTAATGCTGGAATTTTTAGGAATGCGGAGTACCCCTCCAATGCCATCGCTCCCTGGTTCACTCTGACCCGGAGTGGTAGAACCTGACAGGGTCCTATCTATGGCTCAGATAGAAATAAACTGTGTACTTATGCTAAAATGAATTGCTTGAAATAGGAGTGTTTTGACATCAAACCTGCGTACATATGCTAAACTAAATTGTTTGAAATAGAACTGTTTTTTTACTTTTGAACTGTTATTATGTTAAACTGAGTTGTTTGAAATCAAACTGTTTTGACATTTAATTGTGTAAACAAAAAACTATTCTTATACTAAATTGAATTGTTTGAACTAGAACTTTATATTTGAATAAAAATGGATTTGGTATTAAATAACCTACAAAGGTTGATATGCCATAAAACCTAATCAAGCAAGCAAACAAACAAATTTGAAACCCATCCTGCAATTGCTTTACATATATCTCCTAAATATCAGTGCCAAGTGTTTATGATAGCAGATATATGAATGTCAGTTGAAGACAGTTGGATAGCTGATAATAATGTTCATTCAATGAAGGGATACGCTACTTCACCAGTTCATTTTTCGTTCCTCCTCTTAAAGCACATCGGCTCTTCTGAAAACTATTTTTAAAACTTTCTAAAAATCTTTTCTTAACAAAAAAAAAAAAAGAAAACTTTTTTCTCAAAACTTTTCTTCACAAAAACTTTTTTCTCAAAACTTTTCTTGACAAAAAC
>OY757913.1:48799683-48809235 GCA_963585895.1 Sepioteuthis lessoniana
TTCTTGTTTTCTTTAGTCAAGAAGAAAATTAACTTTTTATAAAAAACGTGTAGAGTTGTATATGGTTGATATTGTGCATACATTATTATATATATATATATATATATATATATATATATATATATATATATATATATATATATATATATATACATGTGTGTGTGTGTGTGTGAATGTAAATGTATATAAAATATATCATATAATACATGTAAATGTTTATAATATATATATATTTGTACACACGCATGTATATATATATGTGTATGTGTGCTAATATATATATATATATAGATAGATATATATATATATCTTGTATTTTTATATGTGATATACTTATTGCTTATAATTCGTTAATAACATTTTAATTCACAAACGACTGATACTTTTAAATCTCCTAATTGTTTGCGGGTTTCCTCTTGGTGTAATGGTTAAAGTGCTGAACTGCGGAATCATAGTAAGTGAGTTCAAACTCAAGTCACGCTATTACGTTTACTTTCGGAAAGGTATAAGTGCCCTTATCCTCCCAACTATGGGTTAAACAGCATTCCTACTGTTAGGCAAGAATGATGTCTTTGGCATTAAGTAATCCACGAAGGTTGATGTGCCATCAAATAAAGAACCCTTACTCTGATAGTGAGCTAAAATAGCGGTGGTAAGTACAATATCGAAGAGATGTTGTGCCCAAATTTTAATAATTCGTAACATTTGGCGTTCCTAAATATGTTGCCATGACAACGCCGTTGAAAGTTTACCTTTCTCCAGTT
This sequence comes from Sepioteuthis lessoniana, assembly GCA_963585895.1. Taxonomy (NCBI): domain Eukaryota; kingdom Metazoa; phylum Mollusca; class Cephalopoda; order Myopsida; family Loliginidae; genus Sepioteuthis; species Sepioteuthis lessoniana. Next base: position 48,800,448 of record OY757913.1, read on the forward strand.
TTCTTTCTTGAAATAACTATTTTTTATCAGATGAAGCACGTAGAGCGTGAAACGTTATAATAATGCGATAAATACTCGGTTAAATTTTGTTTTTCAAGTATTTCCTTTAAAATCTATCTATCCCTCCTCTCTCTCCCCCTCTCTCTCTCTCTCTCTCTCTCTCTCTCTCTCTCTCTCTATATATATATATATATATATATATATATATATATATATATATATATATACATATATTTATATATACCCTCAAAAGGATAGTTCTAAGCCTCATCGAGATAGAAGAGTCAAAGCTGAAAATTTTAATTATGAAAGCATACTATCACTTCTTCAAGAGCTATTTCAGATTTGTGTATTATTTTCAGTGCCGGTGAGGCCCATACAAATATGAGAGATGTACGACAAATTTGAAATTTGAATGAGGCTTAGTACTTTTTGAACAAGACTTGTGTGTTTGTATATATATATATATATATATATATATATATATATATATATATATATATATATATATATATATATATATTCGAAGATGTGATTGCTAGAAATACTTGTTGTGATTAGAATATATTTTCTTCTTCTTTTTTCTTTTATATTTTGAAATACATTGAATAACTAAAACCACAAAATTTCCGACATTTTAACTTTTCCTAGTTTGAATTTCTTGTGTTATATCTTAAATCGAAACTTAACAAATTAAATCACGAAATATCAATTTTCAGTTAATTTTGTTTACCGTTTTCTCATTTAGGTTACTTTTAATTTCATTAGATGTGGATCAAAATATTTATTTTATATTTTGAAACAAAAATTTGTCTTGAATTTTTAGCAAAACAATATTGAAAATTAACACGATTATTTTTTAAACACATATCTTTCATATGATATTCAACGATATGTAGATCTGTAAAATTTCTGTCAATAACTCGTTTTTACGAGATGTCATCAAAAAGTATCGTGACCGAATCTTTAGATTTTTTTAAATTTCAAAAAAGACATACGTACTGTTAAGCAATTACGTTACTACTCTTATGGGGGGTACCTTTATGATATAATTTGAAACTGTCTCTACATGTTCACCATCTCCGTCATCTCAGGCTGGGGCTGTAGAATACACCGACTGCACCTCTGCTGAGGGGTAAGACTCCCCCGACAACGAGTGTCCTGATAGGACACTAAACAATCTCATAGTGAGGTTTCAGTAATGCTGGAGCTTTGGGGAATGCGGTGCACCCCTTCATTGCCATCACTCCCAGGTCAACGCTGGCCCGAAGTGGTAGCACATGATAAGGGTCCTATCTATGGGTTAAACAGAACTAAACCGTGTTTTGAGTTTACTGTTTTTTGCATTTAAACTGTGTATTTATGCTGAACTGAATTGTTTGAAATAGAACTGTTTTGGCATTCAAACTGCGTACTTATGCTAAACTGAATCATCTGAAATAAAACTGTTTTGAAATAGAAATGTTTTTGACAATTAAACTGTACTTACATTTGAACTGCGTGCTTATGCTAAACTGAATTGTTTTAAATGGAACTATTTTTGCCACTGAAACTGTACTTACACTAAACTGAATTGTTTAATACAGAGCTGTTTTGACATCTAACTGTGTGCAAACAAAATTTGTACTTATACTAAACAGAATTAGCTGAATTAGAATTGTTTGAATAAACTGAATAGCTTGAAATAGAAATGTTTTTCACAATTAAACTGTGTACTTATGCTAAACAGAATTGTTTGAAATAGGGCTATTTGCATGAAAATGGATTTGGCCTTCGAAGGTTGAAATGACATAAAATCTAACCAACCAACCAACCGTCAACAAATTCTTTGATTGTCCGCAGGTGATTAAAAAATGTTTATATTTCTATAGAAGTATCTTAGAAAAGCAGAACTCATATTACGGATACCACTTGGAAAAGTCATGATACAGCTTTTCTTTTGATGCTATTATACCTTCTTGAGTTATTTAGTTTGGTTTAGTTTAGTTTGGTTTGGTTTGGTTTGGTTTTATGGCACATCAATCATTGTAGGTTATTTACTGCCAAATCCGTTTTTATACATACAAACAGTTCTATTTCAAACAATTCAGTTTAGCATAAGTTGACAATTTAGTTCTATTTAACCTGTAGATAGGACCCTATCAGGTGCTACCACTCCGGGCCAGAGTGTACCAGGGAGTGATGGCAATAAAGGGGTACTCCGCATTCCCCAAAGGTTTTGCATTACTGGAACCTCACTATCCGATTGTTTAGAGTCATATCTTGGACACACGTTGAAGGAGGTGGGGTCTTACCCCTCTGCAGAGATGCAGTCGGTGTATTCTGCAGCTCCAGCAGACTGGGCCAGGGTTACCCTAGTAGAAGAACAACAGTGTAACTATTTAACCCATAGCTGGGGGAATAAGCGGTTCATACCTTTCCCAAGGGTATAAGTCCGAAAGTGAATGTAATTACGCAACTGATCACCAGGAGACAATTCCAATAATGTCTCGATTGGGATGGAGATTTTGAAATTATAATATCACAGGGGAACTCCTATATAAATGTTTTTTTTTCAAATACGCTGTTTAAAAATTGATGAAGTACTTGCCACCCAACGCACAAATCTAGACTCAACCGGAGTCATCACAAAAAAAGATACTTAGTTCCCTTGGTATTCTCCTTTAGAGGAACCTTAAGCGCCAAACGATAAGCTCTTCTCAGATACTGCCTAGGATGAAGGCCCCCTGGGACCAGGTCATCAATTAAATATGACCCCCCCCCACTTCGCAGATGCGAAATGATGTCCAGAAATATAAAGTAAGTAAAGTTGGCGTCCTTAGTCGAGGGTGACCCGAAAGGACTCAATTCATTTGCTTCTACACCAAGGTGTAGAGGAGGGCGCTACTCCTTTCCCTGGATTGCTCCATTTTCCCTTTGATCCGTACCTTATTATTCTGAGTGTTAAGCAAAGAGGTATCAAGTACCATTTTTTTCAGATATTGGTATGACTCGACCTGGGATTGAACTCCAGTCTTTTGGGCCATTGGCGAATACTCTACCCACTAGGTTAATGGACCGGTACTGAAATGGAGCCTAAGTTAGTTCTCGAGGTATTCTGATGTAAAGTTTTTGGCGAAACACAGGTTTGTGCTAGTGCAAACTCTCCCTACTCCTCACACTTAACTCTGTATAGATTTTTTGTTTTGTTTTTTTTTGTTTTGTTTTGTTTTTTTCTTTTGCAAACTCCAAATTGATCTCACGGGTAATATTTAAGGGCGTTCGGGACATTAAAAAGAAATACAACGGCACAGTTTCCCTACATACTAAAAAGAGAAGTTTTAGAGGCGCTTCGACAAATGAAAAACCCTCTGGAATATGTGTGTTGACTATTCAGGAGAATATTTCATTCATAGTTCATTTCTGTGTTAGTAAATACTGTTTCAGTACTTTTTGAACACACCTAATGATATTTTAGAGAAGAAACAATTATCAAAATCAATATTCGATCACAAATTTACGAATATTTTCTTAAAAGCCGAAAACTTAGTGGCTCGGTTTAAAAAAATAATATTTGCTTGACGCTTCTAAAATTAAAATGTTTTTTTTATTAATCTCTTTGGGTAAATTCTGAAAAAAATCAAACAACTTTAATGTTTAAGATCCACTTATATATCAGACACAGTATGAAAGATTAGATAAAGTGTGGTATCACCTCATTCTCTTTAACTGGTTTTATGTCTTCAGACAGGACGCTGCGAAAAACATAACGTAAGTCTGCTCCGAGGAAAACACTGAGCCAGTACCGCTATCATTGTATTAAACAGAGACAGAAAAATAACATATACATATACTTGTATAGATAGACTTTTATAGATTTTGATATGAACAAACTTAGATAGATAGATAGATAGATAGATAGCGTAACTTGATAATTAGAATTACATTACGATAACATAAGGCAGCATATTATAAACTTTTCATGTGACGTTCTGTTATTAAAGTGGATAGATATAATTCCATCATTTATTTTGTCGATTTTTTCCTTGGAGGAGCAGGATATTAATTTTTATTTTTTGTCAAAGAAACCGTATACTTATGCATACAGGAAAAGAATATATGTATACGTGCACATGCTGACTGCGCCTCTGCAGAGGAGTAAGACCACCCCCCCACCCTAACGAGTACTCTGGATATGACCCTAAATCATTACTCTCAAGTCCACCCTGACTCGGAGTGGTACGTACCTATTAGGGTCCCATCGATGGGTCGAATAGAACTATTTAAACATTTTACTATACTTGAAACCACTTAACTGTGTGCAAACCTATGAGCTCTAGCTCGTTTAAAAATTGTTACAAACTATTTGCTTACAAATAATATATGATAAATGTATTTACAGGGTTTGATATCAAATAACCTACAAGGGTTGATATGCCATTAAACCAAGTAACCTAACCAATCGGCGAGCCCACATACACATAGCCCAGTCGGCTAGATGGGTACTGTAGAATACACCATCTGCATCTCTGTAGAGAGGTAAACCAACCAACGACTGTCCTGGATATAGCACTAAACAATCTGATGGTGAGGCTCCAGTAATTCTGGAGCTTTGGGGAATGTAGAGTACACCTTCAGTGCCATCACTCCCAGTTCAACACTAGCCCAAAGTGGTAGCACCTGATAGAGTCCTATCTATGGCTCAAATAGAATTGTTTCACTTTTAAACTGAGTGCTAAACTGAATTGTTTGAAATAGAACTTTGATAATTTAAACGTGTGTAAACAAATAACTGATATTTAATTGAATTGTTAGTGATACATTGCAATACATGGAACTATTTAATTGTGTGCAAATGAATGACTAGTGTTGAATAGAATAATTAGTGTTAAATAGCAATACTTGTAACCACTTCACTGTGTGCGAATAAATGATTAATATTGAATAGAATTATAAGTGTTTTGATAGCAATAATTGAAACCATTTCACTGTGTGAAACAATAGCAATACTAGAGTACAAACAAATTAGTTCTAATTCATTTTAGAATGATATTACCTTCAAACTAAGTGTGCAAATAAATCACTGATGCTAAATTGTGACTTTTATATAGCAATGCTTGAGGCCATTTAACAGAGTGCAAAAAATGACCGCAGGCTCGTTTAAAAATGTTATCACTAAAATGTGCTTACAAATCATATATTCAATATATATGTATAAACAATATTTGGCATTAAATAAACTACAATGGTTGACATGGCATAAAACTGAACCGAACAAACCAAACTAAACACACACACACACACACACACACACACACACACACACACACACACATACGAATGTGCATGCGCATGCCTCACTCACGCATGGATTATATAGTACTATATATTATATATATATATATGTGCGTGTGTGTGTGTGAATAAACAACTTGTTCTTGATTTTTTTTTCATAAAAGAGAAAATGACCAGCTATGTCCGGCAGAGGAGGCGATAAAATATAAAATAAATGAAAGTTTACACATCTCTTCTCTACAGTTTCATGTCTGCGAGTTTCACGTGCGTTTTTCCAAAAATACATGAAACAAGGAGTAATGTGACTAACATGGGGAGGTGAATAAACATTCATTTACCTATTTATATGTATACATGTGTGTGTGTGTGTGTGTGTGTGTGTGTGAGACGAGAGGAGAGAGAGAGAGAGAGAGAGATAAAATCAAAAAATATGACATGAAAGCCAACCTTTTTTTAATGATTAACTAAAGAACTGCTAAATTTTGGTTAAGATATTTCTTCCATGTATATGCGGATACAAGAAATATTGTCTTAACTCCTAAATTTCGGACTGCGATATCGTAGTGAGTGAGTTCGAAGTTCAGTTGCGCTATTGCATTCACTTTCGGACTAATACCCACGAAAAGGTATGAAACCCATTATCGCCCGACTAATACCCACGGAAAAGGTATGAAACCCATTATCGCCCCCACCCTAGTTGTTTATTAAATTTTTGCACAACTGTTCTACAAGAATGATTTCTGACATTACATAGTTGATATTCCAACCAAATTAAAGTTTTAAGTAGTTCAGTAGATAAAGAAAATTTTCAAGTAAGATATGTTTATATATATATATATATATATATATATATATATATATATATATATATATATATTAAAATTAGTTTCAATTATTATAACTGTTTGAATTTATAGCATATGTAGAATGGATATACTAAGCTGTTATCTTACCTTAATTTTACCTCAGAGTTTAATGTTCAGAAACATAACCAAAAAAAAAAAAAAAAAAGAAAAGCAGAACAACAAATATTTTCTTTAATATTTCATTAGTAGAATATAAATGCAAAATTGCTATTACATTATATAATAATTAGATCATAATAGTAAATAGGACAAAGCAGACAATACTGCGAATGAAAGAGTCTCAAATATTGTTAGACGACATAAAAAGAATTTACAGTAAGGATACAACACTGAGACCCACTGAAATCTATCTATCTATCTATCTATCTATCTACCTATCTATCTATCTATCTCTATCTCTCTCTCTCTCTCTCTCTCTCTCTATATATATATATATATATATATATATATATATATATATATATATATATATATCATACGCGAGAGTCATTTGATAAATAGGGTGAATTTTGCCGACGGAGTTGGCAATAGGAAGCTATGTTTACATTTGCTCCTTTTTCAAGGAAATTTATATATAAAAAAAATAACATTATGACACTTTTTACTGACCACTTCACTCAGAACTTTTTCTTTACGGGAAAATGTTATATTCTATCATCATTATTATTATTTAGAAAACACAATTCATTATTGTCGAACATCTGTCAGATTTGGGGTCTTACAAGTTTTTAAGTTACGAGATTTTCTTCATATTCAGACGTACTTCTTCATATAGAGAATATCAGTTACTATAGAAACGGAGAATATTTATTTTTTATTTTCTCAAGTGGTTTTGCTGTCTCTTTACTACCATGTTTGTCATTTACTAAACTATATTTAAGTCTGACACACACCTCTCAGAGCGATTATGATACTCGCTTTTCCTAAGTGGTCACTCATCTCAAAATTAAACAGCTTAACTTCGTTGATCTAACAGAAAATGCTTTTTACAGCATAACTCAGCCGTAAGTTCTACTTGGAAAAATTGAAAACGCCTGCTTCACTATAAATACCCATATTAAATTTAATATAACGATAAAAATAAGTTAGCAATCGTGAAACATTTCAAGGGAAGTAACTCTTAAATGTTTAAATCTAAACTTAGGTTGTAATCTAAGGGAAATAACTAAAGTATCGATTTTTTTTTTCTATCTCTAAAGTATATTTTTGATTTAAACACCAACAAAAATAAACAAATAAATGAATGAATAAATGAATAAATAAAAGAATTTTTTTCTAAAATGCTTGAATAGAAGTGGGTAAAAATAATTTTTCTGTGGAGTCTTATAAGAGGTAATTTCAAAATCCTTACCTTGAATAAAGCAGTTGTGTGAAGATAAATGAAAAACAAGAAGAAAATGTGTGGGTAAATTTTACGTAGAAACGCGAGGATATTTATTCTTTTACAAAGATAGCAGTTAAGAGTAAAGAGTTATAAGCGATCAATAAAGATGACTTCATACTGATGTTTAAAGTCAGTTATGCATACTTTTTGATCTGCATATCCAAATATGGGAATAAACTTGTACCTTTGAAAAAGCTTAAGAAAAGTTTTCAAATTGATAGTTGTACTACCTCGGCACCACACATATCACATGTATCCAATCTAAAATGAAAACAATTAAAATACCGAATAACTGTATTCTATTTATTTATTTATTTATTTATTTATGCTTCATAAGATCCGAGTGTATATCAATCGTCTGAGGATTCTCCAAATTATTTTCCTCTTTTTATTTACGTAAGTGGATCAAAAATCCATAGTCTGATGTGTACTTTTTAGTTGAAGTTTTATGTGGAATTATGTGCATAAACAACGAAAGAAATCAGGTTACAAAACAAATACGTGTTATATAAGGCCGATGCTGGAGGCCTCGGGTTATCAATCTTGACAGACAGACCATTATTAGTGAGTTCGAGTCTCACTGAGTGTCCCATGCTCCTGGTTTCGTGCAATACTTTGTAAATAACAATATAAAACCAGTTAATTTTTTATCATCTGCCTATGAACCTATGAATGTAACTCAGTAAATCCCCGTGTAAAGAAAGTTTATATATATATATATATATATATATATATATATATATATATTACAACAGTGTATAGTTGTCACTTTCTCACTTGGTAGGTTTGTGCCAGACCAAATGCGGTGTAATTTGGAGAGTGCTCAATATCTGTGATAGAGCTATTATATAAGAACAAATGAATATATATTAGTTTTTATATATATTTGATAGCATGGAAGCTTATCTGCGACCCAGAGTTTCATGAGGTCTTATTACGGTAATCACCGGGCAAAATTCGGTCATATTAGGATTATAAATTTATTTCCATCTTGCTAAGAGCATTGATATGAATCAATAAATCCAAAAAATTTAACAGGACTTCTTCAGATCCAACATGGAGATAATGAATACAGCCAGAATGGGCTTGGTCACAGGAGGGAAAGGGAGGGTGCTCTCAGCAGGGTGGAAATAAATTTATAATCCTAATGTAACTGAATTTTGTTTTTTTTCTTGAAAGAATATTATTTGCTCTGTGATATCATTTACATTGAGCTCTTTACCAGGAATGTTTAAATATTCGAATTTTAAATAATTTAATTGTC